>JAVJGI010000063.1:66302435-66368351 GCA_035590275.1 Ibycter americanus
TTCATGCTGCAGTTCATGCTGCAGTTATGGGCCCTGAATTGTTTGGGGAATAAGAGAGGGCTGTGGCTGTCCATGACCTCATCATAGACATGGAGGTACAAACACCCTAGGACAGCCTGACATATGCTGCTCGGCCTAACACCTTCCTTTTCCATGCCTTTGGTGCATGAACACTTAAGAGCTGGATCCTGGCTAGTGAGGAATAACAGTTCCTGGAGGAGAGGTACTAGCTCTTACTCATGCAACAAGCATCTGGTGGAAATTTTCTGCAAAGAGATTGCATTTAGAAATAAGAGCCTAAATTGTGTTCTTTCTGTGCTTAAGACCCAGGTGAGGTATCAATTAGTGCTAGTGTATGACAGTGTGTTTGTCAGTTGTCTTGGTGGAGGGGGTTGTGCTTTCTCAGTATATATAGTGCTCAACACGTTTGTGTACTGTTGGAAGCCAGTTGTGATGATGGTGGCTTTTCTGGCTTCAGAAGTCAGCCAGGATATGAATTGAGGGCTTCACTCATCTGCTTTCACTTAGGTCGTGGAAGGACTGCTAGCTGGGAATAACTTTGAATCTGTATTGACATGCAGTGGATTTGAACTGGTGGCTTGGAGCTGAAAAGCTTCATACTGCTCAGCGGTGTCTTTTGTATAACAGATGTGAGAAGATGAGCGGGGAAGCTATTTATTGCACACACTCCTTTTCACAGATTTAAGAAAGAGTAGAAATCTTAAAACATTTTTTCCATACCAAAAAGATGTACAGCTCTTTTTTCTACATCCTCTATGGCTGTTTTCTCTTGTTCTGGGTATAAGCTTATGTGTATTAAGTTAACACATTAATCAAAAGTGTTTTGGACTGTGTATAGAAAAAAAAATCCCCAAATTCTTCTGCATGCAAGTGCTGGTAATTTTAGGGGCCTGATCCTAGCCCTTTCAATGCAGAGAGGCATCTGCTGAATTCAGTGGTACGAGGTCCTGCCCTGCCCTGTGATTATGCACTTGGGTCTGCATCTGCATGGATCCTGCTGCAGGCTGGAGGTCTACATTTAGACATTCACACAAGAAAATTTAGCGTTTTGAAAGATGCAGAATGCAGCTGTTTCCCGTCATTATGTTTCACATTTACTTAAGTCAGCAGTTACTCTTTTCCAAGCAGTGCCTTTCAACAATAAACAAGGCAAATGCTTCCAATAGAACCTCTTGATGACTTCTGTTTAATTTAAATATATATATTGCAGCAGCAAATACAGCAATAACATGGAATATAAAACCCAGTAACACATACTCTAAAAATGATATGTAAGTGTAGGAGGGAGAGCAAAAGAAGATACATTTCTTCTGATTACTCATGCTGTATTTAGGGTGATTATTGTAAGTTGGAGGAGCATGCACTATATATTTTTATGTGTAATAAATAGAGTTCTCACTTTACAGGCACACTGGAACTCCATCCTAATTGGAATTGGAGTAAACGAATCAATAATTAGTTGATATTTATACCAAACCCAGAGGCATGTTAAGTGCATTATAGATACCAAGTAAATTTCAAGATGATGGTCTTTATTTTCAAATCAGTAGGCAATTTAGGGAGATGAGTGTTTAGAACAGGAGACACTGAGTATTTCCTTGGCCAGAAAGACCTACTGAAGTACAAATCTTAGTGCCTGATGGCACCACGTGGCTAACCAGCACTGTGGCAGCCTTTTCTAAGGAGTCTTTCCCTTAGAGCTGTTCCGCACAGGGAAGCAGGTGGGTGAGAGACAGAGCTAGCGATAGTGTGCAGGGATTTTTCTAGACCTAAATATGAAGGCTCAACAACAAATGGTGTAATAAAATAGACATTTTAATAAGATATAATAAAAGAGGAATATCGATAGCAAGTAAATCTTGTATCACTTCAGAGGCTGGAAACTGTACTTTCGTGCAGCATCAGATAGACCTTGGATGGATTTTCCTCCTCCTTCCCATGCTGTAGTGCCTTTTATTTTGTGTAGCAAACAAAATCATGTATCTTCTCCTGATGGATTGGGATGTTATTTCTGTCATAACACCCACCAGCACACAACACAGGCCAGCACAGGGCACTCAGCAGGCTCATGCAGTGGCTGCTACTGCTCACGTACGGGCTTCTCAAACCCAAGTACAAGGAACAACAGAGCAGACGTAGCCTGGTCAGGATCACTAATTCCTTGAAATCAGTGTCTTCCGCAAGGCTCGCAATACAGAACTGGGTTACAAATTGATCCAGTCTGAATCCTGTAATAAACCTAGGTTTGACTCTGTGTTAGCTGTAATGAGCGTTGAGAAAGAAAGTCTGAGTTTTATGTCCACTCCCCCCCAGTTTTTAAGAAGAGATGCATAATCTCAGGAATCTTTGGGGGATGCATAACACTTTGTGAGTTGGATTCAGTGATAAAATACTAATAATTCTACTTAGAGCTTCCAACAAAGCGGTACCATGATACTGAAGATGCGATATCTGGGCTACTGGGTGGACCCTGCTCGAGGTCCCTTTTAATGTCAAAAATGCAACCTCTCGATTTCTGTGGGACATCTGTGTGCCTTGCAGATGGAGGTACTATGCCATCTCTGTCTTGGGATGCTGCAATGCAGCACGAGGAGCGTTGGCATATGGCACTAGTAAGTGCCAGCTGTAACAAGGCAAAGGAGTGTTCCTTGCCCTCCAAGGCTGCACAAGCTGCTGCTTGTTCAGAGCTCAGGTGATGGCATCTGAGGCCAGTGGTGTGGGATGCCCTCCCTACTGTGGCCTGGCACCCAGGCCTGCTGTGAGCAGAGAAAGGCTCGGATAGCACAGAGCTCAACCAGTGGAGCAGCATCTCTCTTCCTGCCTCATGTAAGATTAGGTTGGCAGCAGAAGTGGGGATGGGGAGTTTTCTCCTTGCAGGTTTCCCCCTTGCTCTGCAGCCTCTGAACCTTTCTGGAGCAGGCTGGGTAGGAGTAAGCAATGCTGACAAGGAGAGTCAGGTGGGTTTGGAGAAGGGTCCTTCTTCCTCTCCCTCCACCCTTGCCTGACTAGGCTAGTCACAGCCTTCTGTGGCTCTGGCTCTGCTTCTTCAAATTGCTCTGAGGGGAATATTAACATCATCTTAATAACTCTGTCAGACTTATCAAAGGATTTGTTTTATTAATTCCAAGACTGGGTATAGCAAATAGATTATAGCTGGGGCCACTTCATAGGCTTAACGAGCCCTTTCTCTGCTTAGTTATCACTTTTTTCCCAAATCTCGTCGTGTTAACTCCTTTTTCTGTTCTTTGTGTTACTATTTATTGAATATCCTCAGTGCTGTATATGTCACAGGGAATATGCCCAAAGTCCTTCCTGTCCATCATTTTTTGGATGATAAGAGAGGAATGGAGGCAGCACAATCTGGAATGGATTTGGGGGTCATAAATACCTTTGGTAGGTGTCATGTGATATTCTGAGAACAAGACAAAGCTGAAAATACTTAGCATGTGTGCAGGTTCTTGCTCAACAGGAGGAGAGGCACTCTCTTTCTGTGGCATATGGTGGGTAGTGCCCTGGTTTCCAGTCTCTGTGTCAGTCTTGCAGGTGATGCAGACAAAGTTGAAACACTATGGGCCTGATTTCAGTACTTTGAGCAGACAGCAGGGCACCCTGCATTCAATGAAATGAATTTTAGCTTCTTGGGTCACAAGGCTAGTTCTCTTTATTATAAGCAACAAGACTGCTCAAAAATAGGTTAATTTTTGTGGCGGTCGGCATGTGAAAGTCTGCTGTTGTGTGTCAGCAGCAGCAGGCTTCCTGTCATCTTTATGTCCTGATAACCTTCTAGCATTATTGCCTTTGGTGGATCTGAGAGATTTGAGAAGAAGTAGCTATGTTGGTGAATACAGGGAAGGCATTCCTGGAGGGGAGGCTATTTAATTTAGGGAGATCCATCCACTTACTGTCCCTTCCTGATACCTAAATCAATTAAAACAGGAAGGCCACTGAAGAAAGACTGCCTCCTGTATCTGTTGTGTGAGTCATCTCCAGCTTACAAGAACATCTCTTGCTATGATATGATGCAGCCACTGAAGTGTCACATTGGTTGATTTAGTCCTTGTTAAAGTCAAGAGAAAATTGGGCTTGTAATGGGAAGCTAGTTTCAACTGTAATTAGAACATGAGGAAGCAGCTATCCATGGGAATGTAACTCTCTTGTGAGTAGTTTTTGAAAGGCTTTGCAAAGCATGAGGCTCTCTCACCTTGAAGGGAAATCTGAATGAGGATAGGAGTTTCCAGCCATAAGTGTTGGCATGGAAGCAGGCACAGAGATGCCTAGGTAATGTTAAGAAGTGTGAAAAAACAGGCAGAAGTATAAGCAATGTATGCTTTTAGAAGGTCATAGGTTCTTGTTTCATCCAAGCTGAGAGGGAAAGAGAAATCATCTTCCTCTGTTTACCACTGAAGATGACCTATGAAAATGTAAAAGCAGCTTTTTATGTAACTCTGCCACCACTGCTAATATGTGAATGGCTTATAGTGGTTCCAAATATTGTAGCTAAAGGCAGGAAAGTCATTTAGACCCCTTTTCTTTCTGTGAGTGGCCACTTAGGTGGAAAAAGCTTTGGCACTTCCAGTACATAACATGATGAACCATATGGCGGCTTTTGCTCTGCGTTGAACATTGAATGACAAATTGTAGTGTTTGTGGAGGAGACTGTGCACTGTACATGTGTAACTTGGGCATACACTATCAGAGTGTTCGTTTTTTTCTGTGACATGCTTTGTTTGCCCTCTGGATCTATTCCTCCTTCACAGGAGCTGTACCTTGTTCTTGGCCCAAGTGTTGCAAGTGAATTTTAGGGCAGATGAGTGCTCTTTAGAGAGCTACGTGTGTGATACTGCTAAATGGAAAGAGAAGAGGGGGTCTGGATCTGCACCGGGCCCTGGTGAGGAACGAGGACCTCCAGAGAGGTAGAGTGCTCTTAGGCTGATTTGTTCAAACAGTCTGTATTTCTTACTCATAACCTTGTCAGCCTGTGTTTCCGACAAGAATAATAGCTTTGTTCTTAACGTGGTTTTTGGCCAGATGGTATAATACTGTATGTCCCTAGGGGAGGGACAGGCTTCAGATGGGTTTAGGTGTGTGCTAAAATATACTAGTTATACAAATGGCCTAGTACTACTAACCCAATGATAAATTTCAAACCTAGTCCTGCTGTAGATAACTTAGATTAGAACGGCTGCCATTCAGTTTAGAAAAGAAGTGGCTAACGCAGGAGATGAGGTAGATAGTTATAATCAAGAGTGCGGTGGTGATGCTGAATAGAGAATGTTTATTCATATTAAATGTTTATTCATTTTATAAAGCAACAGGTAGGGGATGCCCAATGCGATATATTCAGATGCAGGTTTCAAATGAACAAATGAAAATACTGTTTCACACTGCATCAGTTCCAGAAGAGACCAGACAAATTTAAGGAGGGAAAAGTCCATCAAGGATTGTTAAACATTTTGATCATGATGCAATGTCCACCAGTCTGTCATTGCTGGTCGATAAGGGTACTTTGAATTTACTCAGTTCCTTTGACTCTTCCCTGAGTACCTGCGCTTGGGTGCTATCAGAGACTCAGTCTTGGTGTCTGCCCTGCTCCATTACTGAAGCTCTTAGCTTGTGGCACCTGGCAGCTATTACTGACAGGATTGTCTGGGGAGAGTGCGTTTTGAATTAGAATGATAAAATCATAGAAAATGGGATTGGATAACGTCTCAAGGGCCAACTAGTCTTTCCAAGGCAAGATCAGGTGTATCTGGAAAATGAATGAGAAATACTTGTCTAGTATTTTATTAATAGTTTCCAATGCTGGTGGCTAACTCCCAGTAGCCACCTATTCCAGAGCCTCACTATTCTGTTGCTACCTGTTTTCTAACATTAAACCAAAATTTCCCTTTCTGCATCATAAGTTTCGTCTCATTCTATCTATGGTGAATATAGAGGACACTTGGGGTTTTTTTCTGCTTGCACCTACCCTTCAGAAGTTATACAGTTATGTATCTTGGTGTGCTCCACAGGACTGTGAACACAACTGGCTGAATGGAGATGAACAGGGGTGCTGTGCCAAACAAGCAGGGAGCAAATCCTCTATTTCCTCCAGTGCCCAGGCACCTAGGATGAAATACAAAGAAGCTTCATCCTGGAGTGCTCAGGCAATGTATCTGGGCAGTTTAAGTGACAATCAACAGATTGTTAGGAGGGCACCGAGTAATTAAATTCTGGTTGGATTTTTACTAGGAGTAGGCTGCAGAGCTATTGACTTTTCCCCCCAGCAATGTAGCCAGGACCCTGAGGAATGTACGTGAGCATATTTGTTGGGATGTGTGGGAGAGGATGGTACTTTCACTGAAAGCCGTGAAATCAGCAAGCAACTTTATCTAAAAATAGTAATGATATTGAGTTAATTAGAGGGATTGTTATGAATTCATTTCTCTAAGATTTTTTTTGTTGGTTTTTTTTTACTCTTACTGGAGCTAAGTAACTCTGTGCATTGGTTTCTGAAAGCAGCAGGCATACTTAATCCATCTATACCATGTTGATATGAAAGCACTTTTCTAACCGGCCAGGCTATTTTAGCGAAATCATAGTGGCTTGCAAACGTCTCCTCAGCTAGCTATAGTGCACACTCTGCCTGAGTATCTGGGTTCCCTGAGAGGAGAAAGCTTGGCCCCTTGAGGTAAAGGGTCTGCTTTCTTTAGTAGATACAGGATCCACTCAAACTTCGTACACTTTAGAGGGTGGCATACTCAGGCACCTGTCAATCAACCTCAAATTTGACCCTGTGGAGAGGGCAGGCTGTGTGCATTAATGCACACAGTCTGGAGAAGAGCATTGGAGGCATCATATCACGGTTAATCACTCAGATAAGATTTGAAAAGAAATCCCTTCACCTAATTTAAATCAGGAGTGCTTTAAAATCACATGGTGCTTTTAGTAGCATCAGCCAAGTTTCATTCTGCCTCTTTAAGTAGTTCTTGTTGTTCTAACTCTGACATGCTAAACTGCTGTATGGTGTTCCTATAAGCTGTTAAACATCTGTCTCTTTTACTTCAGAGCTGGCTGCATTTCAGTACTGGATGAATGATTCCTATATTCACAGCTAATAAGTGCTTTGGGATCCCAAGTATTAGCTATGCAAAGGCACAGTACCACAAATGTCTGCAATTTTATGCAATGTATCAAGTGAGTGCTATTCCCGAGAGACTGAAGCCTAAGAGGTCCCACAGGACAAAGGACACAGAGAAATGTAATTGATTGTAATGAACTTGTTTGTGTATGTGTCACCACTTGTCTCTACTGAATAAAATCAGAAGTGTTCAACACTTCATTAACACAAATTGCAGGGTCCTATTCTTCTGGAGTGAAGACAATAAGGCCTACACCTGCTAATACTGTGAAGTTCTTCATGATCCCAGTGTGCAGCTCAGTGACAGAAATCACAGGCTGGAGTGGTCTTGGATTTGTTTCAGTATCCTAAACATTTAGCAAATTAAACAGAACTGGTCAAATTTACTTCTGTGGCAATTCAGTTGGAAGGCTACCAGGGATGGAGCCTACTACCAGAGTAAGACAAAAAACGTTAAATAAATATGAGGGATGAAATCATGACACAAAGTAACTGTCAAGTCTTTTATGAATTTAACAGAGCTAAGATTTTAACCTAGTTAACCATAAATACAACAGTCTTCAAAGCGCCTATCTCCTGTGTGAGCATGTGTGCTACAGGGATGTTGTGCTAATGCGTGGAATTGATCTCATTTACACAGCCTATCTTTACCCAAGGAAACCGTTGTTAGAAGCTGTTTATACAATGTAAATGGTATTTCTTATGTTGCTGTAATGCTTCCAGGTGGCTTTGAACCACTGTGTCCTGAAGAGAAAGACAAGGAGCCTGTACAGTTTTGCACCAACAGCACTGGTACCCAACAGCTTGGCGTAGGAGGCGAAACAGGACCGTAGAACCTTAACAGAACAGGTTAGGGTAGAATGAGACCACTTGCCAAATCAGCATGTGGAATTCCCACTTTGATGAAGTATCAAATTAACAGACTTTGCTCATTGCAATTTGAGAGGTTTCCAGCTCAGCCAAAATGCAGCTCTTCATTGTGTTGTTAAAATGTTCTCAGAGCTGTTAGGAGGAAATCACCCAGTTCTGAGTCACCAGCATCTCTTACTACCACACCACAGAAGTCCAGGCTGGCTCATCACATATCTTTAAGGTCCCTTCCAACCCAAACAATTCTATGCTTCTATGATCTTTTGAATCGTTTCATAGGCTGCCATAAATGCATCAATGTATGGTCTCTGAACTGTTTTCATACGTATCAGTAAGACAAAGTAAGTGACTGAGAGCTCCCAGCCAGTCATGCTTCTGCCAGTGAAATTGTACCTATACCCATTTTCTGTGTTTGCAGCACAATAAGAGCCAAATCTGGTTTAGAAAAGCTTTTTTAGGTGTCAGTAACTGAGCTTCAGAATAAGGTCATTTTGCTGTCTGAAGGCAGGATCTCCTCTAATTTGGGAGTGGGACACCTATGATAAAAAGATGCCTCTAAATTTTATAACTTTTGCTCTCTTCCTCTCGCCAGTTTCTGCCTGCTCCCCAGTCCTCTCCACACACTGGAGTTCAAAAAGAGGGTAACCAGAGAACTCTGGAATGGGATGTCGGAGAGCTTGAGGGACTTGTAGCACAAGACAGTGCCATTCACTTCTAGGTGCTTATTTCCACTTAGCCTAGGATGCTTCTGCCTGACAGCTGGTTTGATGTGTGAATTCAGTCAGTGGCTCTCAGTTTAGCTGACAGAAGACAGGTGTCCACACCCATCAAAGTGGGGGACAAGACAGAATGGACCATGGAGATGGGAACAAAAGCAGGTCTCTTCAGGTCACGGTGATGTGTACTGGTAGGGCTGGTGTGTATAGAAAGCCTGTGCATTCCTTGTCTTCCAATTGGAGAGAGCAGTGCACTCTCATGACACCTTGCCTTATTGCTGAACGTCTTGGTAAAAATGTTAGAGTTAAAAATACCTCAGATGTTTCCTCTACAGGCACGGGGATGATCTGAGCTACAATGATGTTTGCTTTGTGCCTCCTGCTCCCCTTCATCCCTCTCCTTTCCCTTCCACCCCACCCAGACGGCTGGGCCAGCACCAGACAAAGGCAGCAGCCCTGCTGATCCCTCTTTCAACCCAGCTATTAGCATCAAAGAACAAAAGCAAACAGCACTGGCTTGCGGCTCAGCCCTTTACAAAGGAGCAATAAATAGATTCTTGTGTATAGGATAAAGCAAACTCTGCCTTGTCTTTTGTTAAGAGCAGACCTTTCTGTGTTTGAACGGCACTGAGCTGAAGAAAGAGGAGAAACCTCCATCTGCATGGCAGTGAGTCCCATGGTCACTGGGCTTGTTGTTAGCCATGGGTTCTGCATGCTCCCTGTTTAACCTGGGAATGCTCTACCTCCTCAGTCCCTGTGGCAGGTATGAGGTCCCTATGGTGGGAGAAAGGTAGTGCAGATGGGAGAGGAAGAGAGAAGAGACATGTTTTAAACAGCCCTTTTGAAAACAAACTAGAAAACCATGAAGAAAATTTGAGAGGAAGTCTCAGATGAGAGAGTCTGATGGAGAGTCAACTCAGCTCCCCAAATCTGGTCACTCTGCCTGTTTGCCATCTCTATCTTCTACCTTTCTTGAGGCATTAGATTTCATCTAATTGTGGAGCCAACAGCCATAAGGTAGTGCATCAGAGGTTTCTTATTAAGGGTCCCTTTTGTCAATATATGCAACCACAGTTTTAATTGTACACCACAGCAGAGTGGCACACCACACTGTAGAGGTGTTATGGGGTTTCCTGTGAGGACTTGCATGCCAATTTCAAGTGTATGCCACAGTGGTATTTATTGTAGGGTCTTTTGTGAGGGCTGACTGGCTATATGCCATTTTTGTCTTCACAAACAAAGCAGTGCTTTCTCATGTGTGTTTTAAAATAAAACCCAAGTACTTTTGCCATTTGAAAATCAGCATTTGCCAGCAGATACCACATGGGGGGGTGTCTGCAATACAAGAAACTCCCTTTGTATTTAGCATGGGAAGTAACACTAATGACCTGGGCTGCCACACAGGTAAATACTGCAGAAGTGTCACAGAGGTGCCAACAGTGACTTTTCTGATGCAACTAGTGTATACAGAAATTGTGTTGGGTGGAGACTTATCAAAAAAGATACAGCAAAAGAAAGCTAAGAGTAAAACCAGTCAGAATCAGGGATGCCTGTTCTTAAAGGCTTCGGAACAAAAAATATGGGTAAAAGGAAATTCCCTTGCTTTCTGCCCCCTGTTACTTGCCATTGAGAAACTACATTTTAGAGATGCTTGTGTAGCTCTTAACACTTCATTGTTCCACTTTTTAACAGCCTCATGACCTGTTTAATTCATGCACAGTTAAAAGAAGTATTATTTCAAGCAGTGTATCAGTTACAGCCCACTGCCTCATCTCTTATTTGCTTAATGCGTTTATCCCTTGCTCACCCTTGGTTAGCTCTTTCCTTTGGCTTCTCTGTCTGCTGATCCTCTTTATTCCCTAAACAGCCCACAGATTCCCTTCTGGAGCACAGACACCCTGGAGAGGCTGCCTGCTGTTCCTGAGCCTGCAAGGTAGCCCAGGCTGCAGCTGTGCCTGTTCCTTTGTCAGGCATGCAAGGAGGCTGGGAGGACAACATGGGTTTAGAGCTTTGTACCTGCTTAGAATAGGCTTTGGGGCAGCAGTTGGATTATCAGAAACATTTGCAGTACCTTATGGTGCTCCCTTCTTCCTCTTCTGAAATGTGTGATCATCTTCTCTGACCGCCACTGATTTTCTCAAGCAACACCTCAACTCAAGTCCTAGTTGTGGACTTGTAAATTCTTTGGCATCGTGCTCACATTCTGCAGTGGTGTTTAAGGGTCTGCTGCTTCTTTCTGCCCCTGTTGTTACCTCCTTTTGCCTTTTATCGTCAGTGCATGAATTGCTGCCTACACCTGTTTTCTTTTCCTACCTAAAAATAATTACTTTCAGGTGAACTTTCAGTGCTAAGTATCTTTCTAGGCTTGCATGCCAAGACACTAGTTCTTAGATAAAATCATGTGTTGAAAGAGGAAAGGCAACAAATAACACTCACCAGATCTGACATATATGTTTAGCAGAAGCTATAGAAATTAAATGAGTTGATGCAATGGTCCCTCCCCTCTTTGTGCATTGTTTTATTTGGGCTATTATCTCCTTTGGGAAGGGTGTCTTGATGTATGTGTGATGTACCACAGGGACTTTTCCTCAAATTATTCTGGAGCCATTACAAAGTGATAAAAAGCAACACGTGCAAGAATCACTTACTCACCACTGAAATGCAAGTGTCTTGGGAAGACAAGTAGCAGCGGTTTCACAGCAACACAGCTGGTTTGCACAGGAAGAGGGAGTACTGATATAAATTAGAGGGGATATTCAGGGAAGGAGAATGTATTCTTAGTCCTTGGTGTGTAGCCAAAGCACCCAGAATGTCATGCTCCTAGACTTGTGGCAGATGTGGTCCAGGACCTGTAGTGGTCCAAATTGTTAATGTATTGCTTTGAAGTCTTTCTGGAAAGATGATAGCTGCAGCAGCACAATTCCTGGGCAAGGCAGAGGCCTCCACGGACGGATGCTATCCATGGAGCTGGCCCCACTGTTTCCTCAAACAAGTTCGTTTTTTTCTTTGGAGGACTGTGTTGAAAGGAAAATACTGATCTAGTCTAATCCCATGAGATTTCAGGGGTTCCTCTCTCATGGTGTTACGGTAAGCGTAGCTATTCAGAGCAAGACTAAACTTGGGATGCTAAAAATGTTACGAGAGCCAGTTTTTAAAGTATGTACTCTGAGATTGGTGGGCCTTGCTCAAAACAGACACTACATTCAAAAATATGCCTATTTCTGATAATATCACTTGCATAGTCTTGCTCCTCTCTTTTTTAAAGGACTAATTTATTTTGGGATGTACGTGATTGATTCTGAAAACAGTCTTATGTCACAAAGAGAAAAAAAAGAAGAATGATATTTGGTCTGAATTCAGCATCTTGTGAAAAGACAACATGTGGGATGTGCAAAGCTCTGGCACTCCTTCTCCCCCACCACTGCTTCTGTCTGCAATGAAGGATGTTATTTTGGGAATTATGGGCAGGAGGAATGAAAAGGAATGGGCTCTCTTCCAGACTTTGGGACTATGTTGAGTGTTTTGCACCTGGTCATAAATTCACATGGCCCCTCATAAAAGGGGAGCAGGTTCTTTTCTTTTTTCCTGAAAACTTGCTTGAATTTATGTGCAATAGAAACCTTCTGCGGACAGATTGGTTTTTGTTTCTTTCTTTTGCATTTGTGTGTGAAAAACATTAGAATATTTTAACCAATATTCTTACAGGAACTGATGTGGTTTGGTTCTATCTGATTCCAGGAACTCTCTCTCCGGACAGATATGATGGTGGATTCACTTTTACATGCACAGTGGAGAGGGATCCAGTGCCTCCTCCCTTGCATGGCTGGGTGCTTGGCTGCAGATGGGTGGCCTTCAAATAAACCTAATTACTTCTGGTTTTGCATGAAATTGATTTCCATGCAAGGATACTGAGTTGCTGTGTGCATCTCTAATGGCTTTTTTCTCTTCTCTTTCTCTCTCTCTCCCTCCCTCCCCCTTTTCTGCCTTCTGCTTGCCATGAAAACACCTCGACAGATGTCAATCATATTCCAGGTAAGTGTTGCTTTTGCTGAGCTGAAAGGTGGCTCTTTAAGGAGTGGTGGTGGGCAGTTACCAGGGGCAGAAGTCTCTCCTACTTCCTAAGAGTGTACAGAACAAATCTTCATATTCGACATCAGAGGGTCTGGATTGCAAAATCTTTGCTAGAAGGAGGGCTTCATACTAACAAAGGTTACAAACTTCCCTCTCCAGAGATTACATTGTGTTGGTCAGTTAAAGGGATGTTTTCTGAATGAAAATTACATTAGAAATGGTTGCTTGTATGGCTAATTACCTGGCATTGAACATTGCATTATATACAGTTTATTTCTAATTCATCTTTGTGTAGTCTGGCATACAAACCTAGTTTAGTCATTTTCCTTCTCCTACTGCAGTCTACTCCGTTTGCTAGTCCCACTGATAACCTGTTGAGTTTCATTTCCACTAACAAAGGAGTTTTTTGTTGTTGTTTTATTTTAGGTTTTAAAAACCACAGAGTATTTTTCTGGCTGAATGTGAATGTGTGATCTTATTTAGGTATCAACAGAGCACAAATGATTCATTTAAAAGGAAAAAAGAATGTGTGTTTTATGTGCTTGCTTATTTGGGGACTTCTTCCACAAGCAAGTGTTTTACCACAGAGAACTCCAAACCTTGCTCCCCAGATTGCTGTCTCATTGCAGAAGGGATCTGAGTCCTTCAGCTTCAGCTACGAGGCTTGAGTGAACTAGACCACCTTGCGCTGTGGTCCACATCCTGTTGCCACTGAAGCTTAAGAAACTAATTTTTACCTCGTGCTCAGGCAGCTCCACCTGGTTTATGATTATGTGAAATGGAAATGAGAGCCCAGGGAAGCAGCTGGCATTGCCATGGCTGGAGTGGGATGATGGGAGAATTGAGGCTCTTTTCCTTCTCATCTTTCTGCATAACTTTTGCTAAACCCGACCTGGACCTGGAATGAGTTCTTCATTCAATTTGCTTATTTTCTACACTTGGATAATCAGATTTTGTGAAACACTTCAGAGAGGCACAGTGAGGGCCAGTCATTCGGGTAATTTCCCTGCATATTTAGCCTTTTGGCTTCTCTCATCAGCCCCTTTTTGTTCTGCTGAGGTCCTTTGCATTCTGTGCACGTCTCAGCTGGCAGCAATGGGGATGGAGGTGGCCAAATGGCAAATGTTGCCTGGCATGCCTTGGAAAGAAAGTCTCTGTCAACCATAACACTGAATCTTTTCAGTGACCCATGGGGCTGAACATGTACCTCCTCTGCCCCAGTCTGAGGTGTCCAGAAACTCCTGTCTCCTTTCATCTTGGCTGGATCTGACAGGACGTGCACCAAGAACTCAGGGTCACAAGCCTCTCCACCATGTCCTGAAGCTGTTGGTGTCTGTGGCAGAGGAGGATGGTTGAACTGGGAAGGCATGGCCTGACTGCTCTACCAGTAGGACTCATGATATTATGCCACGAATGAGTGTTGCCCCAGCCAACATCAGGGACATCTCCAAGGCCTGCACAGTGTGCAGGAAGCAATGACATCACTAGTAGGGGCCCAAGCAGAGGTGGCACAACCAGGACAGGACTATTTCTGTTACTGTGGGCACCCTTGAGCAGTCCATCCTTCTGCTCTCTGAATGAGCTTTTCTGCCCTGCTGCCCAATTCTTCTCATAATTGATATACTTGGATGTGCATTTTTTATTCTCCCTGTTGCTCATACACGTGTTCTTGTTCTCAGGACTGTTGTGTGCTTTTTCATGTGGATTTCTAGTCACATGTGAATGCTCTTTTCCACATGCTCTTGCAGTCATCTGTGTTTTCAGTCTGACAGTTACCCACACCTCTCTGTAACTGTTTA
This sequence comes from Ibycter americanus, assembly GCA_035590275.1. Lineage (NCBI taxonomy): Eukaryota > Metazoa > Chordata > Aves > Falconiformes > Falconidae > Ibycter > Ibycter americanus. The sequence continues at coordinate 66,317,033 of JAVJGI010000063.1, forward strand.
CTGGTAAGCAGACTAATCCCTCCGCTCAGCTGTCCCTGGGGAGGACACTGGAGTTGCTGCATGACTGGGCAGCAACGAGGACCACCAGGAGGGTTTGGGTGTGCACTTCCACTCTGCCTGGCTCTGCAGAGGCTTTCTTCCTATCTGGCCATCCAGCTATCTGTATTGTGAGGACAGAGCCCCAGGCCCCTGTCAAAATGGTTACTTTAACCATCCACTGTTTTCAAGACAAATTAGTGATTTTATGAGCTAGTGCTAAGTCTTTACCCACAGGCAGCAGAAGGGCTGTAAAGGGCCCATTGATTAACTGAGTATTTTTTTATTGTTGAATAGACTGGTTAGAACTAATTCCCCAGTAAGAGAAGGTAGCTGTGAATAGGCTGGGGCTGGCAGCAGTGGGGACCACAGGGCTCTGCTGGATGCAGTTCCTGCAAGGTGCAAAGAGGTCGATCTTGTTCAAAGTAAACAGAAATGTGTAATATGAGCCTTCCCTGGGTGCGAGGTCTCTGCTTGTGAAGAAAGGGTACTCTGGCAGCAGGGACTGGTGTTTCCACTCCCTTCAAGAGCCAGCTGAAAATCCCATCTGGTTTATTTCACAAATCAAAAGGAGTTGATCAGATGTTAGCCCAGTTGCCCTGCAAATGTTCTGTGCCTGGTCACAAAATAACACCACCACACTGTAAGCAGCAAAGTCAAATATTTTGAGCAGAGCCCTGCAGTTGGGACTGTTGCTGTCTGTATGCAGCTGGGTCACTTACTTTCTGTGCCATATAGAGGAGAAGTAACTTCTTTCAGTGCTTCAGTTTGTCCTTTGGAGTTATAGCTACCACCTCACCTTCACAACATGCTTAGAGATCTTGGGCTGGACATTATGGAAGTTAAGAGCCTTATTACAGAGGTTAAGTGCCTTGGCTGGGGAGCAGCGTGCAGCACAGACCAGAATGGATGCCTCTGTCACTTCTGCACAATATCTGCCTCTTTCTTTGCACCTACTCTTTGCCAGTGTTCTAGGTTCTGAAGGACAAATTGTTGGGAAAAGACCAGTAGATCAAGGAGCAAGTGATATGCTCCTGTCTCACTTATTTTTTATTTTTTTTTAGTGGAAGAATATATTCAGGAGAAAGAGCTAAATATAGCTCCTTGATATTATGGTGACTGGTACTGATACCTGGGGAGTGTTGAAGTTTAAATAGTGCTTTCCCTATTCATACCATGCTTATCCTCTTTGTGGGAGAGATCTTCAGATGTTCATGGGGAGGACGCTAAAAGGTGAAGTTCTGGGTATTTTGCTGTCACGATTTTACTGCTGACTAGAGTCTGCATGTAACTGAATGGACACAACCCAGTAGAAATGACCTAGTTAGTTGGGGCCCTGAGGAAAAATTAGTCCTTGTTTGCCTGAACAACTCCTTCATAAGGATACAGAGATCCTTGAAGGCACAAGCATAGTAGCACTTTTTTGATCCAGGTCTTTAATCTTTCAAACTCCATCTTTTAATGCTTCTTTCTCTTCTTATCAGGGCTGCTGCTTTAGTCTGGCTCCTAACTCCATTTCAAAGGGTCCTTTAAGCAGTACCTGTATGCTGGCTTCTGCTTCCTTGAAGCTGAACTCTGCCTTTTGGGCATGAAAATCTGTGAATTGTATTTCAGCCCATCTCAAGTCTCTTATTTGCAGAAGGTACTAGGTCAGAGTAAGAATCCACCCATGCCATATCTTCAGTGTCACTTATACAGGTGTTTGAAACCATTTCATACAGGCTTATGTTCTTCTTCATAGGTGCCACCGTTGTTTTCATTCTTGCATGCCCTTTGCACAGGCACTGTTCCCAAATCGGATTCTCTTGTACTGAAATGTGAATGTTTTTCAGCTCTATGCATGCCCATTTGCAACAGTATGGCAGTAGTGATCGCTGGGGTCAGAGCAAGAATTCATCTAGCCCAGAAGTGTCTTTTGACACTTTGGAATAAGTTTAAGAAACTACGTTAGCAGTGGTCTTGTCCTGATACACCTTTATGGTTTCTGGTAGTCACTGTTTTAAGGACTTTCTGACCTAATACTGCATCCAGATCATGGTGGTGCACAGTCATTGATGGACACATTTTCTCTGAATGTCTCCAGTCTTTTTTTTTTAATTAATACACTTATATTTTTTAACTCCACATTATTCTGTGATAACAAGTCCCATTCTTCAACCATTCAGATTTGGAAAGTAATTTCTTTCACTTGTTTTTACATCTATTACTTGAGAATTTCATTCAGGGAATCCTGCTCCTTGTGTTTTGACAAATAGGAAGAAAAATTATTACCTGTTCACGTGGGATTTTACCTCTATCATATATATCATCAGAGATGTCTTTTCCAAGCTGAAGCATTCTATTCCATGCCTAACAGTTCTTTTTTTCCCAACTTGTGCGCCTACTTGATCAGCTGCTCTGGTTTGCAGTGATACACATCTTCTTATGGGTCAGCCATAAAATGCATTCACCCTCAGGTCTTGCTACCTGCACACGTTCTGTTGTGCTTGCACCCATCTTTGTGAACACCTGCACGTTTATTTTCATGCTTTCAAACACCACCATGTTTGTAGCCCTCCCTATGTGAATACTTGTAGGAATATGCCACGTGCAATGTCAGATTGCTGTTTCTGCCATGGGGGAAAGGAAGTACTAGGGTTTGATCACTATTTCTGCCCATAGCTGTTGTTGTAACTGACTTCTTGGCTTCTAGCTCATGCTCTTATTCCTTTGGTCGCTCTGAGTAGGTGCCACTCACCCTTGGCTCACTGCCCCCGATAATGACAAAACCTATCCTGGAATTACATAGCAGAGGAAGCAAAGGGGATGGAAAAGAGGAGCTAGCACAGCTGTTGTGTGTAATTGGATTGGAAGTGGGCCTCCGGCTACAATAACAAAACTGCACTCCCGGCTGGCCTCACCGCAGGGCCTGCGAGGAGACCCTTGGCTGTTGTGCATATCATGGTTGAATCGAACAAAAATGACTGATCCCCAGCCTGTGCTACAGCTTTGCCCAGTTAGAAAAACCAAGGCACCATGTATGCCGGCAGCCAAGGAATCAGGTCATCCTCTTGGCAAAGCTGACCTGTCTAAGCAGGTATAAGGTCTGAACTGGGCCTCACAATGATTTTTCCTCGTCATTCATGCTTCACATCTCTCCAGACAAGGGTTTTGCTCCTTCCTCTGAGTCCCATCCTTTGGCCCTGCTGGATTGCCCTCATTTTGGTACATGGGGACTCTAGGGAGTCTTCGTTGGTCTGTGGGTTATAGAAAAACTCAAGATGCCTGTTTGAAGAAGGACCACATAGGAAATGAGGGACTTGGCAGCTCTCCTCCTGAACTAGAAAAGGGAACTGCTGATGGAGCTGGGGAGGAGGCTCAAAGGAGAAAAAAAAAAAAAGCCTGTTTCTTAAGGAATTACTAGTTTTAGGAAGTTAGGAAAGGAGGTGTAAACAACAGATTCCATAACTCATAAGAGTGCTCTTCTCTATGGTAGATGTAATTTCATTTTTGTAAGAATCCCTGGTTTGCATGACTTCTTTCTTCAGCTCTGCATAAAAAATTTGCATGTATATCTGTATATCCTGGACCAGAGGGCATGACGTCCTGCCTCAGACATTGGAGCTAGCCCTGTTATTGTCTGAATGGGTCACGGAGCCTGATTCCCAGGAAGGGATCCTCTGTGGGCAGGCCTGCCCTGGGAGAGCTGGGCTGCTGCTGCTGCCTGGCAGTCTCTCTTCCCATTCATTAACAGCTTTTGGGCTAATCATCTGGCAGCATCATTAAAAGGGAAATACTGAGGCTGCCTGCCTCAACAGAGCAATTCAGCAGTGCAATCACACCCACGCACACATGCACACCCCCAGAGCATGGGCCCACTAACACAGGACAAGCTATAATTAACTAGATGAAGGAGTCCATCTTCCTTTGTTGCAGCAATCAGTTGTCACTCTCAGCTGTGTTTTGTGCTCTCCCCACCTTCTTAGGTTTTGTGGCTTTATTTTTCCATTTTAAACGCTAAGTACCCAAATGTGGTGCTGGGGGGTGAGGACCAAACTGCTTCCAAGGTTTCCTTCATTTTCTCCTCCGCCCTGAAAATTAACCCCAGTAAATCCTTAAAGATGAGGACTGCCATTTAACTACATTGCTCTTTCATATCCTTGTACTCTGAGGTGCTTTTAAAAATGCCCTGGCTTCATAAGAATCCAGTGTTGTCCCTTGATAGTTCATACAATTAAAGCCACTTAATTTTACTATTTTGATATAGAAAGCAGATTGTTCACAGTATTTTTAAAAAATGTAGTTCTTTGAAATGTTACTTTGAAATCAAGGGAGATTAATATTAACCTTTAAGAAAATAATACTGACTTGGTAGTAGGTTAAAGAAATATCAAAAAAACTTCCAGACCTAAATAGGAAGAGTCAGTTGTGGCAGGCATAAATCATGGCCAGAGAGCAGAGTTTATATGTCTGTCTACCCTCAGCAATGGATGTATTATTTTAATAACAAACCAATGTTCTGAAGAAGCAGACCACTTTCTCTTCACATTACTGCTGAAAGTCTGAAGAAGCTGGGGCTCCAGAAGCTGAGCACAAGCAGATGCTTATTACTATCATCTCAAAATCCTGTTGAGGGCCTTCTTCCGAAGCCATGTGATTGTCCTTACTGTCACTCACGTTTGAAGTTCAGGAATAGCACGTCACCAGATTCCTGACTTTGACATAAAATTTCTTTGCAGGCAGATAAGCTATTTATTCTGAGGTTTTCCTAAACCTTTTCCAGTGCACTTGCTACCCACCATTTTTGTTGGGCAGCAGTTGTGCCCAGCCAGTAGATTATTATAAGAATGACTAGATCGGTTGAGAAGAAGCACACAATCCCTTGACCATTGTGGCTCATGCAGGTTTGTGTCAACCTTTTCCCAGTTCTACACTGGCTGGGTTTGCAGCCCTGAGGCTTTATTCAGGGTTTCTTGTTGAACAAATCTGAGATTGAAAGGAAAGCATGTTTAACCTGGATTTAGGTGGAAACTCAGATTTTCTTACAGGATTTCCCTGAAATGGGATGGCTATTGGCACAAACAATGGTTGTATATGGGAATAACATGCTTTGGGGCCTGATGAGTTTATTTGGTGTCCTGAGCCTGCTGAAAGTTTTGCTGGCCTTTATGGTTGATGCCCAAATAGCATGGTGATAGGTGTCCCCCCTGCTCTGGCAAAATCTGGCCTAGTTTGCAGGTCTGAACAATTCTCACACTTTTGCATTGGTTTGTTGGATGCCCTATTTATCTAAGTCCAGCAGCAGGTGCTGCCCCATGCCACCTTGGGATGACTTTGACTTTTATGATTTGAAAATTGTTTTAGTGTCTTGTCATGTCTTGAAACTGATGTAAAGGTGAGACAATGATGTCAGTTCACGTTTTCCATGTTGCTTTTACTGTGACTAATGTGGGGCCTTTGTTACAAATACTGCAAATGTCACAGATTTTAGATCTCAATGGTTGAAGGTTTTGGTTGTTAATGACATTTTGTTGGAGATAAATACACTCATTTTCACTCCTACTTTAAATTGCAAGGGAGAAAAATCTTCAGATGAGAAAAGCTGTATGTTATTTCATTATTTATATTATTATTCTATCTAATAATGAATTTGGAATTCTGTTAGTGTTCTCTTTGTTAAAATAAGGATCTGTGTCAATGGACAGCTTAAAAGATAATACTGTTTTTTTGCTACATCTCCAAGTTCACCCTCCTTTTTCTTCCTGTTTTAAAAGGGAAAGAGTAGCATTTTTGGGAAGGACATTATTTTTCATTAATCTCCCTACTTCCATTGTCCAGTTGGGACCAGAAGATCAAGAGGTACATACAATGCCTCAGCTGCTGTAGTATTTCACATTTGTCAGGAAGCAGAAAGAGCATTTCTTAGGGACACTGTCTTTTGCAGGCATTTGAACCAAGGCTGAACCAGGGGCCAGAATGGTGGGTACAGTTGGGGGGTGCACTCACTCCTGGGCTGCACATGAAGGGCTCTGTGCTGTGCCAGGTTGATGTGCCTGACAGGTAGGGTGCACAGCATTTGCCTTCTGGAGATAAGGACAAAAGGGATGTTGACATTCCTGACATTTTGAGGTTTTTATAGCTCCTCTGTGGCTGGTGGAGAGAGAAGGGGTCTTCTTACAGTGTGATTCAGGGTGCCTAATGCAGGCTCTTGCTTTGAACCTCTCTGGAGGTTTCTCTTTGTCAGTGTCCTGTCTCCGCAAGTGGACAAGGCCCCTGCCATCCCCAGCAGCTGCACCCGCTGGAGCTGTGCCTCTTAGCTATGGCTTTCGTTCCCCATGATGTAGAAGGGCTGAGGGCTTGGGAGCCCTGTCTTGGCTCTCGGTCTGATGTCCCCTCCCTGTTTGGCCAGCTTCAACTGCATATCATACTGCCACCTTCTTGCTTTTTCTCCTTTTTCACCATTACGACAGGGTGTCTGTGCTTTGTAGGTCCTAACAACCGTACTTCTGTCTTCTAATCATTTACAGTGCCTTTTAGAGTGACTTTCAAGTGCCCATTTGGTCAGACCTAAGTTTTGCCTATCAAGAATGATGGGGTCAGTGGCCATAAATAGAGACGCAAATTAAACCCACTCTACTAGCAGAGCAGAATGATTCAGTTAAATTATGTCTTGTAATTTAGACCAGAAATACGTCCTACAGTATCAAATCTGCTATGTTTATTTATAGCTAAAACCCCTAAAATAATCTAAACCTATGTTGTGTTTCTGATTATTTTTCTAAAGCCACAATAATCTTCAAGAACATTAAGATATCTGCATTCCTTAGACTGTACAATTATTAATCCCCTTATCTGGCTTGGAGTTCTCTGTGGGTGAACATATTCTTGGGATGATCTGGATTTTAGATTTCTCCAGCAGACGCAAAGGAAAAATATAAAAGAGAGAGAAATAAACAAATTCAAACTCAGCATGCTGCTTGTTGAAAATTCTCATTCTAATAAATTCATTTGACCTCTCAGTCTCCATGAAATTAAAAAAGTCACAGCCCTGTTTGATTAATAAACTGACTTAAGATAGGGGGTGTGGGTGTGTGAGAGTGTGTGTATGCATGTATCAAAATCCCTGTCATACTAAGTGCTGTGAGAGGTAGGAGATGTGGAGAAGGAATCAAGCTTTGTCAGGGAACCAAGTCCGAAAGGGGTCACTCATGGCGCATGGGTAGGACTTCATTTTTGTTATGTTAGTTCTGTGATATCATGTGTCACAAAACTAACTAATACATCAGTTGATGCTTAATGGGTTGGGCAAGAATACAGTAGTATCTACATGATAATTTGTATGAATACATTTGTACAATAAACATGTTTGAAATTTCGGGCTAGAAATGGATTTTATTTGAAACAAAACAAGGTTTATGCCAGAAAGAGTTATCAGACAGAGACTGGAGCAACTCAAGTGACCACCCCATTTACAGAGCTGACAGTGACTGTCACTGCTGACTGGAGCTGTGCTGCTTTCTGGCTTCACCTCGTATTATGAGACCAAAGAGTAGCTTTAGCTATAGAGCCATAAAGTAACACACTAGCCTCAGAAGTCAAATCTCCAGTTCTTTCCAGAAAGGTAATGGAGTAATATTCAAAATAGGTTACCGGTAACATTTTTAGTTTTTGCCAGCTCTGGTGTACTGGTGTCTAATTAGTAAGTGTGAGCAGTGTTGGTCGACTCCTAAAAATACATGCTGAAGCCACCATGTTCAAGAATGAGGATAACTTTGTGTGTGTGTGTATGCATTTAGCCCAGATGTTTCATCTGAAGCAAATGTGGTGAGATCATGGCCTCCCTTTCACTGACCATTGCAGTCTTGAGTTTTAAATCTGGAGCTGAGGAGAAGTTATTTCTATAGCTCTCCAGAGGAGCAAATGCTCCCGACGGAGCCCCATTGCAGACATTGGCTTTCCTACACATTTAGCCATACTGGTGTGTAGTGCCTTTGGAGTCACTCCCCAAGAGATCTGAGGAACCTTAAACACAGTTCTGCAATTACGAGCAGGTTTATTCTACCTGTGACAGATGCTTTCCTGCTCAGTGTGGAAAGCAGCACCTGCATATGTCTGTGCCCTGTATGCTACACCCATACTTGATCTAGTTCAAGTATGCGAGCTCCAATCCTGAGAGGTATTGGACTGCGACGAGTGTGCATGGGTATTGCTTTTTCTGTTTTGTTCTTTATTTCTTACTTTCTCCCTCTCTCTCTCTCTCTTTCAAAGGCCTCTCACACCTGATGATGGGTGAACAAGGTAAGTCCTTTGACTTTCTCTTTGTTTCAGTCACTGATCATGAAAGAGCTTTGTCCTTGCTGCTTTTCTGAGCTGGGCTTTGCATGACAAAAGCAACTAATTCTACTGGGGTGCCAGTCAAGCCATTTGCATTTTTGCCTCTGTGTCCCATGAGACATGGCTACTTGTCAGCCTGGGATTCAGGCACCCAGGAGGGAGCATGAGTTGATTCCATGGACAGTAAAGAGGTACGCTTCCCCCTTCCGTGCAGCCCACCAACTATTTTAGCTTGCCATTTCTTTCTTGTTCTGCCAGCTGTAATGACTCCCACTTCATCCCAGCAAATGTAGACCTTGATGTTGGTCTTTAAAGACTGCAATTATTACAAAAAATATGTTAATAGCCCTCATGGCATGATCCTAACTCATTATGAATCCTGAGGAAAATTGCATGTAATGACCTGTATGTCCTGTGTCTGCAATTTAAAATATTCAAATATGCACACAGCAAAATGGTTGAGAAAAAGAACAGGGCTAACCCCAGGTTGGGCTACAAATGGGATCTAGGCCTGTATCAGAGTTCACATTTAATATCTCAGCCTAGATTGTGTTACAGGTCCATTGGCTGTGACACGATGGGATCATTAGTCCCATTTTGCCCTGGGTGTGGGGGTGTGGAGCCCCCACGGAGGGGCTGGAGCAAGAAGCTGGTGAGAAGAAGCGAGATGAGGAGAGGGATGATTCTGTTTGCCTCTGACAGTGTCAGCATCTTACTGACATGGGTATGCAGGGAGGAGTTAGCAGTGCTGGTGATGCATTCTAGTCTTGCGAATGCAGGAGTGAGATGGTTGAAGACTTAATACAAGGTGTGTGCCCATGGTGCACTGGGAAGACCAGACCAACTGTTTGTCTATGGGGAGAAAATGTGAGTTTTTATTCTAAAACCTGATGAGGCTTTCCTAGACTAGGTGTACGCAATAGTGTTTTTGCCATTAAGTGAACACTGAGTGTAGACAGTCCAAAGAGTCAGTAAGGTAGAACGTAGTCCCTGTGAAGGCTCAAGAGTAATTAGGTGCTTGAATAAAAGAGACATAGTTTCTGTGTATCTCAGTGAAATGTAGAGAGGCTTAGGACATAATGAGTTCTTATTCTGCAGTTCAAGACAGACTGGTCAGGATTGGAAGGGACCTCTGGAGATCATGTAGTCCAACCCCCTGGTAAATCAGGTTCTCCTAGAGCAGGTTGCACGGAGTCACATCCAGGTGGGTTTGAATGTCTTCAGAGAAGCAGCCTCCACAGCCTCTCTGGGCAGCCTGTCCCAGTGCTCTGCCATCCTCAGAGTAGAGAAGTTTTTCCTCATCTTCAGATGGAACCTCCTGTGTTGCTGTTTGTGCCCGTTGCCCCTTGTCCTGTCACTGGGCACCACTGAAAAGAGCCTGGCCCCATCCTCTCAGTCTTTTCTTCTCCAGGCTGAACAGGCCCAGCTCCCTCAGCCTTTCCTCATAAGAGAGCCACTCCAGTCCCCTCATCGTCTTCGTAGTCCTTTGTTGGACCCTCTCCACTAGTTCCCTGTCTCCCTCAAACTGGGGAGCCCAGAACTGGACACAGCGCTCCAGATGAAGTCTCACCAGGGCAGAGTAGAGGGGGAGGATCACCTCCCTCAACCTGCTGGCCACGCTCCTCCTAGTGCCCCCCAGGGTCCTATTGGCCTTCTTGGCCACATGGGCACACTGCTGGCTTGTGGGCAACTTGCTGCCCACCAGCACTCGCAGGTCTTTCTCTGCAGAGCTGCCTTCCAGCAGGTCAGCCCCGGTCCATAGTGGTGCACAGGGTTGTTGTTCTCCAGGTGCAGGACCTTACGCTTGCCTTTGTTGAACTCTATGAGGTCCCTCTCTGCCCAAGCCTCCAGCCTGCCCAGGTCTCGCTGAATGGCAGCGCAACCTTCTGGTGTACCAGCCATTCCTCCCAGTTTTGTATCAACAAAAAACTTGCTGAGGGTGCACACTGTCCCTTCATCCAGGTCACTGATGAATAAGTTGAACAAGGACGGACCCAGTACTGACCCTTGGGGAGCACCACTAGCTGCAGGCCTCCAGCTGGACTCTGCACCACTGATCACAACCCTCTGAGCTCTGCCATTCAGCCAGTTTTTGATCTACCTCACCGTCCCCTCATCTAACCCCCACTTCCTCAGCTTACCTGTGAGGGTTTTAAGGGAGACACTGTCAGAAGCCTTGCTGAGGTCAAGGTAGCCAACATCCACCACTCTCCCCTCATCTACCCAGCCACTCATTCCATCATAGAAGGCTATTAGGTTGGTCAGGCATGATTTCCCCTTGATGAATCCATGTTGACTGCTCCTGATAACCTTCTTTTCCTCCAGATGCTTAGAGATGACATCCAGGATGCGCTGTTCCATCACTTTTCCAGGGATGGAGGTGAGGCTGACTGGGCTGTAGTTTCCTGGATCCTCCTCCTTGCCCTTTTTGAAAACTGGAATGACAGTGGCTTTCCTCCAGTCCCCAAGCACCTCTCCAGTTCTCTATGACCTTTCAAAGATGATAGAGAGTACCTTAGCAGTAACATCTGCCAGTTCCCTCAGCACTTGGGGGTGCATCCCATCAGGGCCCATGGGTTTGTAGGTGTTGAGTTTGCTTAAATGATCTCAAACGCATTCCTCCTCAACCAAGGGGAAATCTTCCTTTCTCCAGACTCTCTCTTGCCTCCAGGGTCTGGGATTCCTGAGGGCCAGCCTTGGCAGTGACGACTGAAGAAAAGAAGGCATTCAGTAACTCTGCCTTCTCTGTGTTCTTTGTCACCAGGGCACCCATCTCATTCAGCAGTGGATCCACATTTTCCCTAGTCATCCTTTTGCTATTGACGTACTTGAAGAAGCCCTTCTTGTTGTCCTTGATATCCCTTGCCATTTAATTTCAAATGGACCTTGGGCTTCCTCACCACACCCCTACATACTCTTGACAGTGTTCCTATATTCTTCCCAAGTGGCCTGTCCTTTTTTCCGTGTTCTGTAAACTTCCTTCTTCTGTTTGAGTTTTTTTCAGAAACTTCTTGGTCATCCACGCAAGTCTCCTGCCCTCTTTGCTTGATTTCTTACTCAGGAATGCACCTATCTTGAATTTGGAGGAAGTGATGCTTGAATATTAACCAGCTTGCTTGGACTCCCCTACCTTCTAGAGTCCTAACACATGGTATTCCTCAAAGCAGGTCCTTGAAGAGGCTAGAGTTAGCTCTCCTGATGTCCAAGGATTGCAATCCTACTTATTGCCCTGCTTCCTCCATGCAGGATCCTGAACTCCACCATCTCAGTGTCACTGCAGCCAAGGCTCCCCCTCCTCAACCAGTCCTTCTTTGTTTGTGAGTACAAGGTCCAGCAGCACAGCCCGCCTTGTTGGCTTCTCCACTAACTGCATCAAAAAGTTATCATCAGTGTTTTGCAGGAACCTCCTGGACCGTGTGTGCCTAGCTGTGTTGTCTTTCCAGCAGATATCAGGGTGGTTGAAGTCCCCCATGAGAACCAGGGCCTGTGATTGTGAGGCTATCTCCAATTGTCTGTAGAAGGCCTCGTCGACTTCCTGATCAGGTGGCCTGTAGTAAACACCCACAATGGTGTCACCCAAGTTAGCCTGCTCCTTAATCCTTACCCATAAGCTCTCCATGCGTTCTTCATCCACCCCTAGGCAGAGCTCAATACATTCCAGATGTCTGCTCTGAGGTCATGAAAGGTTAGCAAACAATCAGAAGTGAAGTTGGGGCTCACTCTTCAGTTTCTGTACTGCTTAGCATCCCTTTATGGTAGGAGAAGTTGGAAAACAGGGCTCTTTAAGAGTGCATGTCAAGACCACGGTATTTGGCATGTGGAGTGTCCGGCTAAGCTCTGGGAAGCATTGAGCTCCTTCTCTATCCCCACTTACTCTTCAGCTGGGGTTGTGATTTGGAGGTTGTGCTTGTTGAAAGAGCATCCAGCAGACAGGTCCCTTCAGCATCTCCCGGTTGCTCAGGATGCAGCTGAGTATGGCAAACCATTGGCAGAGGAAGGGTGACGGCATGTTGGAAGTGATCAGGACAGTGAACTTTCATGGCCACTTTCAGTCTGTGATTTAGCACTGGGTTATAATAACAGATGTGCTTGGCCATTTAAGTTACAAGTTGCAACCCAGCTGGCTCGTGAAGACTTGCATGACCTATTCAGGCCTGCATGATTGTCATCAGCCCTTTCTATACTCCCTTGCCTGGCAAAAAAAATGTGAAAACTATTGGCTTCTGGCAACTTTAGCCACCCTTATTTATCCATGACGCATCAGGGAACAGTGGCTTCTCTGTTCTTGCCAACAAACTCAGATATTCCCTTTTGATAAATATTTACTCTCTATAAAAATATGATGGATATAAAATATGTAAATGTATATATGTGAGTAAATATGCAATGTCAACATTACATACAAATACATTAGCTCTGGTAGGTGAAATGTGTTTAGCAAATATATTACCATGAGATTTATTTTTTTTCTGTCCTACTCTGTTGTTTCCCTTGCTGTTTTGCATTTGATGTGGAATGAGGCATATCACTGGCTTGCTATTGCATGAGGGGTTTGCATTTCTCAGTAGAAAATCAAATTAAAGCCAAAGGGCTAACCAGGCAGTTGGTGGTTGTACTGTCAGTTGTTTAAGCCCTGTTTTGTGCTTTTGTGGTGTGTCTCTTGTTTTTCGCTTGACATTGTGTTTTGTTGGGTTTGGCTGCTACAGAAATATGCTCATTTTCTTGTTTTTGTAAGTATGTCCAGTGACATAATTTTCTGGTTTTTGTGCTTCCTCCTTCTCTTCTCTTTCGCCTCCTCCATGATGGACACCCTTCTTGTTCCTCCTCTTAACTGGACGCACACCTCCCTGTCTGTAGGTAGAAGTAAAGGTAGAGATTGCATTATTTCTAAGACTTCATTGCTTGTAAAATGTTTGTTTGTCAATGGACAAATTGTATTTTAATGAATGTGGTTCATATTGGAACTGAATGCCTTTACTTTTAAAAGTCTCTTAACAATCTTTTGTTTTGTATTGAATTATGGAAGAAATATTTTTTAAGTAAAACACTTTGAGGCCTTCTTAACAGATGTCATTTCCTCCCTGTTCACACTAAGTATGTGCTGCGCAGTGCCAGGCTGTCTGTGGCTGGTGGCACTGGCCTGCAAAGGGACTGCCAGCTCAGTCGAAGACAGAGCTAGAGGCCAGTGAGCTGATACTGCTGACTCTTTTGCACTGGAGAGACTTGAGGGATGCCGCTGCTGGGAGTTTTGGCACTGGTGTTGGTGGAAGCAGGATCTGGGCTTGTCCAGTACCCTTCAATGATGGAGGTCTTTTGAGCTATCGCTTCTCCCCCCAGCTCTGCTTTCCATCGTCTCTGTTAGTTCAAAGGTGTTTTCAAAGAGAAATTGAGTTGCAAAAAGCTGCAGAGGAAACAAAAGTGAATAGCACTGCTAAACAGAGAGGTCCGTTTCCCTTGCAGCTCGGTACAGCACAGGACATGCAAGGGCGCTCTGCGGCTCCAGCTTGCTCTTTAGCAGTTCACACCTATCTTTAGCATGCAGAGGGCAGTCATCCATCCCTAATCAAAACTGTCAAAAAGGCAAAATGCTGCAAACCTGCTGTGGGTCTCCAGCTGGACTGGAGGGAAGGGTGAAGATTAATTGATAAATTATAAACACTGCTCGAGGAAAATCTATTTCTCTGTCCTATTTTCCAATGAGACAGAGAGAGTAAAAGGTTTTAGTATGCTGAAGCTTACTCCTTTTCAACAAATACACTGCTGAAGAATCTCATCTATTGGTCAGCATGATTTGAACACATTGGACGATGTTGGGTGTGTCCATGCCAATAAGACATTGAGGGGTGAAATGACTAATTGTACTACTATGAATTTGGGATGATATGAGAGCTCAGAGGGTATGTTCATAATAACTTTCCTTTGAGGCACAAGCACAAGCAGTCTCTGCCCGTTCATCGCTCCTCTTGAAATACCTGAATTCTGGGGAGCACAATGGCATATTAAATAGTTTCTCTTTGTATGATTCCTCTTTCTAATGCCTTGCCATCTTCTAACAAGTTTGTATTGTTGGATTCTCTGTGATGGGGTGCACCATGTAATCAATGTTATTTGTTCTGTTTTGTGGTTGAAAAATTCCAATAATTAATTTCACAGCTTTTCTATCCAAAGTTGGATGTTGGAGGATAATACATAAGCTGTACTCAGAGCTATATTCTTAGGAAGAGGTGAACATCAGAACATAATAATCACATATATACACTGTAAAAAATGCGAGAACCTAAAGCTCTAAGCAGACCATGCAAAATGTTCCTGTGCCTCAACACAGCTGCCAACAACTGAGTTAGCTGATGTATGGCTTAGTGTTCTTTAAGGGTCAGTGTAGATCAGGGCAAGTCTTGTATGGTGTGATGTTAACTCTTGTTGCTCCCTCCTTTTCTTGGGTGGCATTTGTGCTGCAGGACTAAACTGAAAGTCTTTTCCAAAGCAAAACTTCCCGTTGAGCCTATAGGAAGGAGGATCATAATATATAGTCCACAATTAATTCATATGCACTTAAACTTAGTTTATTGTGTCACTGAATGAAAATATTGTTTCACTTCCCAGCTATGTGTAGTTGTTAGCTCTACTGAAAGCAAGTGACTTCATCAGAGAATCATCACTGTATGAAAAATGTTATTACCTTCAGAGGGCTCAAGTGGTGTAATTTTGAACCCACACATGGCCTTCAGCTCACCAAGAAGATGGTACCAGATGTCTCAGTGATTGTACTTGGAAGGTTCATATTTTTTGGCATTCTTGTAGTTTTTAGTGAAAACTGGCAGCCACTCTGTCTCATGCCACATACGTAGCCAAAGATATGATGTAGTTGATGTCATAAAACATCTTCACAATGTATTGCAGTCTGTGACCTTCATTCATCATTTGAAACAAGTCTTTCATAAGTTGCTTCCACTATAGTAAATAGGCTTCTTCTGCATCTATCCTTTTTAGAAAGTTCGGGAGACTTTAATTTTTTTTAAAATAAGTTCCTGGAAAGCTGAAGAAGATGAATTATAGGTGTTGGGGGGTAATGGCTAGAGTAGTCGAGGTACAGAAGAGCACCTGGGTGCCACTTGCATTTTAACCTGAACTGAGTATATATGCTTTGTGTGTGTTTTTATTAGGCATATGGAACTGGTCACAGAGATGAGGTAAATGTATGATGAGCAGGGAGGACTTTCCTATAGTTTGGCATGAATTGCTGAATACGATTTCTCTTCTGGAGAGGAACTGACAATTAAGGAACAATTATATTGAGTTTATTTCCCTAACACTCCCCCACAAGTAAATGATACCAAAGGAGATCATAAATATCCAACTCTAATTTGCTATTGAACTGGAGTTAATGTGTAGTCACGTTCTTCCATATAATTTGTTCTCTTGACAGCCTTTGTTAACGAAATGATAATTTGCCTTTTTGCTACCTTTCACCATTCTCTTATATATGTAGTGTGTTTTGTTTTGCCATCACTCTTAGTTTGAGTCTGACTTATTGAGGTTTGTGCTTCCAGAGGAAACTGGCTGTATTCCTGGTGGGACTCTGCTATTTTTGTTGAAGGAAGTCCTGTGCCTTCTCAAAGGCAGTAGCAAAATTCACATTGAAGTTAGTGGGCCAAGATTCACCCAAAGAACTGAAAAGTCCCAAATATCCCTTCTGACACAAAGAAGGACGGTGAGGTGTGGCTGGTTTCTGGGTGCGCACGGGACATCTCCGCAGTGCCTGTGCAGTCTGCAGACCGCTGCCTCTCCTCTAAGGCACTGGGCTCCTTCCCACCATCAGTAGCATTGCTCAGGATGGAAAACTGCACAGCTGCACGCTCATTTTCCCCATGAAACAGGTGTTTTCTCCATTCTCTGAGTGAAATGAAAGAGTACTCATGTATTTCACGGGTGGGACTTTTTTTAATGCATGTTATGTAGACCAAAGGCTACTGGCATATTCTCCATGTATTTCTCAGCATTGCACAATCAGATTACCTCCCTTGGTCCTACCTGCTCTTAACCCAAGTATGTCTTTTAAGTCTTGTAGTGTTCAGCATCACTGTCAGTGAGCAGTGTAAGATTGTTATTTCTTTGAATTGTTCAATAATATTGACCAGAAGGTAATGGCACAGAAAAAATGAAATAGCATTTGTGGGCTTGGATAGAAGGAAATGACTGGACCTTACTGATCTGGAAAATAATTTCGAGTTCTTTTTCACCAGTAATACCATTAGGATTTGTATTGCCTTTTATCAGAAACAGTGTGGCCAGAAGGACTAGGGGAGGGATTGTCCTCCTGTACTCGGCACTGGTGAGGCCGCACCTCGAACTCTGGGTTCAGTTTTGGGCCCCTTATGACAAGAGCAACATTGAGGTGCTGTAGTGTGTCCAGAGACAGGCAGCGGGGCTGGGACACAAGTCCTGTGAGGAGTGGCTGAGGGAACTGGGGGTGCTTAGCCTGGAGAACAGGAGGCTCAGGGGGAACCTGATTGCTTTCTACAGCTGCCTGAAAGGAGGTTGTAGCGAGGTGGGGGTGAGTCTCTTCTCCCAGGCAATAAGCAACAGGACAAGAGGAATCACCCTCAAGTTGCACCAGGGCAGGTTTAGATTGGGTATTAGGAAAAATTTCTTGACTGAAAGGGTGGTCAGGCACTGGGACAGGCTGCCCAGGGAGGTGGTTGTGTCACCATCCCTGGAGGTATTTAAAAGACATGTAGATGTGGCGCTTAGGGACATGGTTTAGTGGTGGGCTTGGCAGTGCTGTTTTAATGGTTGGACTTGATGATCTCAAAGGTCTTTTCCAACCCAGATGATTCTATGATTCAGAGCGATGTGAGTAAGTCCATCTGAGTGGCCAAGAGTTTATGCAAACATTGAAGTAAAACATCAGTAACAAATTAAGTCATTTGTGCTCTATAAATATCTAATTATACAAGGGGAAAATCAACACTACATTCATCTTGCCAGCTTTGGCAGTAATTTTTAAGCTGTGCTTTGCCCTGTAAAATACCTTAATATTAGGATATTAAATGTAAATATCGTATGGTTTTGGTTTGTACACTTACAGTCCTTTCCTTAATACTTTTAAAATATGTGTGGTATTGGGTTTGTTTTCCTTTTGGTGGGAAAAAAATCCTGCATTATTAAAAGGATGGTGACTTTCAGTTTTAACTTTCCTGTTTAATGTCTGTTTAAACAATAAAGCATTTTATTTTATGGTTAGCTGATACCCAGTCTGTAAAACCTCTTCGAAACAATCAAGGCCGCTTGAATATAGATGTCATTCTTCTGGAATAATTTTTTGTAATTGATTTTTTGTTGCTGTTTTCACATTTTATGTAGGGAAGAAACAAATATTTTAATGTAATTCTTATAAGTCTAATTAGACATGATTGATAGTTCGTGAATTTCAAATGTAAGATACTGGGTTGCATTTCTGCAAGGCATTCATCCTGTTTCTTTATGTTCCAGAGGTGGTGACATTTACCGAACTTTTGTGAGTGAAATCACTTAAATGTTGAATATCAGCTAACACAAAGGAATAGATGTCTTATAAACATTACTCTTTTTACACCTCTCTGTAATATATTTATGAAGGCAGACAAATGAGACATTAGATAGGATATTTCTGGTGAATTATTTTTTGTTTGTGCATATGAGCATGTGTGTTTACAAATAATGTGTATGCATAAAATATTTAATAATGTGTTAAGTATTTTGTCATTTATAGGTAATTTATTTTTTCTTACATGCTTTCTCTCTGCCTTAGTTTAAAACTGTGTCTTTCTAAGGTGTGAATAAACAGCTGATTCTTCGTTGGCTTTCATTTTTACCAAGAAAAATGATTCCTGTGAGAGTTAAAGGCATCATGGTCATGTTGTGTGTAAACAGGGGCTAAAATGTTGTCCTCTTACGCTGTATTGTAGTCTCCTGTTTTCGATGAGGCTCAGGTTTCACTCTGCCCAAGGAGAATGTTTAACTGATATCATTGAAAGGTGCTTTTTTTCCCCTCTGTTTTCTTCATTTGAGGCATTCAGTGGTGTGTAGAGATGCAGAGGTAGCAAAATAGGCCATATGCTTTGAAAAGGCAGACTAATAGCAATTTTGATGGACGTCTGATTTTTAAACTGCTGTATCTTTCATTAAAATTTACATGTAAAGTAAGGGCAAGCACAGTGACATGAAAGCTAATGCAAGTTGCACATCTTGACATAATAACAATCACAAGAAACTGGAGATCCCAGATGGCAGCTTGGCCTTTGCCATCCTTTTAATAAGCTACTAACTGCTAATTATTGCACTCTTATGGGCAAGTTAATTTACTGTTGACTCTTAAAGAGACATTGTGCCTTTTCCTGGCATTTAGGTTTTTCAGTTTAGATTTGAGAGTGTTTTTTCCCTGCAGATTGGAGTCCTTCCAATGGACAGTAACAAAGAGGCAAAGAAGCAAAGAGGGAAATGGAACATAATAAGCAATGTTTTCTTTGATAATAGCAGAATATAGGGTTGTTGGTTTTTCTAAGGCATGGGTTTAAGGCTGAAAGAAACACCAGCATGTATATTAGATCCAGGATTTAGGTTTTGTATTTAAAAGAAAACCTTTACTGCAGAGTTAGTATTATCATTAAAAATAAACAAAATGTCTTTCCCTTAAATAATCAAAGCTTGAAATTCTAAAAATGAGATAAACTAGAAATAGAAAGTCAAAGTTACACGTTCATTTCTGTTGCCAGAGATGATTTGAAGGCAAAATTTCAACTCACAATTCTGAAAGCTAAAAACATCCACTGTATTTTGGAAAAAAACCTTAATTTTGCTGTTACTTACCTGGTTGTCATAGTACAGGGAAGGAGCGTTATCTGTAAAACACGTTTTTTTAAAGTGATCTTTTTCTTCTCCCAGTTGAAAGGGACATTTGGTAATGAGACCAGTCAGGGAGAAGTTTTGATCTAAGAACCTATTTAGGAATGAAGGAACAGCTGCAGTTTAAATGGACTCTAATTCTACACAGTTAATGCTGTTTTGTGAATGCATGATTCTCTGTGATAACATTTGGGAGGAGTGATGGTGGGTAATAGCTTGTGGGCTTTATGGTAATGCAGCAAAGTGGTGATAATGCCATCAGGAACTGAAATAGACCCCTGTCACACACATCAGACAGCCCTGCAAAAATATGAAACCCAGTGAAAGAGGGGAGTTTCCTGTTTTAAGGCTCGTTGTGGCCTTTTGTGGACTAGAGTGATAACATTATGGTATTGAACAGTTTAGGAAATATGTGCTGTGTAAGCTGGATCTTGTGCATTAAGAGTAAGCGCTTAGAAACAGCAGCCTTATCTGCAGTGCTTTACCAGGTAGTAAATATTTTGACTAGAGATTAGTGGATAACATGCCATACAAATGGTTGTAAAACTATTACTATGAAGAAGAAGGTCATGCTTTCTCAAATCGTCTGATATAACTCCCCCAGTATCAACTGTGTCAGTTATTAAGTCGTGTCCAGTGGTGTGTGATTTCCCTCCACCAGTACTCTGTTTTTTGATTCTGATTTTGGCAGTGCACCATCGCTAGTGGCTGACCCTGCTGTGACACCAACTACCGTTCATTTATTTGCCCATACTCACCTCTTTCATGGAGCTAGAGCTCCTTCTCATGCTGGCTTTCATTTCCACGTTTACTTCAAGAGCCTTGATAGTCCTGAGTGCCTGTATCCAAATACAGTCAGTACCGATAGGCTATGAAATAAGGGAAGACAATAGAAAATACCACTACAGAGCAAGGAATCAGGTGTGAATCCAGCACTCAGAGGTTGTAGCATATTCATTTGTTTTTGAAGCCTTTTCGCTTTGAAAAGATGACTTACCCTGCAAGTTGCTGTGCTTAAGGTACTGTGTTCCCTAAATAGCCAGTGAAGCCCATAGAAATTAAAGGTGTTTTGCGCCTGGGAGTGTGTTGTGTACCTGCAAGGATAAAATCCCCAAATTCTGTTTTAGCAGGATTTTCTGTGACATGTTGGTCTCCTACTAGAAATGCTTTGTATACCAAGAGGTTTGATGTAATGGTGTTAAGAGCTGTATTCTTCACTGCCTGCAAGGATTTTATTGTGGTGTGACTGATATCAAAGCAGAGGAAATGCACTGATGTAAAAGAAATAGTGCAAGGAAGAATCTGGATCTCAGGCTGTTCCAACACTAACCTGAGGGATTCTGGATCATTCTCACTCAGTGATGGCTTTAGTTCTCCTCTTGTTAAAGTAAAAGACTGCAAAGCATTTAATAGAACCGGTCCTTTACCAGCACTGCTTTGTGAGGAAAGGCTTTAAACAGAACTGGTACTTTGAGAATTTGTGTACACAGTTGTCACCATTAAAAAAAGTCAGTAGCATTTGCCAAGCAGTACCACACCGTGGTGCCTGAGATATCGCTTTCTCTCCTACAGTAGAGCAAGAAGAATGTATGTAGTATATGTAGGTAAGTGTTTACGATTTGATTCTGTCAATTGCATGCATTTTAATCGAGCTTTTCTCTCAAGTCATAGTTTGATTGGGGAACTGCTTATGGGTCAGATTATTTCTAAAGCAAAACATGGTTCCTTTTAATTGACCAAATTCATTTTACTGAAGAGTCTAAAAAAACATTTCAGTATTTGTTTTAAAATCGTATGGCTCTGTGATTGTTAGTTGTTAGTAGTGGTAACAAAAATGTATAATTTGAGTGTTAAAATAATTGTATTTTAAAAGGAGCTGTGGTCTTATTAGGTACGGTGGAATTGTATTAAGCCAGCCTTATAAAGCACACACCTTTATTCCCTCTAATTACTGGTGTATTAATAATGACCTGGTTGATGATGAATGTGCTGATCACCAACTGGGATCAGACAATTACATTTGATTATGTAAAGAGTTAGTTGCTGTAAGCCTTAAATATTAAAACTTGGCTAGAATAAATATCACTGAAGAACCTTTGTCTTTTACATGTGTATTCAGCTGCCAGTTCTCTGAGCAATTCTTGGTTCACTCGGTAATGTTGGGAATCAAACTGTGAACAGTTATTTTCCAGCCCTGTGAATGTTGATAAAAGGATCTTGCATAGCTGTTGGCTTGTCCTGCGAGGGGAGAGCACATTGCTGCATCGCAGCACAGGGATTACAGGCTCTCGCTTAGCTCTGCATTAAAAATGTTGCAAGCTTTTATAAAACCCAGGGCAGCACCTAGCATCACCGTGCATTTGCATTTCCCAGCTCTGACGAAGGGCACACATGTTTCAGGCCCCAGTGCCTTGCAGGACTGGCCAATTCCATCATCCAAATAATATATTTATCTGACCATTTTCAACTACACATTTATTTTGGATAGTCCTACTCCACAGACAATCTCAATGAATTCTGTAGGCATATGGGGCAAGCTGCTCTCAACGTCTGTTTTTTATCCCTTGGTTTCCCAAATGATTTTTCTCCCCCAGAACTTGTTCAGGTCCTAAATATCCATTGATTTGTCTTTCCTCTGTTGCTACATTGCTGAAAAGATGCATCTCTTGTTATTTGTCTCCTGGAATACTGTCATAAAGAACACTTTCTGGCATTGATCATTTGCAGTTTGAACAGAATATAATTTTTGCCACAATGTGACAAACCATTTATGCCAGACTGTGGAAAAATTCTTTTCCTAAAGTTGGAAAAATCAGCATGTACAGGTTGTAAGGCTCTCTTTAAAAATGACTTGCTGTAATTAATATACTCAATTCCAGGCTTAGCATTTCAATTTCTCAGTCAATTTTATATTACTAGATATGATACTGGAGGCATCATTAGTAATTTTTCTTTGCTACATTCTTGTACTTTATTTGTTCTATCTATTGACTCCATCTTTAAAACATATGTATTTTAAGAGAAATCTGTGGGCACTTCATATCCTGCCATGCTGCACTGTACGTCCATAATGGAATGAACATATTGTGTGGTGGAGGCACTTATTGTATTGTCAGCCAAATGTATGACTTTTTTCTGTTAGTGCCAGTTCCCTTTGACTTCCCAAATACTGATATTTTTTTTTTCTTTTTCTTTGGTTGGAGGGGGAGAGAAAAGTGGAGAGATAATCTCTGATTTTCTTGCTTTTTGTCTCCTAGGGTACTTCTATTTAAACCAGTGTAGTTTTCTTACTGCTTTTCTCCTTCAGATGTTTGCTATCAATCTGCTGGGTTAAACTTTGTGCTATTCCATCAGGCAAGTTTGGTAAATGTTGATCAGTGCATGAAATCAGTTCTTAAATGGTTGCAAAATTGCCTTCCTTCAGACTGTTTTGATCACAAGGGCTTTCAAGTGTCAAAGTCATTTGGAGAACTAGATAGATAAAATGCATGAGCACTAAGCTCTTTCCAGGATAGAATAAATAAATGTGTTTTCTACTGTGTGCTCTGCCTTTGATAGTGATTTGTTAAAAGGGAAAAAAAGAAAGGCAATGATATTAAATATTTACAAGAGTGATTTAGTTGTGTAATCTTGTGCTATGCATCCCTGTTTAATAGTGAAATCAGCTACTGCTGAAGTAAATGCCATTAAACTGGTAGTGCTGTGAAGGTCACTGCCTATACAATGTCAAAGCAATTTATAGAGAATAATGATTTTTGTCGGCTTTCCAATGTACCAACCTCCCTCCTTTTTGTCTCCTTTTCCAAAAATAACCGAAAAGAAATTTATTTCAGGAATCACTTTCTCTCTGACTCTTCTCCCATCTGACTGATTTGGGAGCTTGAAAGCTCTTTACAAGTTTTCCTGTTGATGTGCTCAGTGGATAGACACTGATTCCCTTCTTTCTAGCCTTGAGCTCATTACAGCTCTATTTGCTGGGATTTCCAGTTGGCCATTTCTCAGCAGTTTGTTTTAAGAGATGCTGAATTATGACCTCCGCTATTATGAGTGGTTGCTTTTCTCTCCTGTGCTATTTCCAGCCCTATCTGTCTGCAATTCTCCTGAAAAATACTTTTTTGTGTGCTGATTGTTTGTCATCAGCAGCGCGCATATAGCATGTTGACATCCCACCAGCCTCCTGTCCTGATAAGTGTCTTATAAATGCTTGGAGTAAATTCTTAAATAGTGTCTTGCTTAATAGAGAGGCCTGGGAAGCGAGAGGTGTGTTCTTCACTCCGTGGCTGGCTTTGACTGTGAATTGTCAGAGCCTTTGTGCCTCTGTGGAGGTGGAGTGGGGACAAAAGCCCTTCACCACTGCACAAGGAGGCTGCTGCACGGGCACTTGCAGAGCGTCCTGAAAACAATACGCAGTGAGTACAAAGCAGTATCATCAGCTTCACATCTGTCTGGTAAGAAGGTTAATTATTTATTTTCCTTGTTTTACAGTTGAATAAGCAGAAGCCCAGGGAGATGGAGAGAGCTGGAGGAGAACAGGCAATAAATGCCAGAGTTCTCTTGTCCATTCCTGTTTCTGTAAGCACCAGTGCAATCTATCTTACCTTATAAACCACAAAATAACTTGTTTGTTCTACCAAGGACTCTCCCAATTAGATTCCACTTGCTAAAGCAATTCTCTAAGAAGATTAAAACTGTATTTAGCTATTGATAAACATGTACATGACCATAGAAACAGCAATATTTTACAAAGGGAACAACACATATTCTCTGTGAAAAAAATCTACAGAATGAAAAAACTCAGTGCAGAGGTGCCATAAGTTTACTGTGTTAGGAGTTTGCTGGGAAAGTACGTACAAGTGCACAGAGACAATGTGGGTTTCTCCTCAAAAGTATGAGTTTTAAAGCCAAGTGGAAAAGAAAGAGGGTACTTAAGTAGTCAAGGAGTGGAAATGTTTTTTTTTTTCTTTCAGTTAGGCAGAAGAAGAATGGATGTACAGCATCAGCACTGGAAAATAGGGGCAAATGGAACGACTGGGAAGGGACGCAGAGGGGAAGGGTGGTAGAAATATATGTAACCTTATCTGGGATGAGTCTCCCAGATGAAGTGGTGGAAGAGGAATCTAGCATGAACACTGGTCTTTTGGACAGACTGAGGTGGGAAGATATCCCTACACATTATTTTTTGCTGAATATTACTATTGGTAGCTTATTTTGGTTCAATGATTTTTGTAGCATCTCGTTCCACACTGCACACAGGAGAAGACCAAAGCCTTCATTTACTGACATGGCTTTTTATGGCCTTCTTTCTCCTCTGGGCCCATTAGAGCATCTTTTATCTGTTGTGAAAGAGGCTGGTTCAACAGGGTGTCTGGAATGGACGTGTATGTGCATGGTTAATTCAGGTCTTGTGATTTCCTTTAGTCTGTTTTATCTGGTTCTTTGTCTCTTTTTATGCAGGACTATGATTAGTATTGAGTTCTTCCCAGAATACTGGCAATTATCTCACAGGTGAAAGGATTAAGAAAGAGCAGTGAGAATTACACTGGGATTAAATAAGACTGCCTTTGGAGTGTGTTCGTGGATGTGGTGGTTTTTTTTCTGTAAGCAAAGAGAAAGAAGAGAGAAGGCAGCTCAGCCTTCAGGTCTCTCTAGGGAGGAAAGTAATACCCTTGAATATGGAACAGTAGCATCTCAGCTTGGGAGGAGGTCATGCTGAGAAAGGAAAGGTAATGTTAAGGCACAGATTTAGAATCCTCAGTTCAGTTCTTGGTTGCTCTGATTTTGCTTCAGGCTGCTCTGATTGCCCACAGTGAACTTCAGCTTGTTCATGTGTGAAATGGAAGCAGTGATAACTTTCCTGTCTTATGTTGCATGAAACTAAATTAATTACTCTGTAAGTGTGCTAGGTTTTTGGGTAGTAAGTACCAAACGAGAGGATAGAGTGTTCTTCTTATGCCCCATGCCGTCATTACACATCCAACCACATGATGTCAGATGTGGTGAGTGGTGGGTTATTTCTGCCCCTCTGTTACCTCTCCTCTGTGTAATGACTGGGGCAGACACAATGCTGGTAGAAACAGGGGGCTTGGCCCCCTTTTGGAATGAGAAGAGGAACTGTTCCATGGGACTGGCAGGCCCTGTATCCCAGACTCTGAAGGGGCAACACAGCTTGTAGGCTGGGCCATGCCGCAACTTTATCTACAAACTGGTGTGGAGACTGGTTTGTGCTCATACAGGGCCTGGCAGATGTCACTGCTGATAGGGCAAAGAGTTTAGTTCATCCTAGACAAAAAGTTCAGTTCACCTTTAGCCCTGTTCTTCACCTCTCCTGACTCTGGCACTACTTGTGTCTGGAGTGCAGCACTGCCTGAAGGCCTTGAGAGAAGTTGTGCTTCGGTGCCAGGAAAGGAAACAGTGCTGGGAAACAGGAGGAGGGTGATGGAAATGGAGTAAAAGCTCCATCAAGTGCCTTGCTGAGTCTGTGTGATGGGAACACTGGCATGCAGGGTCCATGCTAACCTTGATATTACTAGAGAGGCTTGGGTGATTCTTTGTGAGATATAGCAGTGCTCCTTTCAAGTGAAATTGAGCTTTTACCCTGAGGGCACTTTGTTTTTCATAGAACTGTAGAATATTTTGGGTTGGAAGGGGCCTTTAAAGGTCAGCTAGTCCAGCTCACCTGCAATGAGCAGGGACATCTTCAACAAGATCAGGATGCTCAAGGCCCCGTCCAGCCTGACCTTGGATGTGGCCAGGGATGGGGCATCTGCCACCTCTCTGGGCAACCCGTGCCAGTGTTCCACCACCCTCATTATAAAAATTGTCTTCCTTATATGTAGCCTAAATCTACCCTCTTTAGTTTAAAACCATTAACCCTGTCCTATTACTACAGGCACTGCTAAAATATCTGTTCCCAAGACTAATTAGTTGCAGTTCATACTAGTCAAAGGAACAGACTGTAAGAATGTTCTTTATTCCTACACAGGGTAGCTGGAGCAAGAGACAGGGAAGTTATCTTTTGGGGTGCTGGTTTCCCACCTCAGGGGTGTGTCTCATCTCTGAACCCACTGCGTGCTCTCCACTGCACAGCTTCCAGCTTCTGGGAGTCACTGCTAACTGCTCCCTAGGCAGCAGCTGTGGCAGCAGTGACTAACAGGCACCTAACGTATTTTGTTTTGGTATGACATACTCCTCAGAAAAGTGACCAGGGCACAAACTGTTCTTTTCCTGCCCTTGCTACTGCTTTCACTTTGTGTTTTCCCACTGTATGTGCTGTCCCCATTCACTCAAGCCTTTCAGCCCTGTTCTTAGGGGAGGATGAATGCAACAATGACTAAGGCTGTATGGTCCTTACCCTCTACGTTACATGTACCAAGAAGGGACCAGTTAATGTTTGTTGTCATTGCTTTTTGTGATAAATATCAGGCACATCCTGACTTTACACATTTTTCTGTGGTTCTAAGTTGGAGTATTTTTCCCTCCATCAGTTTAAGACCCAGGCATCAGGAAGATGAGGTGTAAGCAGAAATGAGAAGATTGTGCCCTGTTGAGTCGATGCAGAGAATTTGGATGCAGTTACTGCATGGGCATTCCTGCATGCTTTTCCAAGCTCTCTCATACTTGTTCCTTACCCCTTCACATAATGCAGTTAATAGTAAACTTTTCCTCTTACAATGCAGATTTGTTGGCTTTGATTGGAAGTGTGTTTGGCTGATGGGGCACCTTGGGGAAAGGAGCAGAGAGTTCCAAGAGCTTTGGCCATGTAGAATATGAACTTGCAGAAGTTATAAATAGCAGTATTTCCATGAGAATTCAAATACCATAGTATTACTGTTCCATAATGATTGCCTAAGCCTCTGTTCTCTTTCCATCTGGTGATCGCTCTTTCTGTTGTATTTTTTATTCTGATTTTATTCCTTGTATGTCAGTTTGTTTTACCTTGTTTATATTGATGGATAGCTGTGATTCAAAAATCTATTTTGTTCCAAATATATTTTTATCAGAATAACCCTCAGTATCTTTCCATCTCAAATAGCTATGCCAAACACATTTTTAAATGTCTCCTTATGTTACCCTCCCAAGTGACTAGATTTGGAGCTGTAGTACAGCTATTTTGTCTTGCCCCACAGCTCCACCACACAAACCTTGATTTTGACTTGCTTTGCCTTGCCATGGCCAATAATGCAGTGCTGGGTCCCTCTGGCACCCCCTGGCATTGATGCCATCCCACTGCTGGGACTGAGTTGGGTTAATGCACATCCCTCTGGACCTTCAGCAAATAGAGTTTGGTGGGACAGCAGAGCTAGAAGAAGTCATATTGGTACAGTGATCTGCGAGAAGGAGGTACTGTGCAGTTGCTCAGAGCACCAAGTATTTCCCACTTAGCAGAAGGCAGTGAAGGACAGAGATTACCAGATTTTCCACAGAGACAGGGTGATCTACTAGTGCTGGGAACAGAGCCCAAGGGCTCAGATTCCTGTTGGCCCAGAGCTACTGAGCTGAGTGCACTTTCAATTGAACATTCTGGGTATAGCAAGTCACATCAAAGCCATGTTTAGAAGTGGGCCTAAGCAATGATATTATTCTTAGACAATGTAGAATTCTCTTCTGTTGCATTTTCTTAGTCTTTCACAGGCAAATAATATTAATTTAAAAGTCTCTACTGCGTTTGAGACACTGGCTGGCTGAGAAATAAGGAGATTAACTTTCATTGTACATAGAGATTTCACTTTGTTAACAGAGTGCTTTAGAGAAAGGGGGGGAAACACTGGAAGAACAAGACTGATTCAGGAGTCTCTTATTACAAGATTATCTATCTTTTTACTGAGCTGCGTATTTATTACATGGCAAGGCTCTAGTTACAGGCCAGTGATTGCTCAGGTTCAGGTGTTTACCTGATGGCTTCTGGGATACCGCGTAAACAACTGTAAATAGAGCCAGTTATTCAATCTACTCTTAGAGAGGTTTGATTGTAGGTCTCCAGTCTTCCCAGGGCACAATGTCCGAGCCAAAGCAGGCAGCAGGCTGTCCTGCTAGCCAACAGAGCTCTCTGCTGGTGTTATTACTGCTGCCACTGCTAGAAATGTTCAGAGATTTTAATATGTATTTTCAACAGGGGCAAAACAAAAGGGTCTGGAGGCAGTTGGCGCAATGGGGATGGGACAGGGAGAGTCAGTCTCCTTTTCTATGCATTCATGGTACCCCTTGCTGTCAAGTATTGGCATGGTGGGCTGCTCAGGGAGGGTAAGTGCCAGTCCCTCTTGTTCTATTGCAAGGCTCCAGAGGTTCATATGCCCCCTTTTCTAACCCTTTTCCCCCACTGTGCAGGCATTACTTCAAAGAAAGAGCTTTAGGTACACCTTTCCTATTATAATTTCTAGTGTGTGAAACCCTGAAGTCCACAAGATGTCTTTGTGCTGTATAGGATGATAATGAAATACATAAAGAAGAACCAAACCCACAGGCAGTGGGATCATCAGTCTTTTGTTCTCTGAGGCTGTCAAAACTTTCTGGCTTTGTTTAATAGTTGTGCTGCATTGTTTGTATGTCTCAACTATATTATCAATAATATAACCATCATAACAACACCTCTAGTCCTTGCCTGCTCTTGTTTTTTCTGGTGCTGTACATTATGCTTTGGAGAACAAAAAGATATGGCAGCTTTTCAACAGTTAGATTCTGTGTATAGCTAAATTCTAGTCCTTCCCCAAACACTTCTATGAATTAACTTTCAAGCTGTTAAAAGCTTTATCAGCCTCTAACAAAATAATGGAAGCAATATTAAGAATAATGAATCTGTAACTATACAGAATAACAAAACCATGAGCAATCATCATCAGCATTTAATAAACAAAACTCCTATAAGACATTTGATTACTTTTGGACTGAGTTACAAAATTAATGGATGAAAGGAAGACAGTAGTTGATATATCTAGACTTCAATGTATTATTTGACAAAAAGCCCTATATAATCTTACTAGAAAAAAACAATTAAAATTTGGCTTCAACGTGAAGAGTTTTCTATAACAAATTAGCAATACAAAATGCAACAGCGTTTTCATGAACCGGGAAGGCTAGACAAATTGGAAGCTACTGTCATTTCTGTCTAGCGCTTTTCTCAGTGATCACAAAGAGGGGAAGAAATGACATATTAATGAAATGTGTAGATTTGACTAGAATGGGAAGAATTGCAATCATCAGTGTGGATAGAAAACAGCATAAATGTCGCGTAAGTGCTGTGACATCCTTCATAAAGCAGTAGGTGGATAATTCATCTGTAAAGAGATCTGATAAACTGCACCTAGACTAAAGTGTTAAGGGCCTTAAATACTATAAGGTGGAGATATGTCAAACAATTTGTAAGAATTTTGAAAGGGCTTGATGATTAAGTGAGTCCAGAGGAGGGCCACGAAGGTGATCAGAGGGCTGGAGCACCTCTCCTATGCAGACAGGTTGAGAGAGCTGGGGTTGTTCAGCCTGGAGAGGAGAGGAGAAGGCTCCAAGGAAACCTTACAGCAGCCTTCCAGTACCTAAAGGGGACCTACAAGAAAAGATGGAGAGGGACTTTTTACAAGGGCCTGTAGTGATACGACAAGGGGTAAGCTGAAAGAGGATTTAGATTAGATATTAGCAGGAAATCCTTCACTATGAGAGTGGTGAGGCACTGGAAGATGTTGCCCAGAGAAGTTGTGGATGCCCCATCCCTGGAAGTGTTCAAAGCCAGGTTGGATGTGGCTTTGAGCAACCTGGTCTAGTAGAAGGTGTCCCTGCCCATGGCAGATGATCTTTAAGGTCCCTTCCAACCCAAACCATTCTGTGATTCTATGATTATGTATGGCTTGATTATGAGGGAACAGTGAAAGACCTAGTATGTATAGCTAAACTTCATGCTGAGAAAGTGGCAAGATGTGAAATGGCAGCCATCTCCAAGAACATACAGAGCATAAATGTAGAGAAGAATAAAGAATTATCCTGCTGTAGTCTCAGAGGAATTACCTGGAACGGGTGCCACTCAATCACACAGAGGTGCAGTATCAAGAGGGAACCTCTTAACAATGAGAACTATAGCATTAGCTTATACAGTACTTTACCAAGTGAAAAGATGAGAGCCACTGAGTTTTGACAATTGTACTGAAAATAAGCCAAATGAAGTTCCTGTTCTTGGGAGCCAGTCTTTCCCTTCCACACCTAGTAGACATGAGATGGTGACTTAAAGAAGGAGTCTTTTCCTTTCTTCAAAGCTCAAATATACTGTAATGCAGATATATAGATATCCTTCATTTTCCAGAGGGCCTTTGTCTGCTCCATGTTGAAATCCTGTGTGCTGATGTCTGTATCTCTGAGGGAGGAATAATCTGTTGTATCAGCTAGAGATATAAAAATAGTTCACCAAATACAAACAAAATGTTTTCATAAAGGAAACTGGATGGTTTGGCATAACTACATTAGTGCTAATGCACTACTAGGTCTCTTTTTTCTTTATCCATGTGTTAATTTTGTTCTTCACTCTCCCCATCTCTTCCAGCTTAATTACCCTCCCCAGACTAGAGGCTGCTGCTGCCTTTTGGCTTCATTACCAGTTTTCATTTTCATTAAGAACCTTGCGCTAATGGACTGTTATAAAACACAGTCATCACTGGCAGGTGTTGCCAAACGACTCTCAGCGTGATGGCATTTCTGTGCAATGGAGCAAACAGTCTGGACATTGGATTTGCGGAGCATCCAAGGGCTTGGGACAGAAGGAGAAGAGAGAAAAGTTTGGTGGATCAGTACAAAGAAGCCCTCAAATATTCACATGAACAATGATGGAAAAAGAGCACTGTAAGTGGGCTTGTTCTGAGATCTCCAATAATGCCAGCATCTGCCTAGGTTGCAAATATAACAGAACAGCTTCCCAAACAGCTCTGTAGTAGTGGTAGAGCCTGTATCACAAAATACTAATTCTTATAGCCTTCCAGGTTAGAAGAGAATGAAAATCTGAATACCACCTCATTGACTGAATGAAATCATATATAAAAATAAACTTTGTGGCTCATGTCATCCAACATTAGTAGTGGGAATGCCTATTTCTGCTGCAGAGATACTGGTCATGGTTGCCTTTGTGTGCCTTCTGAACCATTTAGTGATGTTGGAACAAATATTCATCAGGAAAGAGCAAGGACTTCATGTATTGTCCTTCAAGGAGCTGATTGTCGCCATCAAAATAACTAGAGGCATGTCCCAGAAGAAATATGGGGAGATTTTAACTCTTAAGAGGGGAATGCGTGTTTCAGCACTAAGGAACTGTAATATAAAGCAATTATTCTGTGTTGATCTAAAGTCCCTTAACTTTTCTTCTTGTCTCCCAAGGACCATAAAAGGTTCACAGTTATGTATCAAAGCAAGTACCAGGCAGGGGGACATGATGGCTCCACTTGCAGATAGGCAAATAGTCCATTTTGCATATTCTTTTCTGTCTTCTTTTGGATTTGGTTATGCTTCCCATTTTTCCTTTTGTTTTCTTTCTTACCAAATGCAAGTTTCATGTCAGCTAAGTGATCTATCTATGCTTTAACAGTGAGCGACAGTGTGGTATCACTTCCTGAGAAGAAATGACTTTCTTTTATCAGTTCTTTTTTGTCTTTTCTCAAGGCACTGCTCCATTGTAGTAGAAAGCCTTTCTTGCAGATAGACCGATCTCACAAGAGTAGGCAAGAAACACTTGGTCTGACTGGCTGCAGAATATGCATTTTGGCTGAGTGTAAGAAGGTGTGCATTCATCTAATTCTTGACCATTTAGCAATCCTTAGGCCACTTTGAGAAAGAAAGGCTTTTCACAGGCCAGTGCAGTTAGTCTGCAGCTCTTACTGGAAAAGAGTAGTGTCCATACTGACATGCAATACACAGTGAAATCCGGTAGCTCTTCCTTTAAGCAGAACTTTCAATGATTGTGTGGCAGATGGGATTTTTCTTACTGCTTACTATGCCACATCATTCTCTTCTTCAAGGGATAAGCTCAGACAACACCTTTCAGAATGAGGGAAAATGTGTTTCACTGGGGGACCTGGCTCATGTGGCGGAGGGAGAGGACCTCCTGGAGTGTGCAGGGGGGCTAGCAGAAGAAGATGACTTTAGTAGGCAGGGGTTTTGCAGCACCACATGGCAGTGGGAGAATACTGGCAGGAGTAAGGAAGGAGCCAGATTGTAGAGGCAGTGGAAGGACAGACATTTTCCCAGGGACCCTGTTAGCACTGTGCAGCCCAGAAAATTACAAAACTGCATGTTGAAAGTGCGGGGCATGGGGAAGAAAAGGCCCCCAGCAAAGGCAAGGCAGGTAATTTTAAACCTCTTTTTTGTAGTCTGCCCTATGTCCTTGCTTCTAATTTTCTCCAACTTAAAAATATAATTGACTTAGTTCTGACTATAAAGCACTCGTGGTCCTGCTCACCACATGCACAAGCCTTGGCTGATCTACTTTTAAGCTCTGATTACATCAGAATCCCGTAACAACTTGAAGGAGACTTTTGGAACAAGTACAGTGTGTGCATGCCAGCATGTGATCACCTGAGTTCCATCCCTGCAGGTGAGATTATTTGACCGCAGGCTCTGCCAGTCTTGTGTGACTCTTGCTCTTTGCAGCACTGAATAATGCCAGAGACTTTCTGGTCGCCTGAGCTCCCCTGTGGAGGTACAGCTGCTGGACTTCCCTTCTGCTTTTAACCCTGTCTGACATTATCTCTGTGTCATCATTTTCTAGGCTGAAGTGGCTGCAGCCAAAGGCGCATTTTCCATCTTTTATTTAAGCAAATCTCATAGGAAATTTCAGTGGTTTAGAATAAGGGGAAATTGCTCCTGGTTAGAAGCAAGGATAATGTAAATAGGTCTAAATCTCTCTCTCCTTTGCTCCAGTAATTCTGTCTAGGTCACATTGTAGAGCTTTGCCAGTACATGCTTAACTGTGACCCTGTGTTTCTTCTGTGTCTTTTCCTTGTACTTACATAGATGTTGTGTATGTCTGGAGGATTCCACTTGTAAGTGATCAAAGTTAAATGTGTGCAGAAACGGGAGCTCAAATCACTTCAAAGTGGATTAGGCTAAATAATGAGAATACTGGAATCGCTGGAAAATAATCTTGTAGTGAACAGCAGGTGGTTTGGGGCAGAACACAAGTTGCTGTAACCTGATAAGACACAGGGAAAGGTGTTAAACAGCATTCTAGTGATATTATTTATTAACACTGTTTCTTTTATGTTCTGTCATTTTTCCATGGTTTGGTGGTTTTTTTTGGTTTGGTTTTGTTTTGTTTTGTTTTGTTTTTGGTTCTTCTGTTAGGCTCCTTAGTGCTATGAAGAATTTTCTACTAGGTAGTTTCTCAATACAGGTGAGTCCTTTCTCCTGATCCTGACCCTTCTATTATGTTTGAGTTGGAATAGTAGAAAAGTGGGAGGCCAGTACTCCTTACTCTCTCACTGGCACTACCCATCTGTGAGTCAGATCTCTTTGCCAGTATTGATTTGTGTTCCCATAACCACTGTGTGGGTTAGGGAATGATTAGTGTCTTGTCTTCCAAGGGGAGGAGGAAGAAGAGGGTCCCTTAGGGAATTAGTAGCTTAGCAGGGAAAAAAACCTAGCTGTTCTTGGCTATTCTGGGGCATTAATGCCATAGGTACTCTAAATGGGAGATTTAACTATTCATCAAGAATGGGGTAGAGTTTGCTCTGATGGGTTTAAAAAAGCCCTATGATGGGCAGAGCCCATTATCTTCCTCCAGAAGGTGATTTACTTGTTATTGCTGGGCTGTGACTCAGGCCTTTCCTTCTGAAGGGATAAATCATTCCTAGCAGAGAAAATGTCACACAGAGATGTATCGGTGACTCCAGAAAAAGTTGCCCTTTAACAGCTTCCTGGTAACATTTCCCTTACACCGCCTGGGTAAATGCAATGACAAAATAAAGGGAGCATCTATCCTCTTCTTCTGCCCCTCTTCATCACAGCCTGTCAGTCCCACCTTGGGGCCATTGCGTCTTAAAGGGAATGACTCAGACCAGTGGCAGAGCAGATAATGCCAAGCCAAAAGGAGACCGGGCAGCGTATAAATCTCAGGCCTTGGGACAGGAGCCGACTGGGACCTCACTGCATAATCACAGAGGCCACGCTCTGTGGTGGAGTACATCAAGACAGCTTTCTTGGAGTTCAGGGGACTAAGGCTAATTAACACCAAGGAAGAATCTTCTTGACAGATGAATGGAGTAGGGAGCAAGCAGTGCAGGGAAGGTGGGAGGGTCACAAGGTGGAAGGCCACAAGTACTGATAAACCTTATGCTTAGGTTTATGGTTGTGAGTCAATAGAGAAATTATCTGTCTCAGCTGTCTTGCACGTACCATCCTCATCACTGTAATAATGTCTGATTCTTTTATGGCAGCGGACTTACATGGAAGGATCTGGCTAGATCAGGGAATTGAAAATGGGATTTTACACTTTCTCATGCAGGCCATCACTATGAATATAGTTACTTTGGCTGGCAATGACTGACCACTCTTTCCTTTTGAGAGCAAAATGAACTGGTGGATTTTAGTCCTGCTGTGAACAGGAAGGGATAGGTGTTCTCAGGCTGCCCAGGGAGGTGGTGGAGTCACCATCCTTGGAGGTGTTTAAAAAGCACATAGATGTGGTGCTTAGTGACATGGTTTAGTGGTGGACTTGGCAGTCCTGGGTTAATGGTTGGACTTGGTGATCTCAAAGGTCTTCTCCAGCCTAAACAATTCTATGACTCTAAGGCCTTGTCTCCTTTGCTGTGATTACTTCAGAGAGGCTCAGGCACTACATGGCTGACTGTTTTTCCTTTTGTTTTATTAGGTCTCTGGGAAGGCAAGGGTAGGCCTGTTAAATACAGGCAAGTTCCAGCTTGAGGAAGCCACATCAATTGTTTCTCTCAAATCTGCAAAAACGATCAGCCAAAGGCATACCAGTAAGAATGAGCACCTGTAGATGAGTTGTATAAATATGTGAGTAGGTACTATGGTAATGGACGTTGCTGCAGAACTCCAGAGTTGATCTGTACACAAGCCTTGGTATGTCTTTCAAGGTGCAGACCAAAACTGGGTCATGTGAAGCTTTACAGTAATGTAAATGTGTTAAGGCCAAATATAGCAGAGGTGTTAGCATAGTAATGTGCTTAATGAAATTGATCATCAGTGGGATTTTGCAGTGAGAAGGGAGAAAGAGGAAGAGTTCAGAGCTGTGAGAAAGTGCAGCTGAATTACTATCCAGAGAAGAGAGACTTTCTTGCTATACTCTCTGGAGAAAAAAGGCTTGCCATGAGTGTGAGTGCTGCCATACAGCTCTTCAGATAACAGAACTGTTGTAAGAGAATAAAAGTAGTTATAGGAGTTTATTGTCTGACTGTACTTCAGTTTCCAAAAATGGAACAAATTTCTAGTTGTACTACTATACACCTTTCCTAACAGCAAATGGTGTTTACTGCCAAAATGTTGCAGGCACAGCAACTAGGAAAATAACTTGAATGTAGAGATGTTTTACAAAGTTACGTGCCCCAAAGTACCCCTTCTTGAGTACTGCAAGGCAGACCTGCAAGAAATGGATGACTGGACCTGGACACTCTCCCTACAATGTTCTCTCCTTGGATCTCAGTGGTGGCTTTTAGATTTGTGCAGCTCTAGTGATTTCGGCTGAGAGACTTCTAGAATGGACTATTGCATCCTCCAGTTTCAAAATTCCTCAAAATTTTGAGACTGGGGACTAGCAGCAGAAGTCAGTGTAAGAGAAGAGTGAGCAATTTTTCTAGAGAACCTTGAATAATAGCCCTTTAAGGTGGTGTTATTACTGCAGTAAATTCCCAAGGTTCAAAATTTCTCTCATCTTTCAAACTCTTCATGATGTCCCAGCTGAATTAGTGAGGCCTATATCTTTCTGTTTCCTCTGCTGATAGAGGTTAGATGTTCCCCTCCTTCTTTCCCTCCAGTCCCGGAACTGCTGGCAGAAGGGCATTTCCCTGACCGGCTCCTGTGCTTGAAGCAGCCTTAAGTGTTTCAATTTCCTATTTCCTTTCATCACTCTTTAGCTGTTGTATTTTACTAGTCAAAACTTTTCTTCAAAGTAGAGGTGGTATGAAAGAGAGGACAGAAGGTTTTGTTGTGTTGATAAAATCTTAGACACCATCTTGTCTTCTTGCTCTCTTTAGTAAGAATCCAGGAAAAAACAGAACCATTTAATAAGTAAGCAAGATACTAAACTAAGTTTGTAAAGAGAAATGTGAATCATAGGAGTTAAGGATCTGTGAAAGCAACTCATCCATCTCCCTGCCAGTGCTCTACTGCTTTGTATGGTATAAAGTAAAAATAGTAGTGTCCTTATAATACCCTTTCTGCTGGTGTAGGTATCACGTGAAGAAGGAATGCTTTTGTGTGTGTGTGTCTGTATCTGTGTGTGTGCACACATGCATGCACAGCTGGCTCATTTGGTGCTTAAGTATTCATTGGCAATTGCTGTCATTGTTCCTCATTTTATTAGCTTTTGCCAAGTAGTTCCACTTTTACTAAGGGCAGCAGGTTTATGGCAGCGATATTTCTCACAGTGTCAGAGATAAAATATCAGGCTAATAACAGACTCTCTGGTAATGTTAATCACAAAGGGGAAGCAATCCTGTTTTGAAGAAGTCCTGGTTGGGAATTCTGTCTTCTGTTGGAGAAGCAGCCTGTGGAATTGGTACACTTCATGCTCTCTAGGAAGATAAATGATTTGTCTTACATGATGGGGTTGGAAAGGGGAAGAGATCTAATTTCAGTTACTATTTTCCTTGCCAGATAATAACTCAGACAGTCTCATACCTCGGGCCTCATCCTAAGAGGAGCTAAGTACCCAGGACTCCACTGGTGTCAGAAAGAGTTTGTTTGAGATGTTTGGTCTCCTACTCAATGAAAACCCTGCAAACAAATGCTTTCCAAACAGGCTTTCTCTTATGGAGAGGTGAGGTAGGGAAAGGAAACAAAAGACAAAATTTTTCCCCGTAGTTCACTTCCTTTCCCTTTTTTGTTGTCTCTAAAAAGTTTTTCTGCAAGATGAAGAAAATCTCCTCTCTTTGGCATCATGCTGAGCAGGGCCTTCTAAAGTGAAGTGAAGAAGGGGAAGGAGTGGCAATATATTTGTTTTCTGGGGGAAAAGGCACTGATTCTAACCTAAAGTTAGGCATGTTTCTCAATATTAGAACTATACTGCAGAACAAAATCTCTTTCGAGGAGTGGAGGTCTAGGTTTATTTCTGCTAGGACAGCTGAATGTCACACCCTACACCTTGTCTCAGTTGTTCCAAGGTGTTATAACTTGATTATTCTAAAGACTTCCCTAGGATAACACATACATCTGTAGGACAATATATAAATACATAGTGTACAGTATCTAGCATGTGCTTTGTGTGTATGCATATTCTGGGGCACTTGGACAGGCTGCTGTCAGTCGTACCACTGTCAGGATCAGATTAATGTGGAACCTGAAATTTGGTATTGCATGAAAAGCAGGGCCTGAACAAAAAAAAAAAAAAAAAAAAAAGCAGAGTATCTTATAGTAGCATATAAGTAATTAAAACCTGATGGGCTTCATTTGGAAGCAATGTTGAGTTTGAGAGGGAGAAAAAGGTAAAATCCGTTACAGAAGGTAGTCTGAAGAGCAGTCTGCCTCACCTTGGCAGGAGCACAGGCCCTGAGTTTTTAGAACATTAAAACAACGATGAAATTAGGCCACAGATTCTACTAATTCAGCCCTGATCAGCTTCCCCACTTCTAGTAACAATTAAATGCTTATCTCTTCCTGTCACATGCATTAAATTAATCAGCCATGAGCTAAAAGTAATACAGTGCTTAGGCTGAGACCCACCGCATTTTCCTTGTAGCTTGGATCTCTGCTGGTTCAGTACATGTGCAGAGGACTGAGAATATCTGTGGAAAAAGCCAGTATAGTATTTCTTACTACAAATATAAACGACAGTACTCAATTGTGCCACTTCAGTGAGAGGTCATTGGAGGTGAGGGGATGTTGCGGTACGACATTCAGCTAGGGAAGTTGGGTTTATGTATGTTTCAGCTGTGCTTACGTATTAAGCTAGGTACTATCCATCTGCTCAGTAAGAGACAATCCTTGCACTAAAACCTGTAAAGCCACAGAGCAAACAGGTTGGAAGGGGAGAAAGGCAGGTCATTAGAAGATCCAGAAATGGAAAGAGGTACAACTTGTCTGTCCTAGCATGTATCCCAACCACTTGATGAGTTTGTGTCTCAGGACTGCTGAAGAGACATCTACTGAAGACAAAGAGATTTGAGGGTAAAGGTGTTTCAGGACTAAGTTTTTCTAAGGCACAGCTGCATGTTCTGGTGGAGGCAATCATATGGCCACTCACTTCCTAATCTGTCATCCAGATGTGAGGATTTTCTTCAGTGTTTCAGGATGGTACCAAATAGGACTTGCCACTTGATGCCCAGGAGTTGCATTTGACTTTTTAGTGTAGCACCTCACCTGGGTTCAGGTGACCATACTGTTTCTTGGCCAGAACTGGCTCACCTCTAGCCAGCTCAGAGCATGGACAGAGCCACCTAATGGTTGCCTGTTGATGAATAGGTAGATGCGTCCTCAGTTTCTAGTGACTTTGTTGCTCCTTGTGAGGCCACACACGCAGTTTGAGAGACAGCTAAGATGTCTTTTGGTTGTAGATGTTAGATACGGACTTTCCAAAGTTATCATAGTACCAGATCTGTCACTTTTACTTTAAAGTTTGAATTAGTATATGCACTCTGGGATGCTTTGAGGATTAATTTACTTCCAAAAAACCACTATGCACAGCTATGAAGATCTGTACAGGAAAAAAAAGAAGTAAATTGTTTTCTTGGTGAAGCACCTTGGTGCTTCAAAACATCAAGACACCAAGGTGTTTTAAATGACAGTTTTTGTTATCATCTCTTGTCATCTTTTTCCTAAAGAAGAGCCAGCACTAGAAATTCAGGAGGTGAAGTGTTGCAATTAAGATGTATCAAAATACTGTTGTGACATCTGAGCCTGGAAGCTGCAGGTCAGATCACAGAGCCTCTGCAGAAGTGAGTGTGGGACTCGAAAGGAGAGCTGAAAAAGGCCATGCCCAAAAAGGCCCACTATTTTATTTGCTGTTTCTTTACACTGCACACAGACTTCTGCCATGTGCCTGAGCCAGGCTTGGATTTTCCTTACCTCAGGACACAATCTCTTCTTAACATTAGTGTAGTCTATCTCATTTGAAATGGTTTTGGAAAGTCTTCAGAATATATAGTCATATATCTCTCAGGAACCAACCTACTGTAACTTTGGATGCTATAAAATTAATGATTATAGATAAAAATATGTGATAATAATGATTAAGAAAAAAATATGTGCTACAAACAAGTGTTGGGAGTGTGCTGTGTAGGAGTGTGGCTCAGTGAAGCTTACCCAGCTTTGTCTGCTTCTGTGATATTATCCTTCCTATTTTAGATATCTTATAAATACCATAAAGGAGTAGTTTTTGCTTAGTGCTTTTTCCTACTGATCGGAAAGAACACTACTCCTTCCTTCAACAGCACATTGCTGTTTGTGCTCCCAGGCCAGGGAAACAGCCTGCCACAGTTTACATCTGTGAAATACAGAGTAAAGCTGATGGAGCTGCTGTTTAAATGAGAGGAACTTCGGCCTCTGAGTTTTCCAGGGGAGAAAAAAGTGGCAACAATGCTGTTTTCCATGTGAAACATACATAGTTTTGTTGGAAGTGCCTGCTGAAGACCTGATTTGTATGCAATGGCCTAAGGTGGGTTTGAGGATAAGAGAAATTCCAAGTGATAAATGCAGGGTAGAGTCAGTCGGGGTTGGAGGGTGTCAGTGAAGGTTTGCCACAAAATCCCGTGTGTTAAGGGTACCCTGGCTGCCATCATCGGGGAAGAACAAGGACTTACTGATAGGCAGGAGTGACGGATGGTCCCCGGGAGTACATGTAGCAGAAGTAGTATTGTGATAGAGGATGCACATTACAAGCAATTACAATTTGAATAAGATATCAATGGAAGGAGGTAGAGGACTGGAAAGCAGCTTTATTAACTCCCTGAAGTTATGTTCACAGCATTTTGAAAAAGTTTATGTATTGCTGTGAATTACAATCATGGTGACAAATGCCAGTGCCCAGAGAGTCTGTGATCGCAGCCTCTCTAGCAGGCGGTGCTTTACGCAGAGCAATTCAGAGGAACAATCCATATATACTTAAAATAAAAGAAATGAGGAAGATGAAACATAAAACCCTGGACAAGGACAAACCTTGTGATAAATCCTGCTTCAGGTTTTCTTATTGTGTTCTTTGGCTCTGCTGTCTCATGAAACAAACATTCCTGGTGCTATCCATCCCATTTTGTGCTGTGATGCGGTTGTTTAATTCCAGCTAAGGTGAATGCAAAGGGGTAAAAAGCTGGGGGAAAGGCTTAGTGACAAAATATTGGTCCAAATCAGTGTTGCTTCTTCAGGAGGAGCAACGGGGAAGGGACCGACCGGTAAGTAAAAGGTAATGATGGCTTTGCACCACCTTCGTGCCTCCAGGTTTTGGAACATCTTGGATAAGGAGGGGTGCAAGACTGCCTTGTGTAACTTAGATCTATCAGCTCACAGCTGCTCGCTTTTGTTGGTCTGTTATTGCAGTTCAACCCAAGAGCCATGCCCTCTCATTTCATTTGTGCCTTCTTTGGTGTATTGCTTGCTACGGCTTGGGCAGGGGGTTCTGACTCTCCCCTTTTTTCTCTTTGTGTTGTAGGATGTCTGTAGTGGTGCTAAAGTAGAGATGATCAAAATATTCTGCAAAATGTATTTTTGACAAATTTCTTTAATGAAAAATCAGTATCTAGCAAGGTCAAGGGAGTGAACCTGAAAAAAGCTCTATTCTATTTAAGTGTTTAATTTTGGGTTTTTTTTTTTTGTAGTTGCCTGCAAAGCCACCTGATGTTTCAGTGATAACATTTCTCTGAAGTTTTGACATTTTCCAAAATTTCAAACAGTAAAATAAAGCCAGAAAAATCACTGCGTTTATAACAAGATCTGCTCTAATACAGATGTCAAAATCTGTCCTGGTGATTTCATAGAATCATAGAATAGCCCAGGTTGGAAGGGACCTTGAAAGGTCACCTGATCTTTGTTAGACTTTTTCCTTTCACAAGTTTACTCAGAACTAATGCCAAGAATCACTGCTAAATGTACCATGACTAGTAGTTAAATATTTAAAAGGAGGCCCTTTTTACTTATAATTATCACAGATTCAGTGATATTTTTTCTAGAAGTCTTGGAGTTT
The DNA here is from genome assembly GCA_035590275.1 of Ibycter americanus. Lineage (NCBI taxonomy): Eukaryota > Metazoa > Chordata > Aves > Falconiformes > Falconidae > Ibycter > Ibycter americanus. Next base: position 66,358,578 of record JAVJGI010000063.1, read on the forward strand.
TCACCACAGAGTCTTAATTTCCAACTCAGGTGATTCAATTGCCATTCTGCATTTCCCTACTGTTTTAGCTGATTACAATTTAGTCTGTACACCTGTCTTAAGTATTCTGCAGTGTGCATTCAAGCAGCCTCTATCCTGTGACAGAGTTAGCTGCATGTCAGTGGTGGGAACAGTGATTTAATAGTTTGTAAATGAGATGCTTGGAGATCCCTGGTATGAAAGTTGATAGGTAAACAGTGCTGTGTAATTATTGTTTAGTAGCAAAAACTTCATTAAGTTTATCTAAGTTTAGACTTAGATAATCTCAAGATTGGTTTGTCTCTGCCTGTTTCCTGGATTTCCTGAATCTGGTTCTCTCTTTGGCATCCTAAACTGTTACACTTGCAAAGAGTGTGGCTGAGAACCTTTAATCATACATTATTTAATTTGTAAAATAATGTATTTGCATTTATTTGGAATCCAGTTTCTTTTTCTTGCTGTCTAAAGGGAGAAGCTAAGGAAGTAGTTTATTGCTACTAAGGAAGGACCTGATCGCTCCCTACAGCTGCCTGCCAGGGGGCTGTAGGCAGCGGGGGTTGGTCTCTTCTCACAAGTAATGAATGACAGGACAAGAGGAAATAGCCTTAAGCTGCACCAAGGCAGGTTTACTATAAGGAAAAATTTCTTCACTGAAAGGGTGGTCAAGCATTGGAACAGGCTGCCCAGGTGCCCAGGGAGGTGGTGGAGTCACCGTCCCTGGAGGTGTTTAAAAAATGCGTAGATGCCGTGTGTAGGGACATGGTTTAGTGATGGGCTTGTCAGTCCTGGGTTAACAGGTGGACTTGATGATCTCAAAGGCCTCTTCCAACCTAAATGATTCTATGGTTCTATGATTCTAAGTAATTTTATCTTCCTTTTTTCTTTCACAATCAAGCCCCAGGACTCACTGCACAAAGTGTGCCTGCGTGGGGAAACTGAGGCCTGGTTTCATACCAACATAGGAGGATTTTTCTCTGGGTTATTACCTGTTGAATAATAATTTCTATCTTGGCATGGACAGACTATATCTGAATTTATCCTTCTATAAAAGGGATATGGCAACAGCTACCCTGTGGGGATATTTATATTTGTTATTTATTATTTCCACAACACCACATGTGTGTAATCTGCTTTTCTTGCAATTAGGAAGCAAAATCAGTGACTTGGAAGTGTTGCATTGAACTGATGTATAGACAATTCTGTGGATGTGACTTACAGGAAAGATATTTTATTTGGTTATGTTGAGATTAAGTAGAATGTGTGTGTGTAAAACTTCATTTTTACCGTTTATAAAGAAATTGGCATGGATTTGTGAGGGGTAGATTCAGACCCTGCCCCCTGTGCAGTGCAGAAGCAGAGCTGCTGCCGCAGGGACCGTATGACTCTCACAGCCCATCTCCGGAGCCCTGCGCTCAGACGCCCCAGCTGCCACCCCCAGAGGCTCCACTGCTGTGGGACATGATTTGCAAGTACAACACTGCACGTGTGGCTCTAGATTTGTGACGTGAAGTTGGGAAAGCACTGAGTAGCACTTTTTTCCTGAATATGGTTTGTGAGGCCTCTGAGATTCTGGACCACAGGTGCTACAGAGAGGAGAAAGGTTGTTCTGGGTGACTTGGTCTGCTGGAGTCACTTGCTGAAGAAGCTGGCTCAGGTCCTGCAGCATGAGATGAGGAGGCACTGCAATTAAACCAGCTTTATGTGCGGTCAACATGCAGAGGACAAACCAGCAGCTGATGCATTAACTGAGAACAAGTTCATTCAGATTAAAAAAACATTAATGATCACTTTTGAAACACTGGGAGCCTATGAGGGGACCACCTGCCTGGAATAAGCATTTACCATATGGTGCCTTTGGAAGCTAATATTGATTCTCATTATTTTAAACGATTACAAACATTGCAGGTGTTTTGTAATAATCTCTATTGTCTAATTAGAACACTTTCAAAGCTAGCTCATTCTGCCTGCTAAAGAATATTGATTTGAACAGCTGAGTTTGCCTTGTATGAATGATGGGACTGTGCTAGCTGACACTTCGTAGTGTCTTTTGCTGACTGATTAATCCAGGAAGAAGAGGCTAGAGCTGGGTGCGTACATGTCCTGATTCACCCAGAGGTCTGATCAGCCTTGAGAGGAGGACCTACAGCTTGCACCAGAATTTTCCAGTTAAGGAAATCATTGATATACTTATGAAATTTTATTTTTTGTCTAATGGTGATTGAAAAAAAGAAGGAAAAAAAAATAGTGGAAGTCCCTGCAGAAAAGTTAAGCCATCACAAAAATATTTATATAGGAATGGGATACTTGAGTTTGCACATTTCTGTCATTCCTGACAGAGTCATTAATTCTGTCATTGCTGATGAACAGTCATTCCTTGGAAAGTACTGGAGAAACCTCGTGAGCAAATAGCCCTGGTGAAGGTCCCTAACAGAGGTAATGAAAGTGCTTTTCTTCCCTTCTCTTCTGTAGTTGATACTACTTCTGACAACGTGGATCAACACAGACTAAAAGGAAGGCGTAAAGTCTACTGGAGAAACAGGATTTTATTAAATTTTTAGGTGAAATTTAAGTGGGTAAATGTAATGTGTAATGTAATGTAGGTAAATGTCAGGGAGTAACCCAAAGAGACTCCTTTATCTGTTTTCCCTGATCTATTTCCCTACATCTAATTCCATGAATAAGATCGTACCTGAATTTCCAGAAGGAAGAGAATGCATGTACTGTGAGCCCTCTGACTTTTAGGCCTCCCTAGTTCATAGGGAATTAGAAATGCAGCTTTCTTACATCTTAAAAAGATTTCTGACAAAGGTGGATGTAGGTGACTGTTAGTGTTTGTGGGCTTCTGAAACTTCAGCATGAAAATTCAAACCTGAAGTGTCAGGGATGAGTAGATATGGAGACATCTAAAACGTAAGAGGTTAGGGACATCAGTTGGTTATGACCTTTCTTTCTCTACAGGTTTACGTATTTCACTGATTATTACAGTATGAGGAAGCAGCATAGGCTGTTAAGTTGTTACTTTTTGAGGTGTCTGAGTGTAATGGACACATATTCTCCCCCACATCTTTGGAAAGCTCATTTTCACAGCATGACAGAAATGTACACCAAAAAATGATTGATGTCCATATTTTCAGAGCTGCCAAGTGTTGTTCATATGCCTGCTATGATAACATGCATTTTTGATGGGTCTTTCACAGTTTCCTCTGTGTCACAGATGTCAAGAGGAAAAATGAGTAAGGTACTGCTCCATAAATTAGGACGTTATGTAGGGTTTGGGGTATTGTCCAGTCTTGTCTATACTGCTTTTCTCATCTGATTTTAATAACTGTTTCTGAATCCCTGGTAAAAATCATTGTATTTAGAGAGGAGTATGTATTCCATAGGGAAAAACCTAAGTGCAAGCCTGCCTAATATCAGGTGATACAGAATATGGAAGAGAATCTTGTTCTCTGATAAAAACTGACCAGCAGTTCATTTACTTTGTCAGTTTACTCCTTAGGGAAGGAAGGCCTAGAATGTCGCCTGTGTAGCAGGACATCTGATGTCTCTAGCTGCTAGACAGAAGGGTGCACTGACATTCAAGAATTTCATTACTGCCCAGGGCTGACTTGCTGAAAGTAAGAAAAACAGGTGGGGACCTGGCACCAGACTGTTAATGTCTCCTGTGTTTTATGCAGTTCAAGAGTAACTGAAGTAGTTGCAGTGAAAGAGGGATGTAAATCTCAGAGATGTGAGTTTAAATCTAATAGCGCTACCTGATAAGGAAGAAAAGGAAATGGTGGTTTCCTTCTTGGTTACTGTAAATACTTATTTTCAGTTGTATTTTTAGTGGTTTTGTTTTCATTATTGGAGCAGGTTAGGTAGGTGGTTAGAGGGAATCTGAAGGACTTAAAGAATGAGGAAGATTTTGTCTCAGTCCTAGAGAGCAGAAGAACCTGCCTAAGCTTCCACAAGGTTGAAACTTAGGTTGAAACTCAATTTGATAAACTTACCTTTCTGGACAAACAGCCTTATTCCCCAGGTGCAGGACGTTGACTCACCTAACAGACCAGATGCTGCAGGAGATTGCTAACATGTTACGGTTTCATTCATCTCCAGGCATTTGCTTCAGTCTAGACTAGCTCAATAGGAAATAGAGGATGGTTCTATGTAATGGATGTTTGGTGACATCCTTTAGGTTATTGATCAGTTTGAGGATTTCAGTTCTTATTTTTGGGCTGCAAATTACTGTTTTTCAGGATGTTTGGCAAACCCAGCAGAAAGGCCAAGATCAACCTGAGAAAACACTGAACTGTTCATGTTTTTCTGAAAGTGAATCACTTTTGCTATTATTTTAAAGACTTTTGTAAGGATTGGGTGTGTATGAAACTTACTTTGTTGCTACTGTACCACTTCATTTACTGCCTTGCCTAATCTGTGTGTATTTTTAAATTTTAAGCTTATAGTTACTCCAGCTCATTAGCAAAGGAATGAATTCATTCATACAATGCAAGTTCCTTAATATACTGTATGTGGAGCTGCACAAAACTTAATAGCTATACCTGCTCTGGAAGTTTTGTATTCTGTGTCTTTTGCCTCTTATTGCAAGAAGGATGACAAATGCTGCTGTTCTGGAAAATGAACAGCAAACCAAATCAGAACTTCAGATTGAAATTCAGTCCAGATTTGTCCTGAGGTTGGGAAAGTGTGAATGCTTTTCTTCTGTTATACTGAGTCTCTGCATGCGTGGATCCTAGCCAAAAAGGCTTTTCATTTGATATTTTTTAATTGACTTGATATAGCAGGTTCAGGGAATTTCCTCTCTGTTTTAATCAATCAAGACTGTTCTCAAGAAATTCCCAGCCTGATTTTTGCGCAGTATGGAGGATTTCAGCTGCATAAATGGAAGAAGTGATCCCTTCTTCTCTCTTTTTTGTTGCTTAAAAAATGTCAGTCTCGTTTCAGAACAGGGAAATTGATAAAGCTTGGTTGTTCCCCGCATTGTTTTAATGACTGTCATGATTCTGTTCATTGAAAGAATTGTAGTTGAAAGCTCCAAATCTGCCTCTGTCATGAAGTCCTAAAAGACAGCTACTTCACGGGTTTGGCAGTAGAGTACAGCTTAAGAGACATGTGATATTATGTAGGTGAAAAAGTTGGGCAGTGTTTTATGCCCTGGACTGGCATTGAGAATATGACTGATGGACTCAGGGACTGCTGTTTCTTTCTCCTGGGTGTGAAGGTGATGCTAGGTTTTTCTTGTTTTGGGAGCTGGAGGGAAGGACAATGAAAATCACTGTGTAGGTGTACCTAGAAAGGGAAATGTGAACGAGCCAGATTTTCCTGTCCTTGGTGGTTTCCATTGATAAATTCTGAAATGATACAGTATATTTTTAGCTTTTACTCAGGGTTTGAAACCCTGAAAGCTAAGAACACAGATGGTTAAGAGTACTTTTTAAGCTGCTATTTGGAGTTAGATGCAAAACCACGCAAGGCACTTTGAGCTGGTGGCTTCAAAGAGGCAAAGGCATTTCCAGATCCATGCTCTGGACAGGAGTTAGTGTAAGGTGAAGCTGACGGTGACCCTTGTGGAGGGAGATCCTCAGACCAAAAACCCTGCAGTACAAATGCACCATTTTTGTCTTTCTGTGTGCCAGGCAAGAGGGATGGAAACAACAGCTTTTGTTGTGGGTGATGGATGTATTCAAAAACTGTGTAAGAAATGTGAGAAATCTGGAGAAAATAATTGCCCATGGGCCACCACCTTCATTGCTGCAAGACAAAACCCGATTGTGGAAGTGACTGGCACTATAAAATGCAACTTTCCTCCCAGCAGCACCGCTTAGAAGTATTTTCTTGCTCAGGACAACACGTAAATGTGGGACAGCACCCAGCGGAAAGATGCGGGCACACACTGATGCTGCTGTTTGTGGGTGTGTAATATACTTTTATTTGGTTTTGGCTTCTGAGATACAGTCCTCCTCATCTCCTTGTCAGCTTCCTTCATTTTCCTTTATCTTCTTTTTTTATTTAACTAAAAACTAGAAGAGAATGTCCATTAAAATAAGCTCCCAATCAGGAAAAGCTGGAAGTTAATGCCTCTCCTACCTACCCCCAAATCCCAAGTTAGGGGAGCCCTGTCTGTCTCTGATTCATACTAGGTTTTAATTCTGAACATTTGATAAGCCCCTGTCATGGTGTGTGTAATGGTGTGAGTCCATGCTATGGAAGAACGTGTTTGAAATTTGTTCCAAGAAGAGAGGGATGAAGGACCTTCTTTTGGGTGGGAGGCAGAAGGTAGGCTTTGGTGGAGTTGCAGACAGGTCCTGCCAGAGGTGCCGGTGTAGCGGCTGGGCCATGTGAGGTGAGGGCTCCCAGCATGGGTATGGGGGCCAGCCTGCCCTGGCAGTGTGGCCAGGGGCAAGCCTGGCTCCACACATCTGTGGCTCCATTTCAGTGCTGCTTTGATAGCCACAGACTTTTACAAAACACTCAGCTCAAAGGGGGAAATTAATGTCACAGGGGCTGTTTTCTTTATGGGAAAAGACTCGGTTGGATGGAGCAGCCAATAAAGATGTTAATGTATTTTCTCAGTGCATAACCCACATATTTCAGCTCCCTGGATGGGGTCTTTATTTCTGAGGTGAATGAATGAGGAACACTTAACTTGTAGCTTCCAGGGGATTGGGAAAGTACAAGGTATTCTGGAAGGTGAGATGTTCCATTTTTAAGATCTAATATTAACTTTTTGGGGTGTGACTCTGGCTGGGTGAATAAAAAAGCATTACCTTCCCAGACAGGAAGATTTCCTCCTGCCTGAGCTGTTAAGCCTGTTGATACAGCACTCAGTTATACCTCTGTCAAGGCTTACGTTGACTCTCACCATTGTAACTTGTCCATCATTGCTTTGACCTTGGAATTTGACCTTTTTAAATTATGTTATTATTTTTATGTGAACTAGGCACTGGTAACTGGTCTGTGATGAACTGAAAACTCTCTGTTTAGATCTGATCAGAAGTGTAGCCTCTTCCCCCTGCCAACTGCACCCTTTCCCTCTTGTGAGGAGCAGAAGTTCACCCGTGTGGCTAAGAGTGTAAGCTGATGTCCAGATTCTACAGATATCACATATGCCTTGTTTATTACTGGAGAAAATGAAATGTCAGCCTATAAGATTATCATGTTTCCCCCTGCCTTCCCTACGTACTTGCCATACTTGTTGCGAGTGATTTCTAAAAAGGTTGAAACTGCTGGTCTGTACTGAAGTTATTACAACTGCTGTACTCCAGTACACTCAGCAGAGGCATCTGGGGAGGTTCTCACGAGATGGTGTAGGACTGTTCATTACACAGGTTTCTGTGCCTACAGTGAAGGCTGTAGAAAACCTTAGGTGAGGACTGAGAGTCAAGAATAGAGGTACGTCTGGTTAAGAATGCCAGGTGTGCCAACTTGTATTGCTTTGTCCTAACATCTTGGAAAAAATGGTGTCATAGTTCAGTTGCACACTGCCTGGACTGACTTGCTGCAAGGCAGGTCTGCAGACAACCGGTAACTGACCTTTACTGTCTGGAGCACGTCACTGAGGGGGGTTGCTGGAGCTGTGAAAAGGGAATGCCTTCACTTTGGCTGACTTGTAGTATGGGAGCGCAGCTACAGCCAGGACTTGTAGGGCATCTGTACTAAGGTTAGGTTTGGGGTTTATAAGTCTTTTCGATAAGATTACATGGGGATTCAAGGAGTTCCTCCAGACTAAGATGAGCTTTGGAGCTTGTAGGGGCATGCTGGACACAGGTGCTGCGGTTTTGTTTTGTCTTTTAGACTTTCTAAGGGAGGGAACTACAGGTGTATGGGTGTGCCTGGGCTCTAATTGCACTATAAGCCTTAATAGCCCTGATGAGCCTCACCTGGGGCCCACACCTGTGGGCACAGGAGCTCTACTTAAGTTCAGCCCTGGAGGTTCAGTCTTTGTTTGAGCTGTGTTGGAGGAGGATTGCTGATCTTTAGCTTAGCTACAGCCATGCTGGTGCCTAGCTATGGAACCCTGTGATCTGGACCTTAACTTGCAGGCTCACTGCTTGGCTTGATTTTTGGCGCAGCCTCATCACCATGGCTGTGCCTGGCAATTGCTAGACATCATCATAGTTCTAATTTACGGATTGACTTCCCAATTTGTCTGTGGAACTGCTTTGATTTGGTGGTGCTACCTCATGATCCGGACTTTCGGTTGGATGTGGCTGCCATCTCCAGGTCTGTATTTCTTGTGTACTGTGGAATAGGCCCTGGCCAGTAAGACTATGGTATTTCTGGTCCTGTTATTCCTCTCAATTCCCATCCCTTGGGGAATGGTGATCCTGCAGTGCTCCCTAACACTGAGTTAGGTTCTACAGGAATCCTTGGTTTACTGCTAAAACTGTCATCTTTAGGATTTCCTGGTATAAGTTTGGGGTTGTGATTTGTAGAAGCTAACATTTAGGCTTGAGACCTGTAAGGCTGTCCTGGGCCAGGCAAAGGTGGTAATCTGCAAGGTTTTGTAATGCCCAGGCTAGAGTGAGGGAGGCAGTCTGGAGGATCTGTCTGCTCCGTTCCCTAAAGGGCTGTACAGGATGTTTTGAGACTTTGGTCTGAAGGATTTCCTAAAGTAGAAGCAGTTGCCTGTGCTGATCCTCTGGGTAGTCCTAGGTTTGGGACCCCAGGACAAGTTTCAAGGAAGAGATTTGGAGCATAGAAGTCTACAGGCAGGCTACCTACCAAGTTATTATTTTTTTGAAATTATTTAAATTCCAGGCTGGATTGAAGCTTCAGGCCAGGAAATATTGTTAGGCTAGGGTCATTATACTCACATTTTCTATCTTGTGTACCTAGGGTAAGATATCTTGACTCCTGAACTCTTTGCTTGCTGCTCTAGTTATCTACTAAATAACAAAACAAGGTAAGAACTAGGGAACTGAATTATAGCTTTTATTTGGCTACTGCTTTGCGATACGACCATAAGTTGTCTCTCTAACTTCTAGGAGAAGGAATTGTATATGTCACTTTTGTGGTTATACTGCAACTCTGCCTAGTGAGATGGAGATTATTGTGGACAGCTCTAAGAATTACTGTGATATATGTAAGAAAAGAATACAGTAGTAGCAAGGAATTGATAATATTAGTGATGTATTGCTATGGAGACCTGCTCTCTAGGAATCTGACTATAGTAAGCCAACTTATTTTATGGTAGTGGATGTGGGCCAGACTTGAGTTGGCAACTATGTGATAAAAAGGATAAGAACACATAACTGGCTGCTGAATTTGATAGTCCTGAGACTAAATTTCCTATCTACTTGAGTATCTGTCTTATTGTTTGAGCCTACCTGGAATAGAAGAGCTCTGTCTGAGCTGGACAGAGTTAGGGTGAGAGGAGAAGTGAGCTGAATTTGGCTTGCCCACAGCAACTTCAACTGTTTTCTCCCTGCCATCAGTGTATTTGGCCCTCATGCTGTTAGCAGTACTTGGAACATCTATCTGTACATATGCAGTCTCCCAGGGAAACTATTGAGAAGATCTTATTTACTGCTGTGGAGGCTGAAAGCACATCATATGCATCACTGGTCTTTGATGCTCATTTCATGGGAGGCAGCAACCACTCTTTGCCCATTTCTTACTGCTCTTTTATGCATGTTTGTGGCTGAGTGGGCTTGCATGAGGAACAGGAAGGTCTAATCCCAAGTTTATCCCTGGATCTCCCACTGTTTCCTCCTGGCTGTTAGTTAGTGGGAAGCCAGGTCATGGATATGGAGG
>JAVJGI010000063.1:66368451-66478899 GCA_035590275.1 Ibycter americanus
CCCAAGTTTATCCCTGGATCTCCCACTGTTTCCTCCTGGCTGTTAGTTAGTGGGAAGCCAGGTCATGGATATGGAGGACAAGACTGGTCTAGTTCATGTGTTAAAGAGGAGGTGATGCTGAACAGGTAACTCTTCTAGTTAATGGCATGCAGCTGCTCCAGCAAGGAGGCTCCCATGGAAATACTGTTTTTCGCTGACTCTGTTTACTCTGGCTAGTGCTATATAGTTGCAATAGCAGCCCTTTAGTGTGGAGTGAAGAGTTTATTTCTGAGGATCAATCCTTGAGCTTGCTGGTGTCCTGCTCTGCTGCTGTTCTTAGAGAAATGCCTCTCTCTCTCTCTCTCTCCCTTGCATGACCCATGTCTGCACGTGATGCTTACAGGAACCTTGCCTGTAAATATATCCTCTGTGCGCGGGCAATGAGCCTTCCTGTTCAGGTAGGAGTGGCTAGATACCAATGATTTTCCTGACTTATCACTGACCAGATCTGATGTACACTGTGCCCCTGCACTTCAACAATCCTCTTGCCTAACCTTAGCTTTTGGTTTTCTTGTACTAAAAGACTGTTGTGATGGCAGCTGGGTGCCGTTTGAGCTCCAGAAAGACAAGTCTAGATCTAACTTGCATCATGAATGAAATGAATATGGTGTGTATCAATCAAACTTCGTGTTTTTGTTCCAAACTATTATCCCTTTATTTACAAGCACAGTAACTATACAACCTGTGTGACTGTGCCATTAGATACAATTACAGGCAAGTGTTTAGCATGCTAAAACAAAATGTTGTCTGTAAATTTCCATTGTGTAACTAGATCTCTGGAACAAATTCTCAGAGCATTGGTTTCTGTTCATCTCTATCTACTCCTATATATCCCTTTTATCTCCAGTCTATTCTGTGTTGTTTCTAGAACTGACATGGGTCACAATTTTGGACAGGAAGCAGCAAAGTTCTCCCTAGTAAAAAGACTTTACTGTTTTCTCAGTGGCACTTGTAGTAGTTGAGTCCTCAAGTCCAGTCATGGGTAATCAACGTGAAGGGAAAGCAGACAAGGAGTTACTTTTTATGTTTTTCAGAAATGTTGCCTCTGAAAGGCCTGTGTGAGCAGACAGTGTATTACCTGAGTTTGAAATTCAGCAGTGAAATGCCTTTTTCAGAGAGGGACAAAGAAATTTGGTTACCTTTTAACACGTAGAATAAGACAGCAAGAATAGTTAATGAAGAAGGAGCCTACGTTGTGCTTCCTCTTGGAAGATCACTCAAGATAAATACTATTCATTTTGGCAACTCAGTTTTGAAAGAATCGCAGTGTGAGAGAATGGGATAAAGAATGTGCAGGGAATCTGAAAATGAGATAGTCCTCAACTCCTGCAGAACTGGCTGAATAGGAGTGATAAGGCAAAGGAACGGGCTACCTGCCTGTATTGAATTGTTTAAGTGAAAACTAAAGAAAGCAAGCTAGCTGTCCTTGATAAAATCAAGATTGGCAGCTTACAGAGCTGGGATGATGTTTGTTGCTTAATGTTTGTAGTTTAACAAAAAAATAGATTTTTATTTTTTTTTAAAGTGTGCTTGCAGTTAAAGTTTGGTTCTGCTTTTTTGGTTCTTTTGTTATTTCTGAATGAAAAGGAGTTAAGCAGTGAAAACTTTTAAAGTGGTGACAGCTGCAGGGACCTATAGAGCTGGAAAGACTTCCCTGAGCACCTCCCTTCTTCCGACCACTTGTAATTCAGCCACGGCTGAAGTTCAGAGGGTTTGGGGTCTTTTAAATTGATCTTTAAGTGTGGTGTTCTTGGGCCAGGAAAACAGGCATGGAAATCTCCTGAGAAGTATGTTTGAGAGGTTCTTGGATAGATTCTCAGGAAAGTGTCTCGTAGAAATCTAAGCACTCTTTTCTTTCCTTTTCTATTCAGGTTTTTAAATTTCCATCACAGTACTGAATTGAAATTTTATTTCCCTAGTCATAAGGTCCTGGTAAACTTAGGCTTTGAGCGAGGCATGAGATTGCAGAGAATGATGGTTGAGTAAGTGGCTGGCATAAGCAAGTAAGAAAAGCTGGCATGTAGAGGGATTTAGTGAAGTGGCTAGGGATAGATTTAAAGTGGAAAAAGAGAACATGGTAGAGAAAGAGAAATGAATTGATGAGGTGAGAATAAAAAAGACTGCAACAAATGCATGGAAAGATGCACTGTATTAATTTGCAGCGAAGTCAGAATGAGGTGGGGACAAAAGCAAAACAAAAGCAGTAGTAGTTTTGTATTTACTGACTGGAAAGCTGAATGATGCTATAACTGTGTATGGTTATGGTTTGTTTCACTTTAATTAGAAGAGCGACTTTGGGTGGGTAGGGTAGACCTTGTCATGTAGGAATTAATCTGAACTAGTAGATACTCTTAGTCCTGGATTCTGGTTTAGTATATAAACAGGAGAGGAAGACTCTTGGCTCTTTCACCCCTTTAAGGAAATGCAATTCAATGAGTATGAACTAGGACTGTGGGTGTCACTGGCCCTCTTGGAGGTGGTAAAGACAGCTGTCAAAAGTAGCTGCAAACCTGCATCTTCATTCTGACATGACCAGTGGAACTTTGTGAGTTTTTTTGTGTGGTGACTGAGCAATCACACTTCCAGCCTCAGTTGCAGGATTCTGTGGATAACCAATACCTCTAAGCTTCATGGCCAGTGTGGTTCAAATCAGAAACACAAAATGAAGCCATTAGAACACAATAAAAATTTAAGTATTGGACTTAGTGACTTGCCTACTGTCACTAACCAGCTATGACAGTTTGGAGCAGAGCACAGAAATTCCAGCTTCTTTTACTTTGCTTTGGTTGCTATGTGCATTCTGAGCCACTTGCATTATTCCGAGAGAGAAGGTCTTGTGACCAACAGAACTGGGGATGTTGATGGACCTGTATGTCTACAACCCTATCTTAATTATGCCTGGAATTGGAAGGTTGGCACAGTTCTTTATCATAAAGTAGTGTGCAGACATCCCTCTTCCATCCCCTGTCTTGGCCATTTTAGGATCAAAAAGAAAAATGAGTGAGTTGAGTGGAAGAGAATGCAGTCACATTCTGGTTAAAAATAAAAGCACTGTAAGTTAACAAATAGATATTTAGTTACTGGTAAATTTGAATATTCCAGTTGCCATAGCAACACCCTGAGACTGTGGTATATTTTACTTCACATACCTTAAAGAAGTTTATGAGCCATGACCAGAAAATTCCAGCAGGATGAAAAGCAAACAAAACTGAAAACACACAGCTATTAGGTTCCTAGTAGCCCACAGCTTATGTAAAACTTAGGAAACAGAGATATGTGTTCTGTGCTCAGATGGAAGTGGCTACACTGTAAAGCACACAAAAGGTATTTTGTTGTGCTGGTAATGCTGTTGCCCGTACAAGCAGTAAGACTGGACTGTCTGTGCCAGAAGAAAACCACCTCATTTGTGGGAGCCCTTGTCTCCCTGTCTTGGCTTACAAAAAGAACTGGGAAAAAAATGTTGGTGACTGCCTAAATCGGAGTGATTTTTTTGGCTTTCATCCCACTGTGAAATTCTGCTGGTTTAGGTTTAGAGCTTGAAAGTGGAACCACTAAGCATCCTGCCAGCTGGACCAGACTGAAAGCTGCATATGCTGGCTGTTGGGTTTGAAGGGCAGTTACCACTGTGGAGAGGTAGAACACATTACAAGAACAGCAGTGTAGACATTGTGTGTCCCATACCTTGAATGCAGGATTCTTGCTCTTCCACCAACAAAACCACCTTGCTCCTCATCTTTCATGAATTGGTATAACCCAGTCTGCCTTGATTGCACCAGCTGAAAATTTAGCTGAGGTATTCCTAGAGCTTCTGTTAGAGATGGTGACCTTAAAAGCTCTACTTGAAAAGAACCACAAAATGATGCCTGCCTGTGCCTGCAGCCTGGCTGAAAGAGCCATATTCAGAAGAATGGGACTGCCTGGATCATGTGACCAGTGGCTGAACTTAAAATGATTCACTTTAGTGGTCAGCACTGTTGGCCTTCCTGCTGCTGACCACTTTAGCAGAAAGATCTGCTCTGAAGAAGTGTATCCCACAGTCTGAAGTTGCCTGCCTGTCTCCTCACTGCCAAAGGATGCTATTGTGATCTACTCAGTTGCCAAAGTGTAGTTGACGCCCTCTCAGTTTCTTTGATGGACTTGCTTAGCATCAGTTTAGAAGTCTGTGACACTTGGAAAATATTTACACAGCACAAAAGGGTGGATTTTATATCAAAACAAATAGCACAGAACATTCATCGTGTCATCTGTATGTGTGGTCTCTCTCTCTCTCTGTTTTTTTTTTTAAAGGAATTCCTTGTCAAAATTTCTGTGATGTGATAAATCACATTTTTAGTGCAGCAGCATTTAGAATTTTCTGTCTTAAGAAGCAGTATGTTTATTTTGAAGTTTTCTTGAGGTTTTGTGTTTTGTTTTGAAGTACGTGGGTAAGTAGAATTACTCTGAATTTTTATTGAATTTCCTTTAGGAAGGAATATATTTAAATTTGTGTAACTTAGACCATGATGCATTCAAGTATTGTGAAGACTGAAGCAAGATTTTATTTAGGACTGTTTTGTTTGTTAAAGTGAAACATGTAATGCAGTGCCCGTTCCCATCATTAACTTCACTAGGCTTTGGGCTGGGCTCTTGGGACACACAGGAAAAAAAATCTTTAGAGATTGTAGTTCTGCTGTTATCCAAATAATCTAACAAGCAAGATTAGCAAGCAAAGATCTGTCCTGACCTCTTAGTGATATGCAGTGATCTGAGGGATGTTTCCCACCTTAGCAATAAAGAGCAAGCATATTATCAGTAAATTTTCAGGGTCAGAGCTGTTATTCTCAGTGTTACATATTTCTTGAGCTTGTTGGTTCACTGATCTGGCACTTCCTATTATGCACCAATTTAGTATAAACATTTTACATGCTGAGACTTTAATTTTGGTCTGTCTTGGACTGAAGACCTTCTTGGGGTATGCAGACAGTCCATTGAAATGTTTTAAATCAAAATTATTTAGCCATGCAATGTATCATCTGTGCAGTTCTCCAAATGCTGTATGAACCCTGGATTTTTTTTTGCTGAGTGTCATGATTTAACCCCAGCCAGCAGCAAAGTACCACCCAGCCACTTGCTCACTCCTCCCCAACTCCCTCAGTGGGAAAGGTAAGCGGGGATGGTAAAACCTATGGGTTGAGATAAGAACAGTTTAATAACTGAAACAAAGTAAAATATAATACTACTAATAATAATTATAATGAAAAGGGAAGTAACAAAAAGAGAGAAAACTTAAGGGGGAAAAAAACCCAAATCCAAAACAAGTGATGCACAATACGATTGCTCACCTCCTGCTGACTGATGCCCAGCCAGTCCCTGAGCAGTGATCGGTGGCTCCAGGCCAGCTCTCCCCAGTTTCTATACTGAGCATGACACTCTATGGTATGGAATGTCCCCTTAGCCAGTTGGTCAGCTGTCCTGGCCATGCTCCCTCCTGGCTTCTTCTGCCCCTCCAGCCTTCGTATTGGCAGGGCCTAGGAAGCTGAAAAGTCCTTGACTTAATATGAACACTACTTAGAAACAATTAAAAACATCACTGTGTTATCAATATTATTCTCATCCTAAATCCAAAACACAGTGCTGTGCCAGCTACTAGAAGAAAATTAACTCTATTCCAGCTGAAACAAGGACAATGAGGATTTTCTTTTTGGACAAGCTAAAGCATTAAGGATAGGGTGAATGCTTTTCCATGGCAAAAATTATTAATAATGTGTTGAATTTGGGCAGTTCCTCTCATCAACCAGATGGTGCTTTTAGTAGATGATTTCCTTGCTTATCTTCTTTTCTGCTTAGCTTCACAAATGAATGCTGTCTCTAGTTGAATTGATAAGGTATGGGGAGAGGAACCCATCTACAGTCACATAGGATTAATATTTCTAGCTCTTATTTTGAATGTGTCAGTGGGTCAGATTTTTCCTGATACAAATGAACTGGTAATGGTGAGACTGCTGTTGTAAAGGAGTGCTAAGGTTGTCCTGCCTTGCTACCTCTGGCTATCTGGCCAGTGCCCACTGTGTTGATTCTGCTGTGTCCCTCATGCTCCTCCTGCTGCTAGCACAGGAGAACTCAAAACATCTTTTTGTTAAGAACCAGGTATTTTTGGAAGAAATATTATTTAGTATTGCAGGTGCAGATGAGGGTGTCATGCATGGATGAGAGTTCAGTGCTGTACACAACCAGCATGAGAAACTGATCCACACACAAGGAGCTGTGCTGGTTTTGGCTGGGACAGAGTTAATTTTCTTCGCAGTAGCCAGTATGGGGCTGTGTTTTGGATTTGTGCAGAAGACTGTGCTGGCACCCTGGGGTGCTGCAGTGCCTGCTGAGCAGGGTTTACACAGGCCAGGGGCTGTTCTGCCTCTCACCCTTCCCCACCGGCGAGCAGGCTGGGGGGCACCAGGAGCTGGGAGGGGGCACGGCCAACCACAGCTGACAAAAGGGATGTTCCATACTGTGTGACAGAATGCTCAGCACATAAAGCTGGGGGAAGAAAGAAGCGGAGGACATTTGGAGTTATGGCATTCTGTCTTCCCAAGTAACTGTTATGTGTGACGGAGCCCTGCTTTCCAGGAGCTCACAGTGGGGACTGGAAATAAACCCGACACTCATAGGATGTATCTAGGGATGGGGTGTATGGTGTTTGGCTGGAGGTGTGGCTGTGCTTCTCTTGTCTTTGTCTTTCTGATGGAAACCACCCACCCAGGTCCTTTCTTTTGGAACAGGTCATTATACAAATCCCACTTTCACTGGTGATGGACAAGTGAAGATGCTGTTTCACATGCTTGTCAGTGGTAAAATGAACAGAAGCAGGAAAGAAGCTCATCTGGGATAGGCATCCAGGTCTTGGTAATATACTGTTAAACATAACGTCATGCAATTTCTGATCCCTTTCGTCCACATCTTGTTGCTGCCATCTTTGCCACAAAGGCCGTGACTATTAAAATTTGGTCCTTTGTTTTCTGATAAATCATCTATATTGGTGCAGTTCCTGTCTCTGGTGAGATGCCAAGGGCTGACTCACCAAGTCTCAGAGCATGCACGAGTCTGGGACTAGCTTTTCCTTAGCCATCAGGAGGTTGGCCTGCAGCATGTTGCTAGACTTGGGCTTTCTGCCTTGGTCACAAGAAACACAGTCAAACCCTATGTTTGGACAACTAATTTCATGGCTTCCCATTCCTTCAGTAATTAATTTTAGGATTGTTTCAAATTTTGTTTCAAAATTCTCCAGCTGTTGCTTTCTCTAAGTAACAGAACAGCTGCAGACCTTTCATGTAATCTGGTTGTTCCGTGAGCAAAAGCCGAACAGGATCTCTGTTCTAACTGGAACAATTTTTCTGCATCACACAAACTTTCCTTCTGCTATGAAAATCTCTTCTGATATCAGCTGTCTTTAATTTGTTTCCCTACCTGTTGGTATACAGCACTGTAATTGCGTTTTCAGATCTATAGAGACTTTCAAGATGTAGAACTAAAGGAATTACAGGATTTAGGTCACGTGTATATTGCCCACATACCCTTAATTATCTGAGAGGAGTGTAAGAAGTGATGGATCAATAACTTTGGAGGCAAATTTAAAATTTTTTTTTTTTCTTTCCTATGTTAAAATTATAAGAAATAGAAAAGAAGCAAAATAAAGAGGGGGCAAAAAAGCAATTTTCAGGCAAAGTATTCTATTCTGAAAATCAAGAACAGTATGGTGGCAGTGGATTTGTGGGGATATGGCCACCATCTCTGTCTCCTTCCATGTTGCTTTCCAACCATTATCCAGCTGCCTTTCTTTAAAAGAGCCATTCTTTATTGGAAATGGAGATTTTCTTCATCTTGAATAAAAATATAATTATCCTACTTTCTCCTGCCTAGATCAAAAGAGGAAAGAAATTGTAAGGATGGGAAGTAGAGGCCACATTATGCTGTCTCATATAAAATACTTTAAAGAGAGAATGGGAAGTGTTACGGTTACAATAATGGGAGATTTGTGAACCAGATGCAAGACGTTTCACATTTAGGGCACTCAAACCTACTTCAATCCAGCCCTTGTCTGAGGGAACTGAACAGCTCCGGGGTGCTGGCAATGGGGACATGCAGCATTTTATGTTTCAGCCTGACCCTTAAGCACCTGACTGGCTGTAAGGAATTAGGGTATGGTTTATAAGCTCTTAGAGAATCCAATTTAAAACAAGGCTTAAAGGAGCATTGTGGTCACAAAATTATCATCTGATGCTTTTTGACTCGTAAGAAATGGATTATGTGTGTATGTGTGCACTTAGGTGTTGAATGGGCTTTTTGATTTATTGGCTGATGTACAAGCTCTTTGCTGAGTTTTTCCATAGTATCAGACCCCAGGATGACATCTGGGTGAGGCAATGACATCTGTGGATGACCAGCAGCACTGACCTAGGAACATTGCTCGGAAGAAAGTTATGACCATCCAGTGAGCAGTGTTGCACTGGGAAGGGGGAATTTATCTTCCATCCATCATGTGAGTTGGGTGACTCCTGAGACCTTTGGGTTGAATATTCCTATAGTTACATATTCTGTCAAGTACCTAATTTAAAAGCTTGCTCATTGCACGTTTATTATCTGCCGGTTTGACCGCCTCTTTGGCTGCTGCTGAATTCTCCCACTGGTATTCCCTTTTCCAAAGCACTAGTCTTCCTGTCAAAGCTCTGGGATCAGTCTAATGACTGTTGCAGTCTCATAAAAAAAATGAGGAACTGCCTTTTCTTTCAGTTACATTAGGATTCCCTCCACGTAAGCTGAGTAGGCTTCTCATCTCAAGTTTCCCTCAAGGTGAGATGACCCTACTAAGATTTCTGTTAAGCAATTATCTGGCTGATATGTAAAAACAGTTTTACTAAACAGCGCCTCTGGGTGGATGCTGCAGGGATGCCCTTTGTGTGCTGTAGCTCACGGCAAAGGAGATGCTTGTTGGGTGTTTTAGTTTGCAAGATGAGACTGCTGATTTGTTCTGGCCTTCTTAAATAGATCTGATGGATCCTAGAGGGCTTGATGAGTGCAAGTGTGTGCCAGTGTACCAAACCAATACATTCCATGTGGTTTATTTCTTCTCCCTCCCCCATATCCAGCCTTTCAGCTTCTTCTAGGAACATTTGCTCTTGCATGAATGGAATCAAGGTCATCGTAGGAAAAAGTAACCACGTGTCTGATTTTTCTTGCTGTTATGGTGTGACTCATTGACTTAATTTGATTACAGTGTGTTGCTCAAGATGGTTTTCTATGCAAAAAGGATTCCTCCCTCCCCTGCGCTGCTTGGGGGAAGACAGATGCTTCACAGTGCTGTAGATATGAACACAAGACAGTAAGGCTGAGCTTGCCATTCACCCAGTTACACCTAGTCTGTATGGGGGTTTGTTGATCTTATCTTGGGTGACTCAATGGAATTTCCACCATATTCTGTAGGAAGACTTCCCATTTCAATAGGCCTTTCTGTAGCAATTTATTTTGAAAGTCAGGTTTTCTTTTGTAGGTTTTTTTCTCTGCTTGTAGAAAAAATTAGTTTCGAATGACACAGCAAAACCCAAGTTATGTAGCCTTGTTGTGACTTCTGTGGAAGAATTGGACACAACCTGTTTTGTTTGGCTTTTAAGGAGACTTGTTTCTAATGGAAGTGTGGAGGTTTGGTCATGACTGAAGGGCTTGAACCATGTAAGGCTTTACTTATTTGTGTAACAAAACTGAGTTAAAAAAGAAGCATTAGTGTATTAAAATAATCAGTATGTTTGCCATGTAACTAAAATATGTATTTCTATGAATTTTAAAAATACTCCATAACACTAGGAAAATAACCCTCAGACTCTTAAGTTGTCAAATGAGGAACAAACTGCATATGTTTTAAACCTCCATGCGAGACTGGTATTTTTTGTGCATGTCAGACAGTGATGTTTTAAACTGAGAAATTTTAGAAGACTCTTTGAATGGGTTTCAAGCATGCTCTCAAGAAATTTTGCTTGTAGCCTTCCTTCTGGCTCTTGACAAATTCAAACAAATTTAACATTATAGTACTGCAGTGGTTTGTTTTTCTTCTGTAGCTCTGCACTGGCTGGATTTAGAATCTGTGTGATCAAACAGTTCTGTAGTACTACTGCTCAGAGTGCTTGTATTTCATCTTTTTCCCTTAAAAATATATCCAGTGGCATAACAATGCTCTCTGTTTTGGCAAAGATCCTTTTCTAGCAATTTCTAACATTTGCTTTTGATTTTTTTTTTTTTTCCTTCTCCTTACCCCTTGTGGACATTTACACTGTAAACCTGGAGGCATTTTCCAGCTTTCAGGTCCAAATGTGAGCACAAGGCACTTGCTGACTGCATGCTGGACTGAGGCCAGGGTGAGCAGCCTTCTCTCCATGTGGTTTGGTTTCCACCAGGCAGAAACTCATAGGCATATACAGGGTGGAAGTGCTGTGCACTACAGTAAGGGACTAGGGCTGGCTATTGTGTGTGTAATACACAGCACCTCCCCTGTGGCTACAGCTGTGACCCGAAGAAGACTGTTGTCCTAGATGCTTCCTCCTGCTACTTTTTTATTCTCATTGTGGTCAATACTAAATCTATATGCAAAGGGGTGTGATTGTGTGTATATTTATGTAGACATACCTAAAAATACATAGTAATTCCTTGATTAGTTCTCAAGTGTGGTGGGCTTTCATATAGGCACTTGTGTAGAGAAAGGTGTGTATGTACATGTACGTATAAATACACATATATAGAATCATTCAGGTTGGAAAAGACCTTTGAGATCATCAAATCCAACCAAGTAACCCAGGATAGCCAAGTCCATCACTAAACTGTCGCTAAGCACATATATATACACATACGCAAAAGCTGATGTTTTTCTGTTTTCCTTCTCAAATCAAGTACAGCTCTTCAACAATATAGGGTCATCCACAAGGAGGGAAATCTAAGGCAACAGAAGATAGAAAGGCTCAGGGGAAGGAAAGGGATAGAGAAAAAAAGTCAAATGCTTGAAGAGAACATGTATCTTTTCTCTCTGACTTGAAAAGAAATGGGAGCCAAATTCAAATCCACACTTTTGTGGCTCGAATTACATGGGTATAGTCTTTTCAACATGTTTTTACTTATTGCTTGGTTTCAGTCCTTGGACCCCCTATTCATAAAAATGGAACTAATATCTCATCTCTGGGTTGGTGTGTTTAGTTATGTGCAAAAGAGTGTCAACAGGTATAATTAGTACATTAGGGGAACAGAGGGAAGACTTGAGCAAGAAAACTAGTGGACAAAAAGTTGTTGAAAGGGTAAGTTAACAGAAGAATGGAGATTAATTTGCTCTGAAGGTAGATATTACCTTCTTCCTTTCATACCTAGCCCCTGAAAGTTAGTGGTATCCTGGGTATGCAGGCTATGCAATGTTGTCAACTCTTTCAGGATTAGGGAGGGCGTCAGCTTCAGAACTTGAACTTGGGTCTTGCAGTTTTCTGGGTGTATATTTTATTTCTTCCTTTTCCCCTTCCCCAGGGCTGGACTGATGAAGGTATTTAGGGATGTTTTAGATATTTATAGAAGTGAGGTAAAATCTACTGGTTTTTATTCATACTGAGTTAGCTCAGTGGTTTCTAATGAAAGCAAGAGAATTCTGTGCTGTGCGTTTCCTCATTGCCCCCTCTTTATCCCTCCCAGCAAGAGGCAGTGCTGGAGGTTCTCATGGTAATTCACTGCTTCACCTTTTCCTCGCTCCTCTCTTATTTTGGTAGCTACCTTTATGGGGGAAAAACAGACAGGTAGCTACAAATTTTTGATGCAGGCAGCAGAAGTCAGTAAGAAGGCACGCAGGGAGCGAGACTGAGGAAGGCAGCTATAGATTTCTTTGCTTATTTCCTGTGAGTATTTCAGAACTTGTGTGATTCACTCTTGTCAGATAATATTTTGAGCCAAGCAGAGATGAACATATTCCCATAGTGAACAAAAATTTTTAACTTTCTAAAGGGTACCTAAGGATTTGTTTTATTGAAAGTGTTTGCTTGGATATGATTTGTTTCTGTTGTTTAGAAGCTTTCTTGATTTGTCTGGTCTGATTTGCTTTGGGGAGGGATCAATTGTTTATGTTAATTTGCTTAACAGAAAGTGAGAAGGAGATGAAGAGTAATTGAGGTTTTGTTTTTGCTTTCTCAATGTTGAAATCTTGGGAAATGAGAAGTCAGACTTAACAGAAGCAATCAGATAAGCTGGAGGTGGAGAAGGTCTCTTCAGCCATCCTCAGACCCAAAAGCTTTTCCTGGAGTACTGAGCCTTGAGGGACAGGCAATGCCAAAGTGCAGTAGAGTAACACAGTCATGCGGGAGAATTGACTCATTGCTTTGCTCCTGCCCAATTGGATTACCTGCTTACTCATCCGTTCTCCTGAGCAGATGTCAGAGCAAGGAGGTGACAGAGGAATTCATTAATACTGCAGGAGGTCAGTAATGTTGCATGGGAGAAGCTGAAAGGAATAAGAGATCCTCCGTGTGGATGTGTACAGACATGTGCCTGTCTCTGCCCTCCGCTGGGTCCAGTGGAATTTGCTTTTTAGAAGCAATTACAGCAAACCTGCTCTCTCCATGGAGAGCACCGGCATTGCTCCCTCCTCTGCTGTGGGATTGTGTGGCTGACAGCTTGCATCACCCCAAGAGTTTGACAAGAGTGCAGGGAACCAGAGGCAATGTGTATCCTGTAGGCGCCTCAAAGGTGCTTATTTTAGAGTTGCAAGACAAGCAGTTGCTTGTAGAGAGCACAAGTGTTAATCCTCCCAGTGGGGAGGGAGGAAGCTGTATTCCTGTAGGGACTGAAATCTGCTACAGCTAATGCAAAGAGGCACCTGCTACAAGGAGGAACAGTCTTCCCCTGCCATTCCATCTCTGAGCAGCAAGGATGTGAAAGCTCTGTGCAGCTAGGCAAAATCAGCGGTTTACAGTGGGTTCGTGTGGAGGTTTTGGATGGAGTGTTCATCTCTTTGTGACTACCCAGACTGGATTCATTTAAACCACTCACAAGATGAATTGGGTTATCAACTGGATGGGAGACTGAATGTGTTGCCTTTCCTTTTTTTTGTGTCTCCCTGTGGCATGGTCTCTGGGAAAAAGACAGCATCATTAGCTCAGTCTTCCGAGTCCTTTATGTGGTACTGCCAGTTTCTTATTTACAGTGACAATAGAATGAGAAATCTGTTTTGTCTGTCTTCCAATGAATTTCAGCCCAGAAGTCTACGAGTCGGCCATCTCCTCTTTCTGGGGGAAGAGGTGTGAAGAGAGAGGGCTATGTATTGCACTCCTCCAGGAACTGGTTTCTCTTAGCCAGCTCACCAGAGGATATGGAACTGCTAGATACTGTGGGCAAAGAAGGGGAGTATTTGTTGAGAGACCTTTAAGGAAATTCTAAATACTACAAAAAGATGTTTCAGTGAAGTTGCTGAAGGCTTGGAAGGATGTGATGAGATGTAATAATAGGAAACTAAGGACAGCAATATACGTTTAAATACCAAAAAGCCCTTTGCAAGCCATGAAACCTATTATGTTACTGAGGAGTTGACTGCTTAATCCATCTGAAACTGGGATGAAATAAGTGGCAAAGCCAATGGGAGTAGGCCAGAGGGACTGGTACTGAAAGCATCGGATAAGTGGTTAAATAAGTCTTCTCTGATTATTTTCATGGGTCTAGTGGTTGTGTGAAGTGCTCCACTGAATTACTCAGAGGATTCTTCTTTTACGAGTCAGTGTCAATGCCAGTGCTCAGGTAGGATGCGATGCAAAGGGGTGCTGCTCTGTTGAGTGTCAGTTGACTCAGTGAATGTGTATGTGATGTCAAGGAGCAGGGATCATGCAGAGGAACAAACAGTGAACAAACTAGTTGAGGACCTGAGGGCAATATAAGCCACATCCATGCAACGCTGCCCCTCCGAAGAGCCAGCCAACTGGTTTCAAAGCTTAGCTCAGGTGGGAGACTACAGCAATGCCACAATCGATTTCCAGTCCCAGAATCTCCATAAGATGTCATGCCGTCCCATTCTGTTCAGAGACAAGTCAGGGTGCTCTCTACTGTATTCCAGTGCATGCAGTAGGTATGCTTGGTAATGTCACACCAGGAAGAGCCCAGGTAAGGAATGAAAAGCTGTGTATTGTGAGCATCTGCCCATGTGTACATGCATGGAGCCAGAGCGTGTTTTGCAGAGGTGAGCTAGCTGCCTTTTCCGTTCTGCACAGAGAATGCAAGATTAGAGAGAGGGAACTGACATTTGGATACTACTTTCAGGGTAGCCAACTAGAGAATTTTATGTGAGTTTAAGCTATATGTTGAGGAATCTAGACCCCCTCTGAGGCATCAGTAGCTCAACCAGGCAAAAAACATTGTTCAGGAACTGTCAGAGGGGATAATGTAGCCCCTCTTCTTCCCCCCCAGTAACACTCATTTACCCTGTGCATCAAATTCAGATGGCAGGGTAAGTCACACTCAATCAACTCTTTTAAACCACTTCTAATACATATTTTAAGTGACAATGTTGCATGTCATTGCTTAATTACCATTTTCCAGTGGTCACTAATGTATGACCTTGGTCTTGGTTACCTTGGTTTTGGTGTAGCTTGATGGTACGTAAATATCTGTACCTAAGCCTGGGACTGCTGCCTGGGTGTGCCCATCCTGTAGGTCCACGAAGGCCTTGTGTTTCTCAAGAATGAGGTGTCATGCCAGTGCAATGCCTGAGCAATAAACTCAAGATGGGAGCCTTTCATTACACTGCCTAGGGGACCAGATGGAGCAACTGATGAGCCAAGTTTAAATGGCTAAGTGTGTGCAGCTTGGCTAAGCATTGACTGAGGGTGGGTATGTGAACTCTGCCAGGTACTTCAAGGGCACTCACACCAACCAGCCTGTCATGCCTTTTAGGCAAGGCTCCTTGTCAGGAAGCAGGGATGATGCCTACTGGCAAATTGGGAGAGTAGGAGATGTGCTGTTGCCTATGTGCCCTTTAGGTACACAATCCATCTGTTTGGAGCACCCCAGCAGATCTCCTGCCATTTGTGAGTGAATAGGACAGAAAGAGCTTATCAACATAGCAGAACTTCACTGAGTGGTTTTTTGGGTTTTTTTTTTTTTGGAGATGCTCAGGTCATAGTGGTTAGGCCTTTACTACTGCTTGCCTGCACAGGCAAAAATAGGCACTACTGCTTTACTGCTTTCTGTGAAGTTGAAGTGTTTTGCCCATTTAAAATATTACCAGGGGTAATATTGTACAAGGTGCACCCAAAATGAGGTGTCCCCTGTGACACAGCCATTTGTGGGAATCTGAGGTTAAGGACTGGGAAGGGAAGAAAGCCTGGACAAATTACCGTATTATGAAGCTCTGAGGAAAGGATTGGGAAGGACGTTGCTATTCTACAGATTAAATGAGGGGAGAAAAGATCCCTCCACTGCTGTATTGGAACACCTTTACGCTTCAGAGTCCTTTCTTGTGTTGAAATAAGGTGGGTGTGATAATGCTGTTTTCTTTTGTTGTATGTTGATTAACAACTTATCACTGTATCATAGCTATAAGATTAACCTCTGCTCACCAGTGGAGACCTGAGAATTGCTCCATAGACCTCTGAGATGTTAAAAGAAATGAGAAGTTACTTCTAGAGCTGAACTAGGGGAGTACGGTCTTTGGGCTCCACCAGTTAGGCAGATATTACAAAGATAGACCACTGAACCAAATGATAAAATGTTAAAGTCTGATTCTTAGAGAACTTATGCGCCTGGGAGCTGAGCACCAAGGGCAATTTAATCTTTTACTGCTACATCAAGGAAGGAAATCGGAGACCGGCCCTCGCACAAGGGAAAAATCAGCTCCAGGGAAGAAATCAATTTATTATTGAATAAATGAAAAGATTGCAGTACTCATTGCAACTATGCCTTAATGGACATACCACAATTGTTCGTAAGCATCTTTCATCTTGAAGGATCCCAGAGTGCTTTCAGAATTGTGTGGACAGGAGGATTTATTTAGCTTGCAACTGATGTTTTTTCATTTAACAGCACGCTAACTCAACTTATGCAGTTAAGGACAGGAATGAAGAAGCAAATTCCCATCTGTTTGAAACTTCAAAGGAAATAATTGCTGATGTTGGAAAGTAGCCAGGATATCTGAACTAACTTTGTTACTCGTGAGATCTTTGAAAATACATGTTGGGAAAGCCCTCACTTTTCAACTGTTCCACAGGTGTCCTCTGCAGTGACACTGCAGCTCCAGTAATTGTAATCAACATAGCTTTAGGCTAGAGAACTGACTGATACCAAGTTTACCCTGTTTGCTTGCTGTGTCAGGATATTTTGACGTAAAGGTATTGCTTTATTACTGATTCAGAGGGAAACACTTCTAGAAATTTTCAGCTCTTTCTGCAGAAACTGAGCTCTGGAGGTTACCCTTCTGAGAACAATGTTAACACCTTTAGCTGTAGCCAGTATTTCCAGCACTGTTTTGAAGGGAATTGGGTGAAGCAAGGCATTTTCCTATTCTGTTCTAAGTGTTATCCTATGTTTCACTTAAGTCTGTGCAACTCAAATGGGAGAAATAATCTGTGTCTAAATTCAGTCAACAAGGAAACCTAGAATACCAAAAAGAGATGGCATTTGTTGCATACAAATCTGGCAAGTGTAGTAGTTGGTAGAAAGACCTGATGAGGATGGTCTTCAAAGGGAGAGGTTCCTACTGACTAATTGTTTATAAGGATAGATTTGTTAATGATTTGGAACCACTGAAGTGGTATTGAGATTTATAGCTGAAGCTTGAGGGGAGAGCGATTGGTCTGTGGTCCCATGAAGAGTCTGTATTTGAAGCCACTGCATTCCTCTCTGGCTCATCAGGCTTCTACTCTAGAATGTTGACAGTGGCTCCCAAATTACTATCTTGCAGTCTGGCACATATGGCACATTTGTAGTTCAGCGTTTAAAAAGAAAAAAGCAAGATGGAGCAAAACCTTCATCAGCAACTTTTCCAGATTTCACTAGGAGGAACTGCATTGCTCTGAACTTTGATGGTGACTGCAGCTTTATTTTGAGACGTGCTAAACAGCTTTGCCAATCACATGGTAATGCACAGTCAGATCCAGCAGCAGCATTCAACCAGAAGCTTGTCAGATAATTTCCTTTAAAGCAGTGCTTGCCTGCAGTGGAGTCTCCAGTTTGTTCTGTTTCGTTCCTCTTGTAATAAAAACTGGCATTCCTGAGGCAGTTGTGCCTTGCTCAAGATCCAGTTGTTTTTTCTAAAATGTTTAAATGCAATAATCTCTAATCTGCATATTATATTAACATATGGAAAGACAGTAAACAAGCTGCCAGGAGGTTTCTGGGATTTCTTCCATCCTCAAACTGACAGGGCTTGTTTAAATTGGATCTGTGATGGCAACAGACATGGGTTTGCATAGATGCATTTTACTCTCCTAAGGAATAACAAATAGGCAGAAATTTCATACATGCAGATTCCGACAGGTTAACCTCCAGGGCTCCCTTACTTGTGGTTGATGAAGTTGTCAGAGTTTCTCAGAGGAGGCACAGCCTCACAGTGGCTTAGCTGGGGAGAGATGCCACCACCCAGCGTGCAGGAAGCTGCCTTAGAGTTTGTTTTAGATCATTCTCATGTGAAGCCTATGTAATCAGCCCTTTGTCAGTATGCATCTCCTGCTTTCCTCATCTTCCTCTTCTGTCCTGTCATCTTAATTTTATTTGGGATTGTGAAATAACCTGACTGTTGAGCCATGATGTGACCCAAATGATCTTACATAATCAGATTGCTGGCTGGCCAGTGGGACTTAGCTACAAAATCATGAGATCCAGGTCGTTGTAACCCTCTCACAGACCTATTGCTTCATGCAGCCTGTAAAAAATACACACTAAGTTTAATTGGACTACAAAATTTTTGTTTATAGGAAGAACTTTTGCCCCAAGTTGCAATTGAAGCATTCTGTGATACTCCTGGAAGTTGATGCCAACATATGTATCTATTCCACAGTTGCCTTAAACAGTACTCCACCAATGACCAGAAATTTCCATGAAGGCTGGTCCTATGCCACCGCTTACCACAGAGAAATAGAAATGGTGGTGGA
Organism: Ibycter americanus; assembly: GCA_035590275.1. Taxonomy (NCBI): domain Eukaryota; kingdom Metazoa; phylum Chordata; class Aves; order Falconiformes; family Falconidae; genus Ibycter; species Ibycter americanus. The sequence continues at coordinate 66,386,610 of JAVJGI010000063.1, forward strand.
GTCCAATGCCTCTGGTACCTCATGAACAACAGGATTCAGAAACATGCAGGCAACTGCAAAATAAATTATGAGGAAGAATGAAGCAAATCAATTGAAGTAGCTTGTGTAATGTAAACCATCTATATTCACAGCTTCTTTGTATGGTGCCTGTTTGGTGTATAAAATATAATGATAAATAGCTCATGTGACTGACTGTATCAGAGTGATGGGTCGACCTTGGTTGGATGCCAGGTGCTCACCAAGCTGCTCTGTCACTCCCCTCCTCAGCTGGATTACAGGAGGGAGAAAATAAGATGGAAAAAGCCCTCAAGGGTCAAGATAAAGGCAGTTTAATAAAGCAAAAGGCCATGTGAAAGCAAAGGAAAAAGAAAGATTTATTCTCTTCTTCCCATCAGCAGGTGATGTCCAGCCACTTCCCAAGGAGTAGGGCTTCAATACATATAGTGGTTGCTCTGGAATATAAATGTTGTCATAATGAATGCCACCCCGGCTCCTTTCTCTTAGTTTTTATTGCTGAGCAGACATCGTATGGTATAATTACCATCATCTACTATCGTATGGTGGAATTATCCCTTTGGTCAGTTTTGGTGAGCTGTCCCGGCTATGTCCCCTCCCAAGATCTTGCTCATCCCCAGCCTGCTGGTGATGGGGGAATGCTGGAGGGGCAGCTGTGGTGCTGTGTGAGCACTGCTCAGCAGTAGGCGAAGCACTGGTGTGTTATCAACACCTTTCTAGCTACTGATACAAAGCACAGTGCTATGAGGGCTACTATGGGGAAAATTAGCTCCATCTCAGCCAGACCCAATACAATCAGAGGTGAAATCCTGGCCCCGCTGACTTCAGTGGGAATTTTGCTTTCAAAGCAGTGGCCCTAGCTAAGTCATTCCAGTTCGCTTTCTCATAAGAGTTAAAATCTCAAGCATTCAGTTTATCTGCCTGCTGATGCATGCTGTAGAAATGCTAAAACCCCCAGCATCCTGGAGAGAAATGTATATAGGTTCTTCAAAGACTGCTGGTGTAGGTGTTCTTCAGTTGCAAAAGCAATTCTGCTGGCTGAGCTTGCAGTCTTGGACAAGTCACTTGACTCCTGCATGTAATGTGGGAGTCATGACAAGAAGATGCTCTATTTCAGAAATATGTTGCAAGGTCTAATGTTATATAGTATGCGGAGTAGTTTGAAAGAAAATATGGAGACAGAAAGGTGCAAATCATGGCTGTATTAACAAACAAGAGATTTGCAACTTATGTCATCTACCTATTCCAAGTACTGAACAAACCTTACATTCCGTAGAGAGGAACAAATGTAATCAATTGCATGTATTAATTTCAGTTTCATTTTATATAGCTTAGTACACATAATAAAGGAGAAAAACCATATATATTTGACATGTTATAAAAAAATACTTTGTAGCTAAACATTATTTGAACTGAAATATGGTTACAATACTAGAGTTATATTTAGGGTTTTATAAATAGGCAATGCCTTTTTAAAGTGAGCTCTTCTATGGGCGTACAGTTCCTCTAATCTGTTCGTTATGAGAAATGTTACAAGTGTGAGTGAAAACAACCTTGGATTTTAGTGATAAATTAAAGCACTGAGAAGCATCATGGTTTGAATGAGCCCAGAGGATGGATATCTTCTGTATTCCTGACTACTCTGTGGCTGTCTCAGCTGGCCATGTTCTAAGATGACTTTTGACCAAAAAAGAAATCTTGCTTTCAACCCCAATGTGGGGAATGAATCCTAAGGAGTTTGCAAAGAAAACGAGAGAAGTCCTTTGATTACTGCTTTCATTTGTTTCTAAAGGAAGTTCATTTCTGAAAGCATTTGTCCGGGGTAGGGGACATTACCGGTCATTTGCCATTTAGAGAAATAGGCTGGCTAGTCTCTCTGTTGTTGAAACTTTTACACAGGTGAGACAAGTCTTCTTTTCCTCCTTGCAAACAGTTACTTCAGCCATAAAGAAACACTGTACTTTATTTCCAGGATGATATTTACTCTGCAAGAGGAATAAATATATGTAAGGTGAAAATTGACAATAGGGTGATATATGGTAGACAAACCCAACAACATTGTGAAAGAAGTAACATCTTAGCATTGAGATCAAGATGTGGTTGCAGGAAAAGTCATAATTTTGAAATCCTTTGCTTGGTGTGATTAAAATCTTGACAATAATTAACGTTGTGCTGGGGGTCTTTTTGACCTGTTTTCCTTTGTATTTTGTTTTAGAGGAAACTCAGATCATGAGTTTCTAAGTTGCCTGTTCTCACTTCTGATAAAAGTTTCTGTTATGTGGATACTAAAGGCTCCTAATGCCAGTGCTCTGCCTTTATCTCATGGTTTATTGTATGAGAAGGTGGATGCTGTATGGCTGTTTCGGGTGGGGATGGTTTAAACAGCACAAGATTCACTGTTATCAGAGATCACATGAGCTCAAGACAACCTGACATATGCATGCTTTAGTGGCTGAACACAGTGGTGGCATATATTTTGTAAATACTCTTAGGTACATGGATTCTGTTTTTGAGTTGTGCCTCATTTTTGCATTAAGAAACATCAAAAAATGTTCTCACTCATACTTCAAAAAAATCATGTTGTATGATTACTCAAAAGCAATTTTTCCCTAGAAAGCTATAAGTGTATGAAAAATAGAAACTTGTCCACACCACGTATTATTCCATTTCTTCAGAGGGTTTAGAGGGAATCTGCACCCCTTCCTAAGTGAAATTATGCAGAGGAGAACTGGAAGGAAAATTTTTCACTTAACCAAAATTTTTTGCACTTTGATAAACTTTGCCAAGGGAAGAGAGAAACCCCATTACTATTGCTTTCTAAAGCGAGTCTTGACAAGGCAGTAGTATAGCAAATATTTGTAAGGACAGAGTCCTCTGCTTGGAAACTAGGGCTGAGTGAGCTTTTCCATGGTGGTTTCTGCACCTTTTGATCTAAACACTTATTTGAGAGTCTTTCTTCCTCCTGTCCATGCGTTATCTGGGAGACTTGAAGGATGCAGAGCTATTCTTGCCCAGTGAAGTGACCCCTCCTTATCCTTACCATGCTGGCAGGCTTAAGTATTGCACAAAACACTCTCTAGCCTGCATCCTAAAGAAAAAAAACAACGTGAAAAGCAAGTATCTTGCACCATGACCTTCTGTCACAGCCAGGACTTCGGGATATGCCCAGCCAGAAATAAGCAAATACCTGCAGCAAAAATGCTGCTTATGTACTGCTATGACCATAGTTTACTGGGAGTCTGAACCTTGTTTAGTTGTTGAGTTGGGTGTGAAAGAGCATGATACCTACCCAGGTATTTCACAGCAATGGAAGCAGTAGGGTGAGATGCAGATCATAAGTTGTGTAGGGTAGGGAGATTTTTCTTTGTTTTCCTAGTGTGCCAGAGATTCTTGTCTCCAGTGTGAGTCATTGATATCCAAAGTGGGTGTCAGTGCTGAGGCAGTGAGAGACTGCTTTCCAGATGGGTCAGTTGATAGCAGTGGTAGTGGGAAAGGGAAAGAAAGCAACCATTTTGGCTGGTTATTTTGGATAGCATAGAGGAAGGGGAATTCTTTTTAATTGGTCTAGTAGATGTGACCTGGAGTCTAGAGAGCTGGGGTTTTGTTCTTATCTCTGTAACTAACTTTCAGTGCATCTCGAGACAAGTTTTTCCTGCATCTCTCTGTTTCTGTATCTCTTCCCTAGAACAGACGTTAACAGTTGCATAAGACACTTAGGCCATTCAGTCTTGCAGTCACGTCACTGATTTTTCCACCAGTGCAACTGCTAAAAGCATTAGACTTACGATAGCATCAGAGTGAAGTAATGCTCTGATGATTCAGGCCATTAAGGTTTTAAGCTTTCTGTAAAAACACTAAGTATGATGATTATCTGGGGCTTGGATCTGGACACTGAATAAAATGCAAATGTAACATTCGGGCAGCATTGCTGGATGCTTCCTTTAGGGAAGGGGGAGTCAGAGGGGGGGATGCAGGAATACTGCTTGTGACTTGATTTTTAGCTTTGAATGTTATGCATCCCTGAACCCACTTAGCAGAAATTTCTTAAAAATAGTACTCTGTTCATTACTGCTCTTGTTTGTTTTCAGTTTATATTATTGCAGGTTCATGTAGCTCGGTGTACCAAACTGATCTTCTGAATGCTGTAGGCATCATGGCTTTGTCGCTGTCTAGGACAGAATTTTGATCCCCTGTCTGTGATGATGCATTGGATACTTCATTACCTATCCATACCCTTTACTTCTAGAAATAGCTGTGTGCAAATGTGTTGGGAAGCACAGTAACAACTGTGTGAAAGGAGTCACTGTGTCTTTGTTTAGGAGGGAAACAAGGCACTAAGATGGATTAGTGCTTCCCTGTGTGCCCAGTGATGTAGTGGTTCAGTCTATAGCCATAAATTGTGTTTTAAATTCATTTATTTAAAATGCTTTCTCTGAATAATAGTTTCGAGGATATTTAGTCATAAGATTAAAAGGGACACCCTTCAGATGCAGGAGGATGTTATCTCATTTGTGCACAGGCTTCAGGAGGTGGTGTGGCTCAGGAGATAAAGCCGCAGGCTATTCCCCCGAGGCCCGTGCTGGTTGGGCTCCCTTGGGCTGGGGGTTACGAGCCTGGGGCTGGGGGGTGGCAGCAATGCTGGAAGGATGTCAGCTGCTGCAGACAGTGGGAGGAGGGCAAGGGGAACAGGCAGGAATGGATCAGAAATCTGCACAAGCAAGTGCCGGGGATTGCTGTTGCTGTCTGAGGGGCCTGGCACTCTTTCCCTGCACTACTCAAGAAAGTGCTCACATCTCGTTCATTATATAGTGTCAGCTTCCCTCTCTTACGCTGTCGGTGGTTTTGGTAAATCACGCAAAACGCAGGGTGTGTGTCAATTAATGAACTAAAGCTTTTCCTGTTCAGGGAGGATAAATGCATGTGTAGGGTGTATCGCTGTTTGTTTTGGTACCATTTCCACCTGCAGGAGGCTCAGGGTGGAAGAGGAGGGCTCCCTTTGAAACACCTATTGCTTTGTAATATGATTAATGGTGTATTTAATGGCTCCTGGGAAGAGAAGTCCTCTAGTGGAGGCTGTCAGAAAAGCTAGGTTATGTACATTAAGTCTTAAGTCTTTTACAGAGCTAAAAAAATATAAATAAATAGTAACGCTTCCTCTGATATGTGGGTGGCAGAGGTACGTGCTTTTGGAGAAGATCCTGAATTCTCCTCCTTGCTGTTTCTGTGAAGTCCCAACTAACCACATTATGTGGTGTTGAAACAGCTGGCAAGTCTGAATTGATGGTGCAATTGCTGATGCTTTGTTTTTATTGTATTTAATCTCTACTTCCTTAGCAGAAGCTACAATATTTGCTGCCTCTTGAAACTTCTTTTGCATTTACTCCATTGTCTTGAATTATTTTGTCTTCCACACTGCAGCAGGAATAACCAGGGGGCAGACATCGCTGGCTGTGGGTGCGTTGCAGTTTGTGGAGCCCTGCGTCAGCACTGAGAAGTGAAAAGGGTTTCTAGTGCTTTGCTGTCTATGCTTGATCCTGTAAAGGGGCTTTACTAGTCCAGTAGCCTGGAAAAGACAGGGAGTGTTTTCCACCTTTCTACAAATAGGCTTCTGACTGTTAATTCTTCCATGCTTCTCTGGAGCAGTGCAGATTAGATTCAGTTAGAGATAGCCTGTAGGCTGCAGGGGCCTTTCAGCGCTCCCATTGTCATCCTGTTATCCCAGATGCCGGATTTCATGTCTCCTTCATGATGTCAGGATTAAAGTAGTTGCCAGATTTGGGGAGAGCAAATTAAATGTCTTCTGGTCAGATTGTCAGGCTTTGTTTTTTTGATCACCTTCCACTGTGAAAATGGGTATTGTTTGTTTCGGAAGATTATAGGGGGCTTCTCTTTAACATAATCTCTGCCTGAGAGAGGTGTGGGGTGGTGGTGGTGTCCTTCATCTCTGCTGTTCTTGCATATTACAGTGACAGGTTGCAGTTTTTTCAAAGTGGTTTGCTGTAAGGTGTTGGAAGTGTTCTGTGGGCCAGGATGTTTGGCCATAAGTAGAACAGGTGTTGTGGGAAGCCTGAGTTACGCGCTTGTTGGAATGTACGGTTGGATGCATTGCAGAACCCAGACCCGGTGATTCAGGTGAAAGCTTCCAAATCTATGCTCCAGTATTCCTAAAACAATAAGAAGAATTGTTCATGTCTGCCTTAATCTTAACTTGTTTTAGAGTTACTAGTTCCATATTTGTCTCTTGATTTGTCAATGTCTTGAGCCAAGGAAAACATTAGTTAACAGTTCTTCCTGCTGGAATGTGCAGTGGGAACTAACATTTTCCTTTTGCTGTGTTCACAATGCAATGGTATCTGAGCTAGTTTGAGATGGTTCAAAGCCTAGCTTTACCTTCTGTTTTCCACCCCGCTGACTTGCTCTGGGGAAGGAGCCTGAAATTATATTTCTCCTTGGCATTTGTCTGAAATGGGTGCTGGGGCTGGTGTGCTGTATGCGTGTGTGTGCTGGCACATGGGCTTGGGGGAGAGGGTGAAACCTGGTGACAGGGGGTATGGGGAGTCTGGCTGCATTACCTTTGTAGTCCCGTGTTGTTGACCTCTGATAACAACGCAGCCTCCAGCCCTCTGTGCATGAAGTGATACACAGGCATTTAATATTTTTGCTTTCAGGTTACCCTCTTAAAGTTTTTCTGAGGTTGAATATTTGGATTAACTGTTTCAGGGATGATTTTCTACAATATTCTGTATGCTGTCAACGACTTAAAACATTCAAAAGCTGGTGTCTTGCTTCTGAATGACAAGTGGGACAGGATTTCTATAGAAGTGGAGAGCTGCAGACACACTGATCAAGGCAGTACTGGTCACTGCGGGCTTGGGAGACAACCTTGTAGATGCTTGGGCATATGTTGATATGGAGTGAGGGTACCTGTGGGGCATAATTCTGTGGGGTGTAGTCAGTGGTGAATTTTGGGATGATCCTTTGGAGGCAGTTATATATACCTCACAGGACTGTTTGTATACTCCATGCCTGAGGGCCTTGCCTAGGATGCTTACAGCTTTGTCGAGCCTTGGAGATGGCACTTCTCCTTGGACCTGGAGAGACAGGACTGATGTAGGCTGTAGGACTCAGCCTGTGGAAACTTGTCATTGCCACGGTACCTGATATGCATCGTTAGTTACAGGAAATCCAGTGTGTGATGTGAGGGAGCTGGGAAATGTGAAGGGGGCCTGGCAGGGTTTAGTACTAAGCCCACTGACCTCCACCTGAGGGCATGTGCCCATGTGCGCAGCGCTTTCTGCTGCGGCTTTATGTAACACATTTGCAGGACTTCATTTTCCACTAGATTGAAAGCAAAGCCACTGTTGATTTTCTCCAAAAAGATCTATTTGAAAGTGCAATTGCCTGGAATTACATAGTGGCAGGGAGAGGCCAGACCTTGCTGTAAATAACTTTCTTCTCAGCCAAACACGCTGAGCTCTGCTGTCTACTGCTTTTTCTCTTTAGGTGATTTCAATTGAAGGGAGGATTTTTTGGTATTTTTCGTTTATGCTTTGTTTATTCTTGTCAGGAGCTGATTCTCATTTTCCTAACTTCCCTGCTCTTGCCAAATGATGTGATTTTGGTGGACAGGGCAGATCCCCATTCACAGTAAAATTTCTGTGTGTTTTTATAGCATGAGGCTCTATTAAGGCTCTATTAGGACTGATAATATTCATTGGTATAATATATTCACTGGTAGCTTTACCAGTGAATGTACCTTTGCTGCTGCCCTGTGTGCTGGTGCTTTCTCTGTCACTGCCATGCCAGTGGGCAATGGCAACACATAGGTTTTGGTGGTGATTAGCATCTTCATGCCAGTTGAGTGATGGCATCGTAGCAATGTGTGCTTCATTATTAGATGAGAGTGTAATACCATTCACACCACTGTCCAGCATCAGTTTTTCAATTTAACCTGAGCTGTGAGATGGGCCTCGTGTCGGTGGCACATTTTCTCCATAGCCCTAACGCATCTTTATGTTAAACCTCATATTCCCTATTGAAGATGAAGCTCCAGTAGTTGATGCGTCTTCACCTTTGAAGCCGTTGGTCTCCAACAGTGGATCTTCAGCCTGGATCAGAAGGTAGTTCTGTGTCCTTCCTGTTGTGCTGGCTGAAGGGGAGCAGAGCTGTTTGGGCAGTCAGCACCTGTACAGTATAGCACAGAATCAATTTTGGCTTCTAAAAATACTATTTTTATGGGAAAAGTAGACTCTTGTAATGGAGAGCTTCATCTCTAACCTGTACTAGAGATTAGTATTGCCAGGAAAGAGGGGAATGAGTGTGTGAAGAAAGGAAAGGGGCACAGCTAAAGCTGAGTATTGCTGTATGGGGTCGGGGGCACATGGGCCAAGGGAAACGTGACTCGGTGGCAGTGTGTGGCAGCAGGGAGACTGTGCCTGTAGGGATGGGACAGAAGTAGGTGTGAAAGCAGAGTAAGGGAGGAGAATGGGGGGTTATTTGTGAGGGAGTATCGTGATGCTGGTAAACTGAAGTTTTTAAATATTGAATGGTTTTGTCTCCCTTTCGCAATGGAGTACACCCTGTCTAGTTCAATTTTCCTTTTCCCTGCAAATGTACACATTCATCACATGTCCTCAACTTCACTGTTTGCTTTTTTGCTTTGTTTATAAGCTAGCGGATTCTTAATAGTTATGAATTCTTTTTCTGCAATTTCCTGATCTTTCCCAGTATTTTTCTTTCTTAACCCTTAAGTTACAGTGCCCAGAATTAGAATGCTTGGGATAGGAGTTGCCACAGATGGCTACTGGAAGGGCTTTTGTGTGCCTCGGTCATTTATCTATGCATCATACGTTGGCTTTTTCTTTATACTTTATTGTACTACAGGTTCCTTTTCACTTTGCTCCCTCCTAGACCTTCTGGTATCCTTGAGTATTTTGTTATTCAGTGGGAAGCAAGAAGGTAGCCTGTGAACCTGATGCACAGCCCCTGGGAAACTTGGTGTTAGCATTTCTTGCTCACACAGAAATGCTGCTGGTGCTAGGCAAGTGGCATTGCCGTTGTCCTGTGCAGACATGGCTGGCTTACTGGAGTGTGGAGGAAAAGGGTTCAAGCAAATTCCAGCTCCTGGCCTTTGCTGTACAAAAAAGGGTCAGGGCCCAGAGGCAACTAGACTTGGTTTCATCAGGAAGGTGAGTCATCCAGTTTCCAAGAATAGCAGGGGAAAAGGAGCAGAGACACAGCTGCGGGCGAGGTGGGAGGAGGCAGCGGTGCTTCCAGTATGTTAATGAAGTTCTGTCTATGTGTACAAATTCAGTCCACCTGTGCTGTGCTTGCACTTTCCTTTCCCTGTGAATCAGCCTGGATCTCCACCTGCTGCTGTACCAGCCTTGGGACCCCCAACGGACCAGGGTTCATTCAGAAGAATAAATGATGGGAAACTCAGATTTCTCAGCCTGGATGGTGCCCCGGCTTCCTGAGCTTTGCTCCCTTGGGAGGCTCTTGCCAGTGGTGCTCAGAAGTCTGGCAGTGACACCATCTGGCATCAGACAAAGCAAGGGTTGGGTTTATAAATTATTATATTTTGTACACAGCCAGTTTAATAAAATTTCCAAATGACCTACATCAGAAAAAGCTTCCTCCTAGAGATCTTGCTGAGTAAAAGGTTAAGCCAGTTTTTTCCTCTATGCCGGTGGTTTGAGGGGCAGGTAGTTTTACAGCTCCCTGTTAAAGCAGGTTGAGGACCATCCTAGTCTGTACTGCAGCTAAATGTCCCTCACAAACATCCAAGAATGTCTGTGTTTAAGAATACCTGCTCCATTTTCCTTCCTATTACAACCCTTCTCTCTATGTCTTTTGTGGGAAGTGGCATTATTGCCTGCAACCTCCTGGGCTTTCTTGTTAGGAAGTTCTTTCGTGCATCGGTATGGCAATTTTGCAGCTCTGGTGCACCTGAAAGGCCAAATGTGCTGGAGTAATCAGATTTCCTAATTCTCCCTCAGTGCTTGAGAAGTCCAGTGCTAAGTCTCATGATGAGGCATTTTTGACACGGGCCTACAGAGAGGATGTGGTTACATGGAGGGCCTGTGGCACTAGGCTGCAAGGGAGGAATGTGTTTTCCAGCAGCATGTCGCTCAGTAGCATGGTTCTTGCTTACAGGTCGGTGCTGTGGTCTTGCTTTTCCTTGCTGACCTCATGTGCTGGTGGATGACGTGCTGGCTGGCAGGTCTGGTGAGCTAACCCAGCTGCATCTGGCTTTTGAATAAAGTGGGAAGAGGAATAGGAATATTTGATTTGTGTAGCTCTTCTCAAGTACCTTTCTGTGGGTATTAAAAAAAAAAAAAAAGTAAAATCTTTTCCCAGACTGCATATTCTTATTTGTACAAGGATGTAGTCAAGTGAAGTAGGGCAGTTTTGCCACGGTGGATCCAGGTTTGTTTCTGGCTCCACCACTGAAAATTATCTCAGACAAGATGCTTAACCAGAATTTTGAATGCCTGCTTTGATACTTCGGACTAATGTCTGTTCCCTCTCTGTTAGTCCCATCTGATACAGCATAGTCCCATTCTCTTTCTGTTCTCTCTTGTACATTTTCAGTAGGTGCCTTAAATCATGTGTCAGTGACAAGCAACCAAGAGTGAATGTTGAAATAAAGCTTAGTGAGCACTCTGGAAAATACCAGCCATCAGGTGTTGAAACTGTACTTTCCTCATGTGCAGAAGGTGGTGAGTTTTGCGATTCTTGTAGCTCACCTGCCTCCAGCTGAGCCAAGGGCAAAGAAATAGACCACACAGCATGGATTCTGGAAAGTGAAGTTGATTATATTTTTTTTTTTTAAATCTCTCATTCTTTATAATCTGCCATGTTACTAATAACATGGGCTGATTTTTGGTTTTAATATCTGATTTCTATCTTGACGGCATTCCCTTAACCTTTCCTCAGAGATTTTATTTTCTAAACCTTTGATGGATTTTGCTGCCCTCCTGCTGATGTTTTTCATTTATTGGAGGAGAATAAAATAATAATTATAATAATAAAACCTACTGTTTTGCTGGAGGCAACTCACTGGTTGAGGTTTTCATGTGAACCCAGCCCTCTTAATCCTAGCAAACAGGATTCTCCTCCTAATCCCTAATCCCTGAGTACTTTAGCTATTAATCTTGAGAAGCATTTTCCCCTCCCCATCTGAGATTAACCTGAGAGTGGTTACCCATGGTTACTGGCCCCTTTTTTCTCCTGCTTTCCCATGAGGTTTGGAGACTCAGGGAGACGAATGCTGAATTCTGGTCCTTTCATGTTGGCGCATTCCCTTCCTGGGCCTTTGGACACATTCTTTCATCTGAGTGGTCTGATGGATCCTTGTTCAGCAGGAAAAAATACAGACAACACATCATCACTTGGCGGCTTCCATCTGATCACAGACAAGAGCATCTGAATCTCTGTTTTTCTTTCAGTGGAATAGGGAGACAGACCTTATTTTGGATTCACAAAAGAGAAATTAGAAAAAAATTAAAGTTGTGTGAAACAAAGGAACCCTTAAGGTGTTTGTCTCCCTTCAGTCCTCCTTTAGACAACAGTTTTCTTCCCCTACCTTTGCTTTTCGGGAATTGTAGTGTGAAATTCTGTTTTCTGCTACAATTTTTTTTTTTCCTTCTGAATGTGTCAGGTTGTTCATTTATTTTTGGCATGTTATTTACAAGTTATGAGTGTTCTTTGCTGGCTTGCTCTTGGGGCTCTGCTCGTGGAGCAGGCATATGAGCTTGGGACTCCTGTTTCTCTTCTCCTGCATAGGGGAGTGTGAAAGCAGGAGAAAGAGGCAACTTGGGAGAAGGAGCCCTAGCTCTGGCACCAGAGGAAGCTGTGAAGTTGTGGGGAAAATGCAAGACATTAGAAAAGACCAGGGTATTTCTTCATTACAGGGAGATAGGGCAAGGTTTTAAACTCATTTCTGTTCTGGTTTTGGTGATTTGACTTAGAAATACTGGATGAAGTAAGTGTACATTTCCCCCAAGTTCTTGCGCCCCATCTTATCTCCTTGTCCCAGATAAACATTTCAAATTCACTGCATATTTTAAAGCAAGGATTCAAGAATATAATGATTTTTTCCTCTATGGCACACATAGTTCCAAAGTGCTTTACAGGGCATTTATGCAGGAGTCATCTTTTCATACCTGAAAGACCATGTCACCTCCAAGTGGAAAGAACACACTGTGCACTACAGCAGTACGGAGGGAGAAGAAGCTTTTGTTCTTTGTAAATGCTTGAGGACCTTCGTCCTTAAACAGGAACGCAGAACCCATTTCCTGTAACATCATGGTGTGCTCTAGCACTGCGTGGAGATGATTTGTGGCACCTTCTCAGAAAGAGGAGTGCTTGCTCCTGAGTCACCTGAGTCTTGCCCTGCTGATACACACACTATCTTTAGAGCTCTCCTGTTTGACCCACTGTTTTGTCCACTGAAAATTTTTACTCTGTTAAAAGGTAATGACAAAATAGTCTTCCCTAATTTTAAGGATGCTTGTAATTTGTGTTTGGTGAATGATGATTGGGAATGATGATGGGATTGAGCAAGCAGGTTTTGTCTCATGGTCATCTTCCTGAGGCTGGATAGACTGTCACGTCATGTTTCCCCCAATTATGTTGTTGCTTCTTTACTCTCCTCTTTGGTGGCCTGGAACAGGAGACTTCTCCGTTCAGCGTGTTGCTTGCTGGCAGAGTGTCTGCAGGTATTTCCTGATGTCATAAGAATACAGAACCCTAGCAACCCCGTGTAACGTTCAGAGGGGTGGTAGGTGAAGGTTGGAAAGGAACATGGGAAGCCTCCTGTGAGCTGCTTTGTACTCTGCTATGTGGGACATCAGGTGCCAACCAAAGGCCTAGAAAATGATGGCGTTTCTTTTACCTTTTCTCTGACAGAAGCTGCAGCCCAGTGCTCTTCATTATAGCAGGGCACTGGGACAGAGCACCGAGTCCCAGTCTGTGCTGGGGCAGGTGCGTGATGCAAGAGCTGTAACTTGAGCATGTTAGCAGGCAGAAGAGGAACAATGTATGCTGCCCAAAGCTGTAAAACTGATTGGAATCAAACCTGAGTCATTCCCTGTTCCTTTTGCTCTGTTTTTGAACTGACTTTACTTTCTAGTTCTAGATGTTACTCCTGAAGAAAATGCATTGCTGACTCTGGTGGGACTGTTTCCTGCTGTTTCATTCCACTGCCATGCAGTGTCTCTGTCCAGCTGTGTCTCTTGAAAGATCCTTTGTTCATGAAGAAGCATTAGCAGTAATAGAACAGGGATATGACTGAACAAAAATGCTGTTTCTTGTCATCAATCTTGCATCCAACACACCCAGATTACTTTAACTGTCTCTCCTTGTCTTTTGCATTGGCTAACAGAATTTATTTAAATAAAATAGGAAAAATAAAAGCATCTTTATTCCATTTTAACTTTGCAGTTTTGCAAGGAGTGTGTGGAAAGCTGAACAACAAGAATGAAAAGAATGAAATCAACCTTCCTGTATGTGCATTCTCTCAAAGTCAGTGGCCTTCCTCGTGAAACAGATGTAATTGAGCTACATCGTTTGAGGACTGCAGCCAAACTGGGGCCCAGGGCCAGTCGGAGAAAGGTTTTGTGACTTACTTCACTGAGGGTTAAGTCATTTTAACATTTGGGCCAGTGTATTTGTCTGGGGCTTGGTTGTATTCAGGTGCATACAAAGTTGGGCTGGAAATCTCAAGGCATCTTGCTTTCCCCCCTCATGCTGTTCTAAATAATTTCAGGGTCTTTTTAGTAATGTGTGTGAGAGAATACATTTGAAGAGGTTAGGCATGGCATATCCCATATATATAATTCTGGTGTGTGTGTGTGTATATATCTCTCTCTCTCAGCACAGCTGAGCCCTGCACACATCATGTGTGGGCATGCCAGAGAGGGAAGGGTTAGGCCTGGGAGAGGAGCAGGAGCAGTTCCATAGCAGAAAAGCTATGACAATGCTTGGCTGTCCCTGCCTCCGGCCGGAGCTGAAGTAGGTCCCAATGACACAGGGGCTTGCGGGGCTTCCCCTGCCACCTTCACCCAGAGGTCAGGCATTACAAAGTCCTGCTCTTCCAGATTGTGGTGTCCAGGTGACAATCATCCATGAAGACCAATTTGGAAAGCTTTATTTGTCTTTGTTTTCTCTCCTTGCTTTGCTTGTCTTTGGCAGGCAGGCTCAGGTAACTTACCTTTATGACAGTAGGACCAAACAGTTTGGAGCAGGAGCCGTGTGTGTGTGACACGCCGGTGAGCTGTCAGTGTTCAGTGGTGATTAGCTTTTTTAAAGACCCTTTTCTTTATCTGCTGGGGATTTTAATTTTTTCCTCTCATTGCTTTGCTTCTTATTGATTTAAAGAAAAAAAAAAAAAGGAGCTAAAGCCCTGTTTGGTAATAGAATATTGATAAGAAGGCTGAGGAAAGAGAGAGAATGGTGGAAGTCTTTGTTCCTGTTCGACAAAAGATGGAGAATATGGGGGAAGCAATATGAATGTATATGGGGAGGCGGGAGAGAAGAAAGAGTTATTTAAAATCACAGCTAGGAAATCACTCTTCCAGTCTACATGGCCACAGTGAGATCAATTTTCAATTTCAGTTTCCCTGCCTTTTGTGTTTCCAGACACTTGCATGCCGCTGGAGATGGGGGATCTGCCAGCATCTGTTTGTTTAAAACAAATTGTCAGTACGTATTTTTTTCAGATAAACTGCTTCCTGGATCAATTTAACATGCTGTAAAGAGAAAGAGGGGAGAACCACGAGCCCTTGCTCTCCTTAAGAATCACATTTACATCAGCACAACTCTGGCTACGTCTGTGGTTTTACTTCTTGGCTCGCTGAGGTGTGAGGAGCAAATCGAACAGGTCCTTGTTTCATAGATCCGTTTAGTGTCACATGAGGTGTTGAGTGTGAAAGAGGAAACGCACCAGACACAGTTGAATGGCTTGATTTTAAGCAACCATGCAGTGTCAGTGCTTTGTATCTCTGTAGGATCTTGGATTAACAATAGACCAGCTCTTTTATCTGTAGTTTAGCATACAGCAATACAGGATCGACTGCTATTGGTAATCAAACCTGTGGACCAAAGATTCCGCTGTGTAAATCAGTGTTAATTTCATCGAGCCCATACAGATGAGGATTTGGCTTGGTAAGTTTAAATCATTGCTTGACACAAATGCTATTATCTTTGCTGATTCTTCAAACCAATGATGAATTTGAAAAGCAAAAAAGGTCTCTCTCCCACCCCAATCAATTTTCTACAGAAACTTTTCTATTAAAGAAAAACTACTTTGTGTTGAGATTTGGAGAATGAGGGTTAACCATGTGCCCTCCTGACCAATGAAACATGTTTGTTGTTTTGGTTTGTTGTTTTTTGTTTTTGTTTTTTTTTTTTTAACTGACACAAATCTGAAACCTCATGGGGAAAAAAATTGCAATTTGCTCAACACCATATGGAGAGGTAGATTCAAAGGAGGCTGAGTTTACAACACAAAGTTATATATTCTAACATTTTATTCCTTTCACCACCTTTAATGAAGGCTGTACTCGAAACTAAATAATTGGATGGGGATATTGTCTTGGAATAAAATGATTGAGTAATTTTAGGTCAATATTCAGATTTTCATGTACAGAGTGGGCAAGTAGTTCCTCCTAATAGTCATGGTAATTGCCAGCACAAGTCACTTCTAAGCTATTCAACTGTCTTTTACATACAGAGCTGTAATAATTTTGGAGGGGCAATTATGAAAACTTGGGTCGGTAATTTCAGACACGAAAGTCAGAGTTGTACCCTGAAAAAATATTGCTATCGGTTTATGTATCCCATTTTCAAGATAAATTTAAGCAAGAAGTAATGAAAACACCTCATGATTAATGTTTCTATAAATCAGTCCCTTCAACCTATTCATCCTTCATATTGCTCATCTCTGAACCCTTGTTTTTGACATCACATTATCTAATTGGCACATACTTAATGATTGTATTGCGCAAGTGTGAAACTCTTGTGTATGGAGGGCTGTCTGTGTCCTGCAGGGCTCGTGTTTGTGGACATGGAGTAGGATGTAGTTTCTAGCCAGCTTGAGAGCTCCCCCGGGCTTGAGGTGCTGGGAGAGGGCACAGCAGTTCTGTGTCCCCTGGCAGTGCCTGAGGAAGCCAGGCTGACCACTGCTGGGGCTCAGTTCGGTGCAGGTGGGGAGACTCTGAGTTGTTTCCCCAACAGGGTGGCCCTTGCCGGCAGCTGTGTGCTCCTCAGCATCTGCTCCAGTGTGCCTGGCAGCCAGGAGAGCAGCAAGCTGTCTTTGCGGGGCTCATCGCTGTTCATCCTTTCCCTTCTGCCCTTGGGCTAGAGCTGCTCAGCTCCTTGGAATTTCCATTTTCTCTGTAGTGGTAAGAAGACTTAGGCTGGTTCCTGTTACTGCTTTCCATGGGTCACAGGGAGATGGATCAGTTGTTCTGTGCCTATTATCAGAAACAGACCAGACGTCCCAAAAAACGTTACCGAGTGACTAAGCTGTCTGAAGAAAAGACCATCTTTTTGTTCCTCTCTGACTGGTGCCTAGCCTGACAGGACACAGGCCTAAAAGTGTGATAAATGACATGTTTTCCCCATCCTTTTGTTTTTAAGTTCGAGGAGATGTGGGTGAATTATTGAAGAAAATTCATTTATCATCTGCCATGGGCCAGGTACACGTTCTGCAAATCAAATTATTTGCATCTCTGTCAACATATGTCAGTCTTTATTTATACCTCCTGCTGATGTTTTGAGTTCAGTGGTACGTGTGTTGCTGCCGGTGCGACAACACCCTGAGCGTTCCCTTTCTGTTCTAGTCTGAGGTGCCCACAGAACTCCGCTGATGCTTGTCAGTGCTATGCAAGAGTGAAAGGAGAAAGAAATACAGTTTATATCAGGTATAGAAAGATAAAAAAAGGTGGAGTAACTTGCACAGAGTTCAGGGAGGTGATAATAGGATAGTAAGAAACTTCTAAAGATGCTAGGAGTGAAATCTTAACTCCACTCACCTCAATAATAAAAAATTCTCTGAGTTCACTTGTTTGGGGATTTTACCCAACCAGTATGAGAGAACACAAGCAAAGTACTCAAGACTTGCATTTTGGAGTTCAGTTTGTGATAAGCGTGAAGGGAATCATCATCACATCGTCATCATCATCATCATTGCATCCAAGTGATGGAGAGAGGATCTGTACTTCTGTGAAGGCCACCTTTCTTTCTATAATTTGTGATGAACTTGGCCAAAATGCCCAAATACCTGCAGCTGTTTTGACTGCTTTGGTGTCTTAACCTTCTGCTATTTCAGAGCTGCTTTTGGCTGTGTGCCTTCTCCCCAGCCTACCAGGGTGTTCTTGTCTGATTAGGAGAAAAGGTGTTCGACACGGTTGAATTATTCCTTGTTTGAGACCGTCCTTTGTCCATGATAATTTGCAAGCTCTGGCTGCTCCCTGTTCATTTCTTTCTCTCCCCTTTCCTTACATTCTCATATTTCTCTTGTGTTAATTTCCTGAGGATAAAGTGACTCCAGTGCTGCGTTTGAGGGCAGGGTTTTGCCAGGAAAGCTGCTCAGCTAGTTAAAACTGGTGCTGGGTATGAGCTTAGCTAGTATATGGTTTGCTGCTGGGATCTGTGCTGAGGAGCAATGCGTTTTTGGTTGGCAGCTGATTAGGGAACCTCTAAGCAGAGATCATGATTCAGGAGAACAAACTCAGTTTGAGTTACCTCATGCCAGAAATCTGCTAGAACTCAGTGATAGTTCAGGGAGTTAGTAATTCTGGACTTGCTCTGCTTTGTGTGAGAAACCACTGAGGTTTGGATTATAGAGGAGCTAACAAGGTGTGAGCTCCAGAACATTCTTCTGAAGTTGACAAAGTGATGAGACATGATAGTTTCACAGGGACATAGAGGTTATGTTGCTTTGGAGACGGCATGGGCAGTAAAGATGCAGCTGAGACTGAGCTCATGTGTGCCCGCACTGGTTCTACTGTTGGTTTGGAGCTGTGCGTAAGTCACTTTAGGCACTGCTTCCAGCAGCAGTCACTGATTGTGTTTGGGCATATTGTGTATTTGGACTTCAGCTTAAGATCTATTTGATGCTGTTCCCTGCACATCCCCTCCCATGCCCCCAATATATTGCACACCAGCAGTTGTCAGTGAAGTCAAGACAGAGCACAACATATTGGCATCAGAAATCGCCTGAGAGAGTAGGGATATGCCTGACAGCAGTAGGTATTGTACCTATGTGGAGGAGCTGTGTAAGCTGTTTGCAAGGGAGGCTCATTTTAAGAGTAAATCTATGAGCAGAGGAAATAATCACATTGCCAGTGAGTTTTATTGTTATTCCAGTTGATTACTGTTCATAACGAGGATGAATTAATGAAGGGAAAACAAGCCACTGTACAGAAAATGCATCATGCTGGTATGCGCTGTCCTCTGCGTGTATTTCTGCAGCGCCCTGCTTTATATTTTGGTTACATGTTCTTTGGAACAAGGGCTGTCGTTGTATGTTGTTTGTGCGATGCCTGGCTTATAGGTGTGTGCCTTGGTAATGCCAAAAATAGGAAAGGTGGCTGAGTGTGCACTGCTGCCACGGACACAGCCGGGTGTGTATCGGCTGTGCAGCATGAGCATCTCTGTAATCACGGGGCTCAGTTTTTGTCTCTGTAATGGAATGAAGACTTTGGGAGGGAAAAGACCTGAGCTGACAGGGTTCTCTCTCCTTCACCACGTTGTTTCTTTAGGGACATGAGGCACTTAAGTGAGAAATTTAGCATGTAGTTGGTTTGCTGTTCCCACGTCTCATTCTCGCTGTCAGCGCGGTGTTGGCTGAGAGCCTGGCTGTTCCTCTCACCTTATTTTTTTTCTCCTTGCTGAGCTTACTCATTCTCTTGGTCCTATTTTAAGGAAGTAGTGGCTTGCAGGGAACATCAGTCCCTCACTCAGAGGTTTTCGCTTTGTGACACCAGTGACAGCTCCAAGTTGGCAGGCAGAGGGGAGGGCTTCTCTGCTATGACCTTCAAAATGTCTGACTGCAGTGGGTATGACATATTTCTCCCCTTCCAGTGGCCACTCGCCTCCCTCCCGTGCTCTCCCTTAACCTGCTGAGGTTTGAGAGGTGAGCGCCGCGGCTGCTCCTTGCTGTGGGAGTCTCTGGAGAGCAGCGCTGAGGCGGAACCGCTGAGCCTGAGCTGGGAGGGAAATGAAGTGAGGGAGCAGAGGCACAGCCTGCAAAGCAGGCACCGCTGCTGCCGTTCGCCTGCTGGAAAGTAAATAAAGGAGAAAACAAAGGGCAATTGCTTTATGAGAGAGGATGGGAGGGAGAGGGACAGATGGAGAAAATAAAGAATGGGCAGAGGCGTTGAAATTGAGACAGGGTGGGAGGGCAGAGAAAAGGTGAAGAAAATGGGAATGAAAGGGAGCATCGGCTCCTTTCTGGGAGTCGAGAAACAAGGAAATTTTCAGGAGGTCTTGCAATGGCTATCAGGGCAAATTTGTTTTTGTCCCATTTATCCAGTAGCCATTTTCCTCTCTCCCAAAGATGCCCTTTTGATCTGCATACCTAGGATAACTCCACACTAGCAGCCGCTCAAGATCTCATAGCAGCGTGGCCTGCTACTGCAGTACAGTAGGTTCTGTAGAACGCTTAATTGCAATGAGAAGATCCAGTTATGAGAGTCAACGGCTGATGCTGTGATTTGACTAAGTGGAAAAAGTGTGGCAATTTTGTGTCATCATGGTTCAGCCTTTTCTTTATGGGTATTTTCTGGGAGGGGTCAGGGAGTTCCATCTTAAGTCAGCTCTTGCTTTTAGTCCTTGCATTACCACCATTTGCTCTGCAGACAAGAGGTATGTTTTCCTTACAGGTGGACTGTGGGGCTAAAAGACTGGTCAGCTTAAAGCATTTTCATCTTGTGCATCTAGTAGCAGAAAAAGGGCAGATGAACGGACAGGGGTCAGCTGTTCTGTGTGGTGGCCCCCAGGAAAGGGCCATAAAATTTCACTTGACTATCATGTGCTACCCAACTGGCTTTGTATTTCTATGCGCTTGGCTCAGCTGGACATATTTAACTAACCTTTATGCTCCTTTTTTGGATGAACAGCTACTTATGTTCTGATTCTCACTTCCCTGCTGCTGCACTTGTGAGAAAATGGATTATCATATCTTAAACTTTTGACGGATGAATTCTGTTTCTTTGTAAAATGGTCAAATACAAATTGGAGAATAAGTTCACACCTACAATGTTATTTCTACAGGTTAAATCCCATAGACATTGTTGTCTTACTTCAAAATGCTGAGTAGAGTGCACTAAATGGTAGGTGTCTCAAGAAAATGGATGTTTTTTGTAGATAAGTCATTAATAAGGACTTCAGCACTCTGTTCCTAGTTTCTCCACAGACTTGCTGTCGGACCGCAGACCAGAAGTAGTCAGTGACTTTGAATATGTAGTTTGGGCTTGATCTTTGGTTTGTGCATGGCTTTAATTCTTCTTTTTGTATGTTGAGAGTGCTGTGAAAATTGAGTCCCAGCTGTCCTATGTTGGACAACTCTACAACAAAGCATCTAAAGTAAGCGTTACATGAAAATATTTGGTTGAAGGCACTCTGCTGAGTTTCCGTAGGTGTTCAGTGAAAGGAAGGACTCTTCAGCTGAATGAATTGTTTTTCAGGTGTCTTAAGAAGGCTAGCTAGATTGGGATAGACATAGCTGTTTAGCGTTACGACTGGATGCATTGTTTAGTGTGAGAAGAAATCTGGATATGGCTCATGGAGGGGCAATAAGGCTTTACTCTCACACGATGTCAGTGAGACTGCAAAATATCATCAAAGAGTGAAAAAGGCATGGATTTACTGGTATATGAAGGTCAAGAAAGTGGAAAATAATGTGTCTAAAACCAATCCAAGCAGCACCACCTCTTCCCCCAACACAAAGGGACCTGTGCAAACTAGTACCTGATGGGAGGGGGGAAATAGATTTGGTTCCTATTTTATCTGTCAATACAGTGTATTTCAGACTTGAAACCCTTCTTCATGTGCGTGTCTCTTTCTTCACTTATTGGGAATGGCAGCAGAAGGTACCTGTCAGTAAGTCTGTGTTTCTTTGCTATCTGTGAGAATTGCAAGGTAAAGTATTTATTGGTTTTTAGTTACATGTCTCATCTGCTGACAAGCAAGGAATCATGGTGTCTTCTTGGGACTTTTCAGATCTGTATTTTCTACTTGTGTGATTCTACGTGGAACAGCAGTGCTTGATGTTATAGTGAAGAATTGGGTTAACAGTTTTGAAAATCTCTCATTGTTTGTCTTTTGGGTGGGGTTTTTTTTGGTGTTTTTTTTTTTTTTTTGTGTGTGTGTGTGAAATTTGTTTGATATACAATTTCCACTTTGGCGCTTTTGGGAAGATTAGCTTTAATCAGGTAATGGTGACTTCAGCTCTGTAGTAGCGTTGCCTGGATTTCAACTGCTGATCTAAATTTCAGGTGTGTGATCTCCCGTCACCATCACTGGCGTTCTGAGTTATGGCTGTTTCTCTCTTCCACCTCAATACCGAGACATATTGGAGAATTAAAAATACAGTTACCAAGTTTCATAAAAGAATACTGACTTAGAGAACAGACCATAAATAATGCAGACACAGAATGTTAGCAGAGCAGCAGCTGGCAGAAGACATACGAGCAAGTGAGCAAAAAGTGGATTTCAGTGAAAAAATATTCTTCTTTCTAATAAAAGGAAGTCTTTTAAAGTGGGATCAATTACCTGGTATTTTCTTTTCTCTTCCTTTTTTTTATTTCCAGGCACTGCTGCTGTGGGTTAAACAGTCAGTGAGCAAGGGGGAGCAGGAAGGGAAAGTCTGTGCTTCTCTGAGTGATTTGCTAAGCCTCTTAATGCATTTATTCCTCTCCTCGTTGTCATTAATGGATTCATTATTCGGACAGGGAAATAGGTGTCCAGACATTCCTCTAGCCAGTTATTCCTTTCTCATCTGGAAGAAAGCTTTTCATTAAAAACCGTTCTCTGGTAAAGGGGGAAGCCTGGGAGAAGCAAGAGACCTGAAGTGTGGGGCAGGGGTGCAAGGTGAAGAGTGGAGGGTGAGAAAGGCATCTGTGGCCCAGCAGATACAGCAATGAGATTTCCTTTGCTAAGGAGAAAGGCAACCTCTGATAGCTGCCCTGTATTCTTTTTGTGAGAATAGACTTTTTTCTTGACTTGCTTGTCAGATAAAATGAGTGTGTGTGTGTGTGTGTATGTAGGGAGAGGCTGAAATTAATTACTGTCAGTAAATGAAGCATATGGAAGCTTGTCTTGATGTTACAGTGGTTGTGAATTAGTGCAGAAAAAATAGTGGAAAAGCAGACAGTGGAAGGCCGTATTTGGATCGGAGCTAGCCGTATACTGGCTTCTTAATATCACCCCACACCCAAACCTACTTTCTCAGGTACACTGAGGGTCTCCTAATTACACTTGCATTTTCTCTATGCTCCCCTTGGGATTCATAAAATAAGGATAGGGTATCACGGTCCAGATCATCGTTGCTGTTCCCACTGGCAGTCTCCCAGTTGGGTGAGAGGTGCCCCAATATAAATGGCATGATAGAGAATTTGGGGTAAATGCTCAGCTTCACAGCTGTGCAGAAAGAAAAAATTCCCAGCAATGTTGATGACATTGTTATTATAACATACACATACTAAAACCATCTCTTCTGTCTCAAAAGGGAGCAGGAGTTAAATGCAGGACAATAAAAGGTTAGCTTTTTCCTGTTGGAGCAAATGTCTGAGCTGCCACTGATTTCAGGGAAGCAGAATGGGGTCTAATGCGATAAAGATTACTAGAGTTCATTTTGGAGAGCTGCTTGGTGGCTGTGGGCCACCTGAAATCCTTGTCTACTTTAATTCAAGTTGTATAGTCTTAGCACAACTGAGGGCTTGAACGTTGCACCTGAAGCAACTGTTTGTCCCAGTTAGAAAGATTCTTAACTAATATAAACCTGCTGAGATCTTGAGTTAACATTATGCATTGGCAGGTCTTAGCAAAATTTCCTTAACAGAAGCATTTTGTCCCCATCGAGCAGAATTAATGTCTGTTAAACAGTAGTTATTGCTGTTAAGTGTTGCTGGCTTAAATCAGTTCCTTGTGGAATCCGGTAGGTAAACATGCCTCCTTGGGGAAGCATGTCCCAGTTAAGTGGATTACAGAGCAAATTATATCCAGTCTAATGCAGCAGTGAACCTGAAGCAGCTTCTGCTGATGCATTTACAGGGTTTCAGCATCATGTCTTCTGAACTAAAAAGTTGTGAGCTACACTGGTACAGTGGAGACTGTTTTAGTCCCAAGTGTCAGCAGTTGTAAAACAGTCACACCAGTAAACTTTGGTACGTGAATCGTTAGAACAAATCCTGATGCAGCTTTTGGATTTTGTGTAATCTAAGGTTAGACCCTGTTCTGATCATAAATTTTGACATTCCAGAATGAAGGGCTTTGCTGTTACTGAGTCTTGAAAAATGCTTCTGTCAAAAGCCAAGGCAAAACCAATTTCCACATACAACATCCAATAAGGTATTGGAGCCAGGAAGTCTTCAGATACTGGCTTTCAGCCTGCATGTAAAACTGAGATCTTTGACTTAAACGTTGTCATTTCTTTAATAGCAATTATTTCCTTTTTTCTCCTGGGCAAAACTGCTTCTTTAGCACCTCCCTGTCTCGGTGCTTCTCTGCCCTCGTTTTCCAGTCTGGGCAGAACCCTTCTCTGCTGTGCTCTGAATTCTTACATACTGTAGCTGAGCAGCTACTGTGTCTCGCAGCAGGTGGAAAAGGTTGTATTCAGTGATATTGAAGCTTTATATCAATTTCAAGATGCCTCAGAATTCACCAGAGTAGAATGAGTTACAGAAATACGAATTATCCTTTTTTCTCAGCGCCTGTGTTAGATTGAGCAGAACGTACTATTCACAGCTTCTAGAGTTCAGTGGTGTGTGCCAGGGCTCTACGGGCTAACGAGTCAGTGTCACCTCACCGAGTGCCTGCATGATGATCCTGCATTCAAACTTCACCTTCCTTCCTCTGCTAACATTTTTGGGTGGAGGGGAGGGAATGGCAAGTTCCTCAAAGCACTCACTGCCTCATGGCTTTACTTTGACTTTGCTTCTGACAGTGGGGAGACATTACGCCTGAACCTCTGGAACACCCAAGCTTCTGCTATGGGAAAATGTAAGGGAGATGTGGGTGCGTTGTGCAGGAAGAAGTGGAGGACAGAAGCTGAGCTTCCTCAAACTTCAAAATTGGCCAAATTTCTTGTCTCGGTATCCCAGGTGGTAGGAATGAGGTTGTAAAGTGTGAGGGGGGAGGAGGCTGGCTGTGCACGTTTACAGATCTTCTGTGCATAGGATGCCTCTCAGTAAGCCATTACGAGGAACCTAACTATTAAATAAATGCAAGACTAAGAGCTGCTCATTTTTAAAAGAGATTCAGTCCTAGTTTCTTGCAGTATAATTAATGTGCCATCCAGTAACAGTTATTTAACCTGGTTTCCAGCTCTGCCACAGCTAGATGACAAGATGCTTCCCTGCTCTGTGACTAAGGTTCCTCATCTCTGCAATGGGCATGATAATACTGGCTGACCTGCCACAGGAGGTGGGAGAATCTATACCAGATTCTGAAGCAAATAAGTGCGAAATATTGTGACTTGTTTGGAAGTACTCCATTTGATTCAAGACGTACGACATCGAGCTGCATATCTTTAGATGATGACTGCTCAGAAATTAAATGGAGTGTGATACCCTACAGTGAGATGATAAATTCCAGGAATGCAGCCCTGGGTAGGTGAGGACAGGTGGATGAAAGTGGGATAAAGTTGCTGATAAAAGCTATGTTATCTCTGGAAGCCTTGGTGGGCAAGATTATCAGAGGAATACAACTGAATATATTAATCTGTAGCTGGAGGGCAACAACAGGGGCAAGGGAGAGGAAGGGGTCTCCCACTTAGAGGATGCTAAAACACAACATGTTCTCAAACTGGTGGATAACAGGTTCTTGATCTACTTGAAACTAGTGTGGGAAGGGGCCACTCCTGCTGTACTGGAATTGCTTAGTGTCCCAGCTGCTGTCTCAAGCTCTGCACAAGATTCTTTCTTTCAAGTCTCAGCCCCTTTGTGAAAACCCTGGTTATGCACCATTGGTTTTGGCTGTAAATTCCCATAGCATGAATACCATCTTGTACTGTGCTTATGTAAGTTTGTAAACATCTTCATAAAATGCCTTTCCTGGCATTGTTACTGCCTTTCGTAGAATCTTTCTGCATTAGCAAGCTTTAGTCTGGGAATCCCCTCCATGTTGCTTGAAGAGTGCAGAAGTTTTTTAATAATGCTTGCAGGTCTTTGATGGTCTATTTGATTTATGGGTTCTGAGTATTTGTTCTACCTTCAGATCTCCAATAAGTTGAACTCTGTAGTTAATAGACTTAACCCTTAATATCCTAAACAAACCATACAGACTGAAATCCAAATCTTACATAAATGGTAGCAAAACCTGCTAACTTGAGTGATGTTTCCCAGAGTGCAATTTTTGAGGTGATGTACTTTGGGAAAAAGGGACAAAAACATTTTGTAGAGCAAGGCTTGCAATGGGTAGTGCAGGATGAACAGTGTCTGCAACTTGATCTGAATATGCTTTGAGCATCCCAAGTGCTTTGGTCTCAAGCTTAGCTCGGTGTAAATCCAAAAATCCTTTTTCTCCGCAAAGAGCTTGAGCCATACTTCCCCTGGGGGAGGGATATTCTGAATGCAACGTTTTAATACTTCCTTTCCTAGTAGGAGACCTGAGGTAGAGAGCTGACATGAGGAAAGGGATGTTAATGGTACTTTTCTTAATCTCTTGAAAGCATTGCTTTCGGTTTCCTTTCACTCCTGGAATGGTATGCAGCCCCCTCTTTTCCTATCCACTTCAGCAGTCCTGAGGAGCAGCTTGCTCAGGTACTATATGTCTCTTTGAAATGTTTGCAAACAAACCCCAAACCATGCGATCATTGCCTAGTTTCACCATTGTTGTCCTTTTTCAGCGGGTGGTTGTCTGAATTCCGAAGTGTTTTCTGGGCACTTGGCCTGACTCAGTTTTGCATCCAAATTGGGTGGAATTCGTAGCCCCTTTGTTCTGGCATGAAACTTGGCTGGTGCAGCCGAGTTCTGCTGTGAGTTCTGGAGCCCATGTTGTGTTTTGACTGGAAGGAATTAGTCTGATTAAGCTGATTCTTTATTCATGCAAACACACAAAATTGCTACAGCTCCTACCAATCAATTACCCGTTTGTTTGTCTGCCCATCACCACTGTGTTCGTGTGCGAGTGATACAGGCGTTGTTCTCGCCTTCCTTGTGTGTCGCTGCCTGTAGCGATGCCACACTCTCCTCAGCTTCTGCCTCTGCTCTGTGCAGGTAGAAATGACAGTGCAAGCCCTTCGTCGAGGATGAGTGGAGCTTCTTCCTTTTATTTTCCGGCCCACTCTCCCTCTAGTGTGTGCAGGCACGTATAACAAACAGGTCCTTGCTACAATGCTATTAATTCTCCAGCAGCCACTGGTTTGACCCAGCAAAGCCTTCGTCTTGGAGGCTGTGCCCCCCCTCAGGTGATGAGCGGACAGCAGTGCCAAATCTCCCAGGGGGTGTTTGAAAATGGGTAGAGCCTTGAAAACCAGCAGCAAAGGCTTTCTCCGTTCCCGGCAACATTTCACCTCCCTTCCTCCCCACAGCAAACAAATTGTATTGACAGACAAAAGCAGGATTATGGTGAGGAGATTTGCAGGACAACAGGATTATGGAAGCTAAAACAAGCAAACATTGAGATTATGTTTGGGAGTGGGCAGGATGGAATTGGGGGAGGAAGGGGACAGCACTGGAGCAGTAACTCAGCTGTGGTGCTGGTCAGACATGGTGGTGAGGCAGCAGGAAAGAGGATTTAAGGTAATTTAGCAGAAAAGCAAGCAAAGTAATTTCTCCCTATCAACTCCTGTGGATGGAAACCTAGTAGATTTGCATTATGATTGTCAATTTTTGCTTGTCAGGAGTCTGGGAACAAAGAGGTGGAGTGGAGAGAGAAGCGGAGGCTGGCCTAAACCTGTGAGTCGTGAAAGCCCCCCTGCTCGCTAGGGCAGGATAGGCACCAGCTGTCAGCTGATCTGAGCTGAGATCAGCTGTGACCTAATTATTGGCCTCTTAAACCTGCATTATTCCTTTCATTTTCCAGCTCATTGACGTTGTATAGAGAGAGGGTGAAAGAAGGTAGAAAAAAAGAGTTATTGATAATCCACTTCCTATGTGTCTGCCACTCAGCCAGGGTCATGGCTGGATGGCCTCCATCAAGGAGAATGAGGGTGGGCTTTTAACCCCTTCTGCTTTCCTGTGGGAGGAAGACAGCTTTGTGCATTTCAGGGAATGGAAGCCTAAAACAATTTGAAATAAAACATCTGCGTGCTCCGGCTCAGAAAGATTTTGTAGCTCTTGTTTGCTCTGAGGAGAGAGAAAGCAAGCAGTTGATAACCTACGGAAGGAAGGAACAAACAGAAAATACTCATCACCCTCTTTAGCACGCGGGCAGGTAGAGGCATGCCTAATGGGTTTATAATCCTGTTAGTTGAGGAGGCATTATGTGTGTGCATGCTGCAGTAATCAGTAGACAAAGCGCTTGCACCGTAGACATCTTTGGCCTTTTTAAGGCTGGTATGGGTGTATGAGAATGCTTTGCTTGGGTAGCAGGAAGGTGACCTTGGATACAAATAACGTACCAGGTCAGAACCTTTCAGTGTATCAAGCTGCTGGTGAAAGCAGCTTTGCAGCCTTGCTTTACCTGTCCAGGATGTGATACCCCGTGTTACTACCTGTCTTCTGAGTATTTAAAACCATCAGTTGGAAGAACTGGAAAAGATCCAGTACTGGTGGCTAAGATGGTATCAGGCTGGCTGTGTGGCACAGCACGGTGGGAATGGAAGAGCAGCAAGGCTCTGCTTTCTGGCTACAGTGGCGGGGCCTGGGGAAGGCAAATGTCATGGCTCTGGCAAGGCAGTGCAGAGGGAAAGAGGGAGTTATGGTGAGGGATAAACAGATTCTGCAAAACATACCAATTTTCCCCACAAGTCCACTTTCCAATGGCCAAATCTCTGTGCATCTTCCTCCAATAACTCATAATCCCCACCAATCAAATGACCTCCTGGGTGGTTAAAGTGTCCATCACCTGTTTGCTGCTTTGTCACCAACCCAATCTTTCAGGCTTTTAAACCCTCCTGCAATGCTTGCTAGTTAGCATATGTTCTCTAAGTTTGCACTTGCCAAGATCCACTGTCAAGCGCTTGTTTGCTGCTTTAAGCAGCAATATAGGTGTCCTGTATTTTCTGCCTTTTCTGACATTCAAACCTGCTGCTAAAGAAGGGAGAGTGGGGAGATTGAGCGAGGAGAACTCCGGTATTGTATTATATCTCTAATCAAGCCAAATTGTTGAGACTGGCTGTAAATTGCTGGCATAATTGACCTTCAGTCTTTTGAAATACACTTCTGGGAGTGAAATACATTTTACTTTCTTTTTTTTTTTTTTTTTTTTTTTTCTTTTTTTTTTTTTACTTTTTTTTTTTCTCCTGTTTGAAGCCTCTTGCAGCCTTTCCAAAGCATCTTCTGACAAATTTTAATCAATAACCTAGTCAGTGGTAAGCCTGAGTCTATCACATTTGTTACCTTGATGGCAGTGGTATTGGAAGCCCTTATTCCTTCGCTTTCTACATCAAAGCTAGCAGCATGGAAGGAAAGGAAAAAAACAAACCAGAGAGATTAAAGTTATATTGGAATGGTTTTAAAAAGTGAACACTTTCAAGCCCAATCAAATCTATTACATGTATTTGTTATTGACTGAGTACTCATTGCATGTTTGGGGCTGTACGATAGGCACAGCAGCTATATCTGCTAGCACAACACTACCCCTGGAACCTCAGCTTTTAGGTCAGAGGAACGTGCAGCATGTGCTTAAGGGGCAAATGTTCTCGGTGCTAACCACCTGGGAGCCAGCCCATGGCATCAATATTTATTTTCTGTCAATACACATGCTTCATTCCTTACTGTGGCCCTTTTTGTGATTTTTTTTTTTTCCTGTTTTGGCTGTTGCCTGTTGCTCTTGCCTTAATGAAAGGTGTAAATCACTTGGTAAAGTGGCCTACATACCTAGGATCTCCTAACAGAAATGATTAAAAAACCCCAAAGTAACAAAAGGCCCTTGCATAAGGCATAGGGTGGGAGATGCATGGTCTCATCACTTCTGTATCAAACAGGAATTAGAGCAGTTAGTATCTATTCCTGAGCTTTTAGTTGTTAACTAGCATTTTTTGTTTGAAAGAGCAAAGGCAACAAGGGTGTTGCTTATCTTTTGTGGGGTGTCTGTAAACTAAATGGTTTTGACACTAAATGGTTTTAAGACCATTGTCAAGTTAGTTGCTGTCCCTGTACCTCAGTTTCGTGGATAATGGTTTATAAAACTGGATTAAGTTTATAGGGTTTTAAAGTGCTGTGAGATCTTCAGAGTATGCACCTTGTTAATTCTTTTTGGCTGTAAGATATATCGAGGCATGATCTAGTAGACCCAGACTGTGGAACAACTGAAGAATCTTTTACCCATTCCCATTTTATGACTTAGACTTTTTTGGACTTATGTGAATTATTTCCTTACATGAAGAAAGGAAAGTGAGGATAATGATGCTGCTAAAAAGCATTCTGAGATTCCTAAATGAAAGATGCAGCGTTAAGTGCCAAATGGTAGTGTAGTTGTAACACCTGCTGGAGAAACAGGCAGCCCTGAGTTTGTGTCTTGCTGGGTAAGCCAATACACTGTGATACAGTGAACAGTGTGGCACAGTTGGAAATACTTGCATGGCCCTCATGGAGCCAGCCAGCCAGACTGGCAACGTGTGAGATGGACCCCTCAAGGACACTGGCCTGTGAATGCAGACTGAAATGAGATTTGGCCATGATAACCTCAACCTACAGCATAAGCTGATAGATATTCCTAGTGGTACCCTAGGGAGATGAAGCAAGGTGTAGCAGTTACAGCTTGTAAGGCTGCAGCGCGTGGTCCTGGTCCTAAAGCAGTGCAGTGCCCTAAAGGGTAAACTGTTTGCATAACGAGGAGTCTCCTGAGTCTATGGTATAGGAGGTGCTATTTATCACCCCCAGCTGCAAGCGGCAACAACCTCTAATACAATGGAATGATGCCTCAGGCCAGTCTGTACGTTTATAAGCACATTAATAAATCATCATAAAAATAAAATACATTTATTGCCATTAAAAATTTACATGGAACATTTGTCATCTGTAAGCCCCTTTCTGTCCTCCTCCTTACCCTCTCATCACCACTGACATGGATCAGGCACCACAGATATGGATATGGGAGGAAGGAGATGTAGAGTAGGGAAGGACTCCAGGGATCAGTTCAGGCAGGAGCCCAAACTGATGCCCCAGTTTGCCAGTTCATCCATGCGATAGGTGTGGGATAGTTGGTTACCAGCATCTTGGGGTCAAGGACCCTGCACATCCTGGGGGTTTGTGAAAAAGCCAGAGGGAATGGGCCGGGGCACCACCAACCTCATGTATCCATTTTAGAGGGTACTGGGGACAGAGGCAGGCAAGGAGACCATTTTGGCTGCCTTGAGGAGAGGATGAGGCAACTGAAACAAGGCAGCATTTCTGCTTCTGGGCTACTGCAGGGACGGCGCCTGCCGACCTGCGGGGTTAGCATAGCGGAGGGTGACGCAGAGCTGCTTCTGGATGGGCCTGCCACCTTGAGAGCAGGGTGACATTCAGCTGGTTGTGTTGTTCAGCCACATGGCTGTGCTTTCAGGTCTTTTGCCACAGCCTGCATGCAGGCGCGTTCACGCCAGGACCTCCAGGGCTGCTGTTTGCTGTGATAACTCCCGTAGTGGCCCTGACTTGCTGCCTTGGGTGCGGGCAGTCTCAGCGTGCTGGCTAGGTGCCTGGTGGTGTTGCAGGGACTGGGTGCTTCTGAAGTGCTGGGTGCCCTTTAATAGGTACTGGATTGCTTTCTGGGTTGCTGGACTCTGCTAAAACTGCAGGCCTTGAGAGAGGTCAGAGAGTGTGTCTGAGGTGCGACTTCCTATTTGTCTGGAAAAGAAGGTGGAAGCGCTTTTTGTCTGACATTTCCAGCTGGATTTTCAGCTGCTTCTGAGCCCAGTAACTTAGACTAATGGATCCTTGTTAGCTTTTGAGGCTGTGACTGGCATAGCACTGGCTTTAGCAGCAGTCTCTCATTTGTTTCCTCGTACTGTTGTTGTTTTATAAGGGAAGCTGCCCGAGAGTTACAAGTCTCCCAAAGAATCCAGCTGTGATTTATGAATTGGCCATCAACAGTTATTATGCCAGCCACTGCATGCATCCATTCTAATAAATTTCCTGCATCTTCCTTAGCAGCTTGTTTTACTCCCGTTTATTGATACCATGGTCTTAACAAAGCAGCACATCAATTACAGTAATTGCATTCAGCCCTGCTGAAGTTGTGGTCTGAGGACAGTTGTGGAGTCTGGGTGGGGAATTAAGGGCTACTGAGAGGACCTGAAGAGAGGAGGGCAGAGGTAGAGCTGATGCCCCAGTGGATTTCCCTTGATGCTTTGTATCCCTTTAATTTTAATGTCTTTCTAAGAAAGAGAAGGGGGTGAGATCGTTGCATATATGGCCTAAATGAATCTTGCCTGCTGGACTATTCCAACTGTGTATTATTTTCAAATATGAGATATTAGTTGGGGTTTTGTGCAATTTATAGCCGCCTTTTTTCCCCGTTTTATTTTAAAAAGTTCTTTAGTGATGGAAGAAGTGAATATGGATTTGATGGATGGACTAGTCAATGGATAAGGAGCTGGCAGGATGACCACATCCAAACAGTTGCAGTCAATATCTGAATGTCCAAATGGAGATCAGTAACAAGCGGTGTCCCTCAGCGGTCTGTATTGGAACTGGGACCGTTCAATATATTAATTAATGATATAGGCAGTGGGATCGAGTGCACCCTCAGGCGGTTTGCAGGTGACACCAAGCTGGTGCAGTTGATTCCCTGGAGGGAAAGGGATGCCATCCAGAGGGACCTCGATAGGCTTGAGGAGTGGACCTATGTGAACCTCAGGAAGTTCAGCAAGGCCAAGTACAAGGTCCTGCACCTGGGTTGAGGCAATCCCCAGTATCAATACAGACTGGGGAATGAATGGATTGAGAGCAGCCCTGGGGAGAAGGACTTGGGGATATTGATAGATGAAAAATCGGACATGAGCCGGCAATGTGTGCTTGCAGCCCAGAAAGCCAATCTTATCCCAGGCTGCATTAAGAGAAGTGTGGCCAGCAGGTCGAGGGAGGTGATTCTGTTCCTGAATTCTGCTCTCATGAGATCACACTTGGAGTACTGCAGCCAGCTCCGGGGTCCCCAGTACAAGACAGACGTGGCTCTGTTAGAGCAGGTTCAGAGGAGGACCATGAAAATGGTCAGTGGGCTGGTACACCTCTCATATGAAGAAAGGCTGAGAGACTTGGGGTTCTTCAGCTTGGAGAAAAGAAGGACACCTTATTGTTGCCTTTCAGTACTAAATGGGGGCTTGTAAGAAAGGTGGAGCAGAATTTCTACCAGGGCCTGTAGTGACAGGACAAGGGGTAACAGTTTTAAACTAAAAGAGGGTAGATTTAGATTAGATATAAGGAAGAACTTTTTTACAGTGAGGGTGGGCAGATACTGGAACAGGTTGTCCAGAGAGGTTGTGGATGCCCCATCCCTGTCAGTGTTCAAGGCCAGGTTGGACGGGGCTTTGAGCAGCGTGGTCTAGTGTAAGGTGTCCCTGCCAACGGTAGGGGGGTTTGGTGAGATGATCCTTCAAGGCCACTTCCAACCTAAACCTTTCTAACATTGTATGATAACTGAGGTGAAGGTCACCTGGCTTTCTATTTCTGGTTCACAAAAGGAGTTTGTGCATTAATGTTTAAAGCATGGGATTTGGACACAGAGCTGCTTGTTCTGCCACTGGGTCACTGATCCCAAGGCCTTAACCTGTCACTCAGTACTCCACATGTAAGTGCAGTAAGGCTGGTATTCACCAACTTCTTAGAGCCTATTGGGATTTCCTGGTTGATGGTGATTAAATTCTAGTCTTTTTATACTGTTTGAAAAAACAAGTTGTAAAGTTTTCTGAAATGTGTGTCTTTCTGTATGATATCTATAGGCAGAATGGCTAAAATGTCCATATCCTGTATCACTGGTGTGGAATGACTGTTAGGATTTGTATGTCCCTATCTGGCATTTGATACCGTATTTGCAGAAGATAGTTGTGTGCCTACATTACTTAGGGATATTTTCCAGATGAAGAAGTGTATATAACTAATTGTACATAGATGATTGACACTTGCTCTGTCTTCTCTACAACCCAAACTAAGTTTTGTTTGTCATCTTTAGCAGAAGCTTTGCTTCATGTATCAGAGAATTATTTCTTCTTTCTTTCTTTCTTTTAGTGGTAAGCACTACAGGATCCTTTCCAGAAAGATATGGCTATGCTGATGGGGTTGCCGCCCTACGCTTGAAGTTTTGGCCAGTTCGCTGTTTGATCGGAAGTGTTGCAGATACAATTTGAGATGTATCAGTGTGTTTTTTTGCTGCTGGGCTCTCTATTGCTTCCAAACCAGGCATCTTGTCCTATCAAAGTTGCTTTTAACAACAGACGTTATTCCAGGTTGGACTTGTCACTCTTTTTTTCATTAGTAGTTATGGCAAATCACAAATATGTCAGCCCCGCACTGTCTGCACGTTGGTGCCAAGCTGTGCATTTAAAGTTCCAGTTCGTATGTCCACCAGCTGGGTTTTATTTTATACTTTTTCTGTGCTACCTTGTATTACCAACTTCCCTTGTATCCAGTATAGCAGTTTCCATGTGCTTTCTTGCTGGTCATTAATCTGTCACTCATCTGTCATGCATTTCTTCCTTACTTTATCCATGTGCTAAGCATGTACAAGTGCTCCGGTTAGTTTTATATATTATTATAGTTATATTAATAATATAAATATATTATCAGTAATGTAAATTAATATTTGTATATTAAGCAGTGTTTCTTAAAAGGCCATGTCTGAACACTTCCTAGTCTGCATATGCTGACTGTGTGACAGCCTTTCCTTGCCTGATAGAAGTCAGACTGTGGCAATTCCTGTTCACTTAGCCCTGAGCTGTTGCTCGTTTCGGTCACAACATCCAGCATTCCATCCTTCAGCTCTGAGGACTAGCTGCTTTTCTCAGATCCCTGCGCATCTTACCTAGCACTCAGCTATCTCAAAGTTAGATCACAGCTGAGATAAGTTTGCTGTAGCTCAGCACTCAGTGTAGTGTTGCACAGTCCCTGTAGCAGGTCTGTGCGCAGAACTCAAGAATGGAATAACAGAAGGCTGCAAATAGGATTTTGGTTGACTAGTGGAGATGTGAGAGGGTGGAGGACTAGAGAAACAGAACATGTTATGGGAAGTTAAAAATGTTACACACACACACATACTCATATGTAAGATATATATACATACGTACAAAATTCTTCGTGATATTAAGACTGTGGAAACATTTGGTCTGGCTTAGCCCTGCTATACAGTGAGTCTAAAGACTGTTTGTTTTGCAGTGATACTGTTATTCCTCCAGATGACTGGATTAATAGTGCTCTCCATAATATTCCTTTGTGGATTAGACCCCCAGCACTACAACCCTTCTGCTTTCATTCTTTATTCCTGGATTTATTCCCAGTTTTGTCTATGAAATGATCATTTAGTACATGAGCAATATGCTTATTTCCCCTTATGGTTATTGCATTTTCTGTTCATAAATCAGGAATTAATTTGTCTTTTTTGGGTCCCTTGGTGCCTTTCTGCTTAATAGCCAAGTGTATTTGGTCTGTTGCAATCTAATGAAAAATAAGAATAGTAGATAGTGAAAAGTGATGTCCCCAGCAACCTCTCATCCCCCTCAGAACCTGGGGGACCTCTTTTTCTCCTTTTTCTATCCTGGAGACACACTTGCATCTGTCACTTGCTGATAAGGGGCTCCTGTGCTGTTTGGTAGTTATGAGATAGGCCAGGGCTGGAGGGGAGGAGAGGAGAGGTTATTTGTCAGTCACCTGGGATCCATCTGCAGCTCTGCCACTAAATTGTTCTGTGACCTTCACCTCCTTGCATAGTAGAATAATTGAAATCAGATATAAAATAACTCTAACCGATCCAGTCAGTCTGTTTCACTACCAGTTCAATTCCACATTGCTGCACTGTCATGCATATGCATTTTGCTTTGTTAAGTTTAAAACGTCTTAAGTGCTTTTCTTTTTTGTGGAGCCTAGCAGAAGCCCGTGTTGGGAAGATTACAGCAAACATGTACTGCAAGAGCAGTGTAAAGGGCATGGTCCTTTCATCCCCAGTACTGTTTGTTTTGGAGACTACCAGCCGGAGATGCTCCTGCTGCATGAAGCACACTCTTTTCTTTCCCTTGAGCAAAGCGACTCTCCATGCAGCATTCACGTCCCTGGCTGATCCAGAGCACAGAAAGCTAGTGGCTAGATTCTGAGCTCATTTTTGTGGGTCTTGGTCCTTTACCCTCACTGCTGTTACTTTAGAGAGAAGAATTCAGCCCCAGAACTGTAAATCCTGGATGGTCTCCAGCAAGGTAGGGCAGAGAAAAAAAAAAAAATCTGAATTTTGAAGCTTTCTGTTTGAAGCTTCTCAGGGGGAGCAGTTCTCTTCAGGAAGGTGAAGGGAAGTGCATAGCTGCACAAGGAGGGAATGCACCCAACACCAGGTTGCTCAGGAATGGTGATGGTAAGTGCGGTTTGGGATGCAAATGCTTGAATTACTGACAGATAAATCCTTGAACACAGCTACGGAGGGCAGTGGCTCTGTGGAAAACCCGTTGCTGTTGTCCTCGCTTCTGCAAGGGTTTTTCCTCCCCTTGAAAATGTTTAGTCCTTTGGAGAAATGTTTTTTTTTGCAGGAGGGTGAAATATGGGGAGAGACCTCCTGACTCTTTCCTGCTGGGTTCCTGTGCTGATACAAAAGCCCTGGCAGATGAGAGGCCAGCAGGGATCCTTTTTGTGTGCGAGGCTGTGTTTGCCAGAGAACATTTAACACTGGGAATGCAGGGCTGGTTTCTGTGCTTTCGGGGCATGTTTGACATTTGTCTCTTGCTGTGTCATCTCCAGTCCCTTTTAGAGGGCTTTGAATTTGCCAGTTTGTAGAGTGCATAGTGGCTACAGGAGCTAAATGGTTAACCATGCAGTGGTCTGCCTTGTCCTTGCTAGCTAGAGAGGAAGAACAACCAACAGCCTAAAACATTGGGAAACAGTTGTGAAATTCCCTTTCAAGCAGGCTTTTCCCTGTGTCACTGAGCCTCTCTGAACTCTCAGAAGTCACATCTCACCCCAAAGAGGCGGCTGTTGTGGTCTTGCCTGTACTGTGTTGGGGGCTGTGGCGGGAGAAGGCGGCACAGGACCAGAGCCGTGTTCTCCCCTCTTGCTGCAGGGCGTTATTGTCTAATAGGCAGTTTAGTCAGATGTTTGCTAGATGAGAGTCGGAGGACCTTTCGATCTCTAGGGAGAATTCATGCAAAGCTGAAGACTATAAAAATGCCCCTGAGCAAGTGAGTTTCTAGAGATAACACTGTCACTTTCACTGGGAAATTAAAAATTAAAAGAGAGATAGATCATGCTTCTTAATTATACCCTGCCGTTTGTCCCTCTTGGCCTTATAGACAATATAAATTGGAAATACTGAAATACAAAAGCTACCCAAAGGGCCTTTCACAACATTTGTTTTCAGGTCTGTATTTCACTAGCTGTGGACACCTCTCCTTTGTTCCTGGTTCATTCAGTTGTTGATCTATTTTCTCTAGTAGTACAAGATACTGTTTTGCATTAGTATCAAAGGATAAGGCAATATATCCAGCACTTACATTATTTACGTGGGGGGGTATATCTCGTGGTAAACATAGTTGTTTAATACAAACTCAGTGCTATTTTGTCAGTGCGGAAGCTGGAACAAGTGCACAGAATGATAATACCTCCACGATTTTATATAGATTCTACACTTTAAACTCAGAACACGATTTTGTAGCTAATATTTATAGTTAGCATTAGGTAGCCCTGGTAAGCCCGAGCCAACTGGCAACTTGTGAAGCTGGAAGTCTGAAATGTGGGTCTGGTTAAGTCAGTCTTTGCATTAGGTTTCGCGCATGTAGGATGCAAATTGCAGATCCGTCTTGAAGCGATGAAGTTTGGAGCAGTTTTCAAACTAGTACATATTTGGAAATTATTAAATTTGCATAGATCATATATGGGAAAGCCTCTGTATGTTTAGGGAGATAGGAGAACTGGAAACTGGGTTTAAAAATGTGGTAGTATTTGTTTGGGAAATGTTCATAGGTTTGTAAGGAATACCTCAGAGGAAAAAAAAGAAAAAATAAAAAATCATACTGTGTGAGTGAGTTGTTCATGGAAATGCAGTGTTGTAATAGAGCCCTCAAGTTTCTCTGGTGCAGCAGGTGTCAGGAGCAAAGTCCTCTTTGCTGGTGGGATGTGCTGGGTGGGAGGCTGGCTTGGGCTGCCTTGCCTCAGGTGTGATGGCCCAGGTCCAGGGGGTAGGGAATGAGGCACTGAGTGCTGCACGGTGGTCATGTTGCTGGGGGGAGCACTGGGTGCATGGATTGGGGTGGGCTGGCTGGGCCGTGCGTGTCTGTGAGACTGGGGAAGCTGCAAGGCTGTACAGCAAGGTCAGAGTCTCTGAACTGTGTGGGGATGCAGCACTGGGGATGGTGGGCGACTGCTTCGTTTCTAGGAGCCATGCCATACGAAGGAAGGGTGTCCATGCCCTGTGTGGGGTTTGTTGATGGACTCAGTATTTGAATCAAGATGCGTTAGCAGAGCTGCATGCAGACAACATCCTGACTGCTTGTTGTCTGCAATCTCCTTATTTAGCATTAGAAGGTGCTTGCTTTTGTGAGTGATACAGAAGCTCCCCCATACACATGGTGTGATGTTTTCCAGGTCTCAAACTGAGCCTCTTTTCCAACTTAGAACTATTTCTTGGGCAATAACAGCTTTATGCTGCAGGAGGATGACAACGAGATCAGAATCAGGCACCATCTTGTGTGGTGACAGTGACCAAACATGTCAACTTGGAAAGGATCAGGGAGACGCAGAGGTGTTCCTCTGCCTGCAGCCCAGCTCCCTGCCCTTCCTCAGCAGTTCCTGGGCTGCTGCGGTCCCACAGCCTCTCTTACACAGGACAGCACAATCGCCCTGTGCTTACAGCCTTACTTACAGGATCTTTAATCTGCTGGCAGGGGAAGTTCTGATGCTACAGGTTGATCCTCTGTTATGTGATAGGAGGAAAATACCTTATTTAAAGAAGCAACTGGTTTTGTTACAAACCAACATGTCACATGGAAACAAGCAATGCTATCGCTAAATCCCTATGCTTGTTACCTGCTAGTGTTGGTCACAGAGGCAAAGTGGTAAGGTTCAGGGGTATTAGTGGTCAGAAAATTTTCCAGTATTTTAAGTGGTAATGCCTTAAAGTACCTTGTGTCAAACCTTGAAAGAAGTTAGCCTAACTGGCTTAGTGATCTCTTCCAACTCTAACAGCCATATGTCCTGTCCTTGCTGCTTTCTGATAGCGTAATGTTACGTCGCCAGCAATGAACTATTTAAAAGTCTGAGTGTCACTGCTAGGGAAGACAGTTATGCCGTTATCCTCATTTTGAAAATAAGACATAGAAGTCGAGATCCCATGGCAAGGGTTTTGGGGTAGCTGTGAGACATTGAACACAATCCAGACCTCCTTGTTCCTGGGCATTTAGGGTCCTTTGTTTTCACGCTCTTGTGATAATAACTTAATAAATCATCCATGGCAACAGGTGGTAAAATTGTTCTTCATTCAGTCTTGATGCAAGGAGGAATGGTGAATAGGCTGTCCCTGTTGTATGACTGGGAGATGCAGTAACTGTGTCTGTGCGACAGACTTTAAGTCATGACTGTGTGTTCTATCAGGTGCATAACTATAACCCTATGTCTACGTTAATTTCTCTTTTCTGCCTTAGAAGAAAATTGTTACCATAAACATGATCATAGCTGGCTTAAAAAAATCGCCATCACGTAGAGTAGATAGGCTGAGAGAGTTTACATCTCTGACGGTGCTGTGTGGAATTGGCCCTGCCTGGCTGCCTGGGAGAGGGAGGAAGAAGTAAGGCTCATATCCATGAAGAAATGTGCCATCTTACTGCTACCACATGTTGGAAATTCTGAAGAAGTCCATGAAGCCTAGGCACCTAAGCGTCTATGTAGAAATTTGGGCTAAGATCTGCAAATTCACTAGTACGTTTCCCTAGGTGCAAAAGTTGTGTTTCTTTCTGGTTTAAACAGCTGTCTCTACACTGGTTTTGGTAGGTTACTCTTGGCTAGCACTGAACTGTGTACAATCGGTTGTTCTTCAATATTGAGATCAGTCATGATGGGACTTGGCTTGCCTAATGCTTATGGAGAAGATTATTTGATTTTTTAAAAAGTTTGGAAAGATAGTCCTGAGGTTTTTTTGTTTAGGAGAAAGGAAAAATAAATAGAATGGAAAAAAAAAAAAAACATTAGAAAATATCTTGTTTATAAGCAAAAAACCATAATAGCAGAACACTGTGAATAGAAAAGTAGTTTCTCTCCATCTTGAGCTCCATAATATGGGGACAATGGAGGACTTCAGAGAAGAAACAAAACTATCTCATGCTAGTAAACATGAATAGCAGTATGGGTAAATAGTTAAAATCCAAGAGTGGAGCTAGAGGAAAAGTTCTTATCTTTGTTCCACTACAGATATGGAGTATGACATTAGGGAGACGCACTGTCACATTATGTGCCTCAACTTCCCAGTCTCCAAAGAAGGATGTTTGCTTGAGTGGAACAAAAACAAAACTTTATTGTGAGACTTCACTCAATTATGTTTGTAAATTATTTTGAAGTCATGGGATGGTAATGTTATAGAAGAGAGTTTTATTTATAAAATAGGGAAAAAAGATTTTTTTTTTTAAATATGTGAAATTAATCTCTGAAACTCATTGTAGAAGGATGCTGTTAGAGCACAATTTGTGATGGTACTGTCACAAGCTTTAGAAATGTGTGATGGCTATGTGTGTTTGTGGCAGCTTTCATCATAGAAAGTTAATTTCAGGTCTTAACAAGCATGAGGCAGTTCCATTACGTTTATGATTAAATGCTGCTACATTTTATCTCGTTGTCTGTAAGAAATGGTCAATATCAAACAGTCTAGCCTGGGGAGAACGATGAAGCATTGATGTTTTGGGCCTTATCAAATATGCAGACTAAAGTTGAGTGGGAAGGGTTTCTTTATTAGTGAACAACACAAAGGTCTGTTGGTATTTCTGCTGTGACCGAGACAAACGATCTCTTCTCTGTTTTAATCAGAACAGTAAAGTAAAAATCTTACCTGGAACAAGCATCTGAAAATTTAGTGCAGGGCAAATTTTCCACCGAATGGAACCTCAGTAGGGAAGGGTTTATGATGGAACGAGCACATGGACTATCCAAGTGCTTTGTTCCATGCTCAGTGCTGCTAGATCAAGGCCTTTAATTCCTTTTCTTGTTTATTTTAGTACATGGAATGCTGGCGGTTGCTTTTTCTTTCCTAAGTTAGTATTGCCCTCTACTGGATGAAATCCAAACCGCCCACCTGTGTTGCAGACCTGAGGTTGCTGGCAGACAATGCATCTCCTTTCACTCCTCTTTTTGGGCCTTGGGCTGACAGGGCAGGCAGATCAGAAGCCAACCCCACCACTGACACGAGTGGTGACTGCCCAGGGTATCCACATCTGAGCTTCTAAATGGCTGCATGTTCGTTGCTATACAACTGACACATTTCCTGAGTGTTGGAAGCTCGGACTATGTGAGGAGTTGTGCTTATTTCTCAAGAGGAACATTCTCTTGTGCAGTGAGGAGAGCAACTTACAGCTGGTTAGAGCGAGATTTGGCAAGTGGGGCTGCTCGGGCTGAGTCAGAGGCTCAGGATGAAACAGGTCCTCAGTGGCCAGATTTGAAAAATGAGAGCTACTGAGAGCAGTGCAAACTGATGAGTCTCCTGAACATTATCTTCTACAGCAGCTTTGCTTTTGGGACCTTGTCAGGGACTTCAGTGTGAGATGTCTCAATCTTTTGGAAGAGCTAACACTGGGCTTATGTAGCTTAAACATGAGTAGTTGCACAGATGATTGCTCCCAACTCATCACTAGCCTAATGCAAGATCTGGAAAAACCCTACATCTCTAGTGCTGGGATGAGGCAGTTTTGTGTGCAGACCAAATCCAAGTGTTGCAGTGTGGAAAGCAACAGACTGATTCTGGCCTGAGGGGCTTGGAGCTTCCAGAAAAAGAAAGGAGACACAGGGGAGCATCAAGTCCACAGAGTTCAACCTGGAAAGGTGTCCAAGATTAACCACAACTTGCAGGTAAAAGTCTGTATTCCCAAATTCTAGGACATATCTTTTTGCAAACATGCACATTTGTTATTCCAAGATCTTTTGGAAATCTGCCTTGTAGGTGTTCACTGGGCCTGATGGCTTGCTTTGCTTGTCACAGCCCATAGCTGTAAGGGATAAGGAAGAAGAGAGGAGTCCAGAGAAAGAGCCAGAGGCTGAGTGTATTCAGTGAAAAGCACTTTGAGGTACGTCTCTGTACAAGGTGAAAGCTCATCATGGTCCCTCGATGACATGGTCACTTGCTGTGACCAAGTTTCTTTTTCTGATGTTTCAGTGGTAGGAGCCTCAGTACTCAGATCTATGCCCTGTGCAGCCTGTTCGGTTTGGCTACAGGAGACAGCACAGAAAAGCCTTGCATTGCTGCGTGCTAGCGTTTGTGCAAGGAACCTGGACAGAGTTTCTTGGAGCGCCTCTGTGGGCAGCATCCATAATATCTGTGTTTAGCAAACTGCTCTGCCTGCTCAGTGCTGGCCGAACACCAGCACCTGGTAGCGACACGCGTGCTTTTACAGATCCCTTGGTAGGGAATACCCTCGGTTTTACAAAAAGTGCAGAGGGCTTACCTGTATTAGTTTAGGAGAATGCAGCATTTAATTTTACAAGTCATCAAATTACTAGAACATCAAGACAATATATATTCATATTCTAATTTAATATTTATTTTCTGTCTCTGGTGTTGGTAGCCAGCAGGTCTGGGTAGTGTGTGTTACCAGTGCCCCCTCCCGGATGAGCCCAGGCTTGTTCACAGCTGCCTGGCCCCTCCAGCGCTTCCCCTGAAGCACAACCATGCTGAGCTATTGCTTGTGGAAAAGCTTAGCTCCTGCTTTCTCTGTTGCTAGGTGACCCTGCCGCATAGTGACAAAATCCCAGGAATGATGCTTGAGCATTTTGATCAAGAGGGAATTTTCATAAATGCAAGTTTTTTAATTTGTCTTCCTGTACAGAGGAGGCAAGCCAAGTGTCTGCTGCATTTATTCTGCTTTTGCTGCTCACAAACAAGATAGTAAAAAGGCCAAACAGTGCCTCATGTGATCTGAAAACCTGGAATTGTCATAATTCTTAACTCTCGAAGGAAAAAGAGACTTTCCTGTGATAGAAAATGCTTCATAAAACGTGCTGCATGCCTGCTCTCTGTGCGGTGAAGCCGAGGCACGGGGAGAGGAATTGGCATAGCCAGATCTACCAGCAGATCTGCAGGAACAGACCTGAACTCCTATTCTTCCCCTCTGTGCCCTATCGACTGAATCCTGCTGCTTCAGCTTAGCAAAAGCTACCAAACAATGATAACAGAGACTGGGATCCAGTTGGGATTTTGTCAAAGGTTCGAGTTTGTCAGATGCTGTTCTCATACCCAATTATCACGTGATTTGCAGCCTGTTACAGGTCTGTCTTTGCCCCCGCCAAATGAATACTTGTCCCTATGTGCTTTTCCTGTCCTCCTATCTTACTCTCTCCTGTTCCCTCTGTGTAGGATGTATTTTTTATTAGGATTTCGTTGCTTTTCATCGGCAGTAATAACTCCTGTCCTGGCGCATGACAGCTGTTGAGCTGAAGTCTTCGTTTCCCTTGATAGGTGCCCAGATTGGGTCGTTTGCTGTTTGTTGTGTTTGGACAAATTTTATTTCTTGCATGTCTTACTGTTCAATAAATTACAGCTACAGATTTCTGCCTTTAACAGGGCAATAAAGAATCCTTCACTTTCTGCAAGCCTATCTCCTATCATGGTCTCCTGTGGAAAATCTTTAGAGCTTATATGTGCATCATGCCTCAGAGGGAGCTATCAAACAAGACTTGGGGCTGTACTCTGAAGGGGTTTATTAACCTGACTGATGTGAATGAGGTCTGCAGGGTACTAAGGGACTTAACTACTGAGGGTGGAGAGGCTCTGTAGATAAGAACTGCTTATGGAAGGACAGTCAGCAACAGGCTGTGATATAGTTGCAACCATTTCACTCCCCTGTGAGTAATGAAACCACAAAAAATTGCTGTAGTGAAGTTCAGTTATTATTATGGCCTAGGTTTTGGGGCTAGATTCTGGGGGTCCTGCTTCAGGAGGATGGTTTATGGTT
Organism: Ibycter americanus; assembly: GCA_035590275.1. Taxonomy (NCBI): domain Eukaryota; kingdom Metazoa; phylum Chordata; class Aves; order Falconiformes; family Falconidae; genus Ibycter; species Ibycter americanus. Next base: position 66,430,273 of record JAVJGI010000063.1, read on the forward strand.
CGCTAAGTTATTTAGAGCTGTTCATTGAAGTTTTCCCCACGAGCGGTAAATAAGCCCTCCATCTGACAACTGCAACATAATAGTAGTGGGGGCAGAGGAGAATATTCTGGGGAATCCCTAGCATGCTTGCCAGCCTTAGATGAGATGTGTGTATATATACCCACATAAATAACTTTCTCCTAATCATGGAGACTGTGGTTTTTTCGATGTGTTTTCTGTGGTATCTGATCTACCAGCAGATGGGAGTCTGTCAGCACAGCTCCTGCCACAGTGGTTCAAAGCAGATGGGTTCAGATGGGTCTCGGGGATACTTACTTCCCTTTAATCATAGCAGGTCATAGGAGACAACATTCTTATTATCAAAGTGGCTGGCTGTTTTCCTGTGTCTGCCAGTTGCTGTCTTGTTCTCTCTTCTGTGTTAGTGGAATTCAGGAATGATACCACCCTGTCAAATACATGGTTCCTTTTTTACTTTTCTTCCCCCTCTATTTTCTATTTTTTCTTTATTCTTTTTTTCTTTTACTCCCCACTGCATCCAGAAAAAGAAAAGCTCCCTGGAGAATATAAAGCAGATGATCAGCAGAGATGCAGATAAGCTAACGCACTACTTCATCTCTGAGGTGCTAGGCTTCACAGGCTATGTTAGTTCATTAAATGCAAGCTTGCACTTCTGATGTTTTGCGCATTGCTATGTAGCTCAGCAGTTGGCGGGTGCTCAGGTTTCAGGTGCCTGAACTGCACTAATAGCAGGGATGGTTAAGTTCAAGATTGAGGGGTGTAGGGGATAGCTTAATTATCACAGGCTCAAAGAGTAGGTCAGGTTTGGGTACATTGGCAAAGCACTTTCCAGGGTTCCAAGTTCAAAACGAAATGGCCTTTTGCTGTGCTGATCTCAGTTACTTTCCTCTAATTGGTCCCTCATCAGCTGCCCTACCAAGACATATCTTCAGAAATTCTGCTTACATTGGCTATTGTAGTTTTGTATTAAGAGCATCATGGCATCTCTGCCTTGTAAAATGCTGCTGCTTGCCTCTGCTTTTAACACAGATTTCATTCTGAAAGGAAAGATGCCTGTAATTTATATTTTTCCATTAGAAGGAATAACTTCTTGGGTAGTCAGGGGGAACTATTGTATGTCCCTACGAGAGAGCTGAATTTACTTTCACTGCATCCAGCTATTTTTGCTGCTGTATCTGTTTCTGGTTTATTTTCCGCTGTCTTTGTTTCCCCCCTATTTCCCTGTTTTATACTTCTTCCATCAGAATGAGAGATTGGGACAAGGCTGCAGTGGCTACTTGTATCCGCTCCGTCCAGTTGCTGTAGGAGTTAGAGCAGAGGAATCTTCCCTGCTGTCAGTCTCTGGTTTGCAGGAGTAATGCTGCTGCTTTGTCCAGCCTTTGGAGTGCTGTACGGGTTCTTCTGGTGTGTGTGGCAGCGTGACGGTGAGCGAGGAAACTGGGGTCCTCCTGGGAAGGGGGCACATGCGCACCAGTAGCAGAGGCTGGGTCTTCTCCTTCCTCAGCATGTTGGAAAAGAAACGTGTGTCTGGCGGAGGGTTCTAATTGTAATGGGCAGGATTTCTTCTGCCCCCAGCCAGGTGTCCAGCCTGTCATAGCAAATTCATGGCTGGCCGTCAGGAAGAATTGGAGGGGAAAGCCAGCCAGGGTTTGCAGGCATGCAGCCACACAACCCCGCTGGTGGGACTGAAAAGAAAACCCAGCTGGTCACTGGGGCTGGTTGAGGAAGACCATGGCACCTGGTTATTCGTCATTCTGTGGGGAAAGGCCAAACAGCAGCAGCTGTAGTGAAGAGGTAAGCGAGCAGAGGTGATGCGCTGAGCTGAGGTGACACGTGTATGGTTTGAATCATTGTGGTAAACAGTTGAATTCCTTCTTACAAGGGGTGGGCCTGGGCCAAACCTGCTGATTGTAGAGACCTTCTGATGTGTATTTTACCTCCAGAGTCAAGCAAGTGTATAATAGCCCATTTCTCTAACATCAGCCATAGTTCCTCTGGCCTGTGTAGATGCAGTGTGTGTGGAAAAACCTGGAAACAGTCAGATGGAAAAGTCCCTAAGCTGCTGCTTCCTTAGGGCAGAGACTTCTTTGGGAGCAGCAGCGGCCATCCTGCGTTTTCCGCTGCGCTGCTGCTTTAGGGTCCTTGGGTGTTGCAGCCCGTCACTCTGTACCACAGGCATTGCTCTTACAAAGTAAGGATGAAAAGACTGTTTGTGTGTGGGGAAATAACTGAGGTTCTGACCTTGCAGCAGGAAGAGAAGAGGAGAAGGAACTGAGAAGCTAAGGGATTGAATAACAAAGTTAATCTCCTTCCTTTCTAATAGCTTTGCACAGTGCCTGTCACCAGGCCCAACTGAGATTTATAGCTTCCCTTGCATTATTGGTTTACTTTGCTATTTAGAGTCTAAACAAGGCTGGGGAAGGTACGTGGCACTTTTCCCTATTGCTGGCAAACTTGTATCAATCAATTTAATTGAAGTTCTTGATAGAATAATTTATGTCAGGCAGAGTTTCCTTTTCCTTTCTTACCTCCTCCTCACGGCCCAATACTTGGATTTCATTTACTGGCACTAATAATAATGTTCTCAGTGTCAATTTGGGGAGACTAAATCTGGGGATGGATCCTACAGGCAGTCCTGGGGTTAGCTGGCTGTTGCTGCTGATCCCGGGCAAAGCTGCTTTTTGCATTTGGCACTTAAGTGCTCTATCCACAGGAGAAAGGTTTGGTGGTGATTTATGACTTCAGCTGAACTGTGGCCTCTACTGAACATGCAAGCAAAGATCTGCTTGTATTTGGTTTCAAACACAAAGCACAAAAAGCGGGCTTTAGGAGAGAAGGTGAAGAGACAGTGACCTTGGAGGGTACACCATGAAGACCATACGTGACCTGAACTGCAGATCACTTGGGAAAGGATAAGGAGGGGCCATGAGAAGGTCAGAGGCGATATCCAGAGCTACGTACGGTGTATCTAAACACAAGTGCTCTCCAGAATATGACAGCCTCCCCTTCTAGAGTTTATGGCTTACTAAGTAGGAAGTCTGCCACCTGTGGCATTAGCTAGAGGTGATTTGCCATCCATGTGCATGTGCATATTTACGTTTATGGAGTCAGTGTAGGTTGACTTTATGGTTCATTTCAACAGCCAGCGCTTCTAGACTCTTTTTTTCATCAGCCCTGTAAAACTGATGGTGGAATGACTGAGTGGAGTTGGGTGGATTGTTATATAGTGCATCAAATGATTTGATTAATTCACCCATTTTTCCAGCATGTGAACGACATACAAACTTTGTTGGTTATGAGTTGATGCATAATTGTTTGGAAAAGGTTATGTTTATGTTTATTTCAGCCCATAGGATCTGTACAGTTTTTCACTTAAACTGTGTGCTATCCAGAGTGTGGCTGGTCCTGTGAAGAACATAATGTTTCCTGCTGTGGTTTTGGATGCCTGTGGGTTTGTATTGACAAGTTAAGCAAACGCCAGACATACATACTTTGTGGATGCATTTCATAGCTTCCCAGTGCTGGTGCTCACTATATAGCGATCCTTTCCCAACACTTAGAGCTGTAAAGCCACTTAGAAGACTATCAGAAAAGTCCTGTGGACAAATGCTTTCAGTATATAAGGACAGTACAGCCCAAACTGGACAGATTCGAGGTAGGGGAGTGAAGAAGAGTGTTGTATAACTTGATGAGAGCTCCTGAGTGAATGCTGGTGGGCTCTTCAGCCGTCTCTAAATGACCTGAAGGAGAGATGAAGGGGGTGTAAGAAACAGGTGAAGCTGTCATGGGAACAGTAGGTTTTTGGACAGTAGCATGTTTGGAAAAACATTTATATTTCTGTTCTTGGCAGTAGCCTCATCCAGTTGGGACCTGCATTCTTGTTGGCATCTGGCATTCTTGTTTGTCGCCCACCTGAGTGCAGCTTCTGTCAGGACCTGAGGTTCTTGGTATGTCCCTGCCTGCTCCATAGTCCTCTTGCTTCTTCTAGCCTAAGAGGACACTGCCACATGTCTAAAAACTTCCCCTGTTTAGCTTCATGCAGGTCCATCACATGATATTAATCACCTCTTGGGAACATAAACTGACTGAGAGAGAAATACTAAGAAAGAGAAGAGGAGGGAGAGAGGAAATAAGGACGTGGAGTATTGGCAGTGGGGAGGAGGAGTTGGGATACTTGTTCCTGATTATGTTTAAACAGGAATCGTGACTCTGATGATCTTTGCATTCTTAAGGCTTCTAATCTGCTTGCTCTAATCCTCTTACAGCATCTGCTCTATTGGACTTTTATCTGATCTCTCTGTCTCTCAAACAATCTGCAGAAGCTTCTCATGTTGGAGTCGCTTTTGCCCCTTCCCTAGAGAGCTGTATGGTATCCTCTTGCCCAAATGGGGACAGTGGATTCTGCTTATTCTGGGGTCCTTGAGTCTAGTCTGAAGTCATTTAAGACATGCCTTGGCTATTACCTTGAGTCATCTGGCTTTAGTGCAGCTCTGGCAGTGGGAGCTGTTGCACTCCTAGTAGTTTCTGCAATATATACAAAATCTATGTTTGTGGTAAACCAAATTTTGGAGATTTGAAACAGTGAAGAGCAAGCTGTGAGTGTGATGGATCATTTGGGGTTTGATTTTTTTCAGTGGTGACTAAAACTAAAATAACAGCTTTGGAGAGAATTGGTTTGTTTTAGGCTTCTCTGTTTATTAACACACATGATATAAATAGAGTGGTTGAACTACCCTGTTTCCCAAATTCAAATTCTGTTGCAGAGAAGATCATCAATGACTAGTAAAACAAAATATCATCATGTGAAAAACTGGACTTCTGTGTTTTGAGCTGGAGAGCTTTTGAGGGGAAACTCCAACAGCATCTGCAGTGAACCCCTCCGAAGAGAACAGGGACACGTCATAACTTTTAGGAACTGCATGCCTCCCAGTTGTGCAGAGTAAAGAGTTATTAGCAGACTCCTGGAGATTTAAGCCTGTAATTATCATATCCTGTAAGACATTTACAACTCTGTCTCAATTACGGTGTAAGTTCAGGCTGTGTAGAAACAGCTGAGATGGGTATGTGCGATTTGAATAGAAACAGAGTTTTCTCTCTGATCTTTGAGCATCAGAGAACACATCCTGTGCTTTTGCATGGGAGAGGCTAATTCCATGCAACAAACAAAATGGAGTCTCTTATGCCTCCCATAAAGCCTGCTTCCCCAGGCTATTTGAAGACCAAACATTTTTTCTGTGAAGTATGGAGCAGAAGCATTTCAACTATATGCTTTACTGGACAGCTGGTGATCCTGGAGGAAAGCAGTCAGCACTTTCTGGGAACCGTTTAACTCTTTAGAGCTGTGAGGACCAAAGGCATTGTCAGTACACTGATCTTTATCTGTCTCCACTGCACTCGACAGAGTATGCTACAGCAGCAAGCTGTTTGGGGTAGTAAGATGCTCCAGGACCTTGTGTTTATGTTTTGGTCATTTTGGTGCTTTTTTACAACTGAGCCTTGCATGCAGTGAGGCAGAAGCTTTGTGGTGTGTCAAAGAATACAAAACCTACTCAGATATTGCTATTTTTGAGGATAAAAGCCTCGCATGCTCAACATACACACAGACTGCGGGACACGGATCCTGCTGGCTGTCAATAGCTTCTCCTTCTGGTCCTGCTGCCTCTCTGCCGGAGTGCCAATCCACTGACTTAATGAAGGCTAACAGTATAATTAATCACATGCACCCGCAGCACAGCGGTTCATGAGACCTGAGTAAATGTGACGGCTGCTCTGAGGGAGAAAGGGGAAAAAAGCCCACAATGATGACAAGAAGGAGAACAAGATCTTTGGTGAAAAGAAACAGTTGAAGCAAAAAGGGAGAGATCAGCAAAAAGATGGGCTGGGAGCCTTTATGAGCGAGGCAGAAAGCAGCCTCCCCCAGCTGTGAAGGGCATGAGATCCAGGAATCCACCCTGTCTCTAGTCATATTTGTTTATAAATTCTCCTCCTTTTTCTGCTTCTCTTTCTACCCTTGGCCTCTACTTTTTTCAAATTATGCTTGAGGGTTTTTCCCCATTTTTTTCTCTCTGATCCCTTCATTTTTTTGTTCCCTCTCTTTTTTATTATGGTTGTGCTGTTTGGTATTTCTCCTGGCAGTGCACGATCCTTAGGACCTTTCAGGTCTGATGGACAGTGTAAGAAGGCTTTGGTAACAAGTGATAGTTATACTTTGGGGGGATCTGAGAGTAGCTGGTTTGGTTTGGAGCTGATCAAAAGGCTATCTTTTGTTTCTTAAGATACGTAGAGAGTGAAAGAGTGCTGAACTTGTTCTTGTCCCTGAATCTTATTCCTCCGAAATTCTTTATTACTTGTGCATGAAGTCTTTCTTTTGTATCCTCTGCACACTTTAATTCTTTTCTGAGGGTGATGGTATAGGAAAATTCCTTCTCTACCCTCTTGTACAGCACAGAGGCCTATGGTGTGATCCAGGTGACCTTTTGAGATCTGATGTGGTGGATGCATTATTTGCTAACGCCATGGAAATAACTGCAAGCTCTAGAGCTGGAGTTAGAAGGGGAAGATCTGAGGTAATGGTATCGTAAGTAAAAATTTGCAAGGCTTTCTTGTTTCTTTCCTTCTCCCTGCAAGGTAGTTTTGTACCTTCTTGAATTAAAACTGTAGGAGTTACAAAATCTTGTGCACAACTGAGGTGTTACTAGTGGCACATCAGCATCTATGGCAAGTAGGTAGCTCAGGTATTTTTTGCACTCAAGACGCACATAGGTATTTTGGGTCAGGAAAAGGCAGGAGGGAAGATGCAAGAAGAGATTGTTTCTGATGGTCAGAATAGGAGTTGGAAGGTATTAGCTGTATTCCTGATTTCACCTGTAACTGTCCGTATGAATTTGAGCACGTCACTTCGTATCATCTCAGCTGGTGGTAAGGAGAGAGACTCCCTGTTGCAAGGTTAGCCTTACACAAAGTGCTGTTCTGGGAATTCCCTGTAATGCTACATCAAGGGATGACTTCTGTTCCTCTCTCAGCCCCAGGGTGAGAGCAAGTGAGACACAGGAAGCTGTAATGCATTGTGCTCTGGAGAACCTGGGCACTGCCACAAGTTTTATGTATTTTTGCTTTACGTTAAGGGGCGTCTAGAATCTTGGGTACAAAAAATTACATGCGTTCCCTGTGTTTGGGGATACCTCCAGTGATTCCTATGCAGTCTTACAAAATGATTTGGGAGCTTTGTCATAAACATCAGCAAATAAGACTTAGAGCTATATCCAGAGAAAATGGTGTGACCTGGTGCCATCTAACTGCCTCTCAGGTGCTCAAATCCTCAATAGATCTTGCAAGTACTTTTGGTTTTTTTTCCCCTGCTACTGCCTGATGTTGGAGGTCATTAGGCTGCTGTTTTCTATTTCCTGAAGTGCCTAAAGCTCTGTGTAGAGTTATTTCTCTTGACAGTGCTGCTCAGCACCAGTGTCTAGCTTGTGTCTGTTGGGATCCATAATCTTGGCACTGAGGCTAATGGCTCTTCTCAGGAGTACAGTACCAGGCTGCACATGGAGACGATGGGAGCCTCCCTTTTTGTCTGGCATCCCGGTGGCTGCAGCACATGTCCTGCCTGTGGGAGCCACTGGTTATGTAGCATTTCTCAGTCTGCTGTAGCCAGCAGATAATTTTGCAGTGGAAGGTATAACTCTTTCTGCCTGTTACTGAAGACTCTCTTCTCTGCTTGAAGCAATTAAATATTCATGATGTTTGGGAGTAGAGTGAGAGCAAGCAAACATACAACCATAAACGTGACTCTACAGTTTAGCGATTAGGATGCTCGCTGGGCAGGATTTGGGAACCTTGTTTTCTCCCCACAGTGAGGAATCTAATAATGCCTGAATGCAGCAGATCCGCCCTTTGACAGTCAACTCTTCCTGTACATCTGCAGGAGGGTTACTGCCTCACTCGGGGTTGCGGTTTCCAGTAGATGGCAGAGAGCTGAAGAGTGAGGGTTTGCAACACTGAGTTGTCCAGGTCTGTCGCTCCCACTTGGGATAGCACTGACTGTTTGAAGGGATGGCTGAAAGAGAGATTTGGTTGCAGATATTGGCTATAACTGTAGAAATTCCCTAGATTATCAGAGATTGCACAGTGATGCGGTTTCAGTAGCTCTCAGAAGGAGTAGAAACTTGAGGGCTGTTTTTTTTAAAAAAGATGAATGTTGCTTTCAAATATTCACCTGATGAGACCCATGCCGGAAAGGATGGTAGCACTCTTATTTTACTTTCTTTTCCTTGCAAGGTATTATTGCTTCTATTTGTTTTGTGGGGTTTTTTTTCCTTTCTGATTTTCCTTTTTCTTTTTAAATGAAGCCACAATTGTGTCAGTAATAAGCTACAAATTTTGCAGTGATAACAAAAAATAAGAGGGTTCAGGGGAAAAAGTAAGTTGCTGATTTCCTCAGCACATCTGCAGGCCTGTTAATTTAATTAGAGCTGCACTGTATAAATATTGAACTGATTTAAATTTCTTTTTGAGTTCCTTTGGTTTTCAAAGAGCTCCCGCTCCAAATTATTCTTTTTGCTCTTCTATATCTTTGAGAAAGAGGGGAATTAAAAAAAATAATAATCTTGCCTCTGAAATGTAATCAAATGGAGGAACCATTGCTTCTTGCCTTCCTGTCTACCCTTTTTTTCAAATTAGTTTTCCTCAGGCCCTCTGTCATGATATGAAACGAGGACCGTCTCTGTGGTTCCAGGGATGTCTCTTTCCATTTTGCTCTCTTTGAAACCTGATGCTGGTAAAAATCAGCTTGGTGCAGGACTGTATGGAAGATGAGCAGAGTGCTGCATGGAGCTGCTTAGAGGAGCAGAAGGAGCGCCTTTGCCTGGGGATGGCACGCCGAAGTATGATAGGAGACCCACCTGACATACAGGCCAGAGGAAGAATGCTCAGAAACAAAGGACATGCTAATGAGGAGGTCTAGTGTGGGCAAAAATAAATACAGGCCAGATACCAGAGAAATTATTGGGAGCTGCTGTTTGACAAATCACCTGTTGAAGAGAGATTTCTGACTAAAGCACTGATGTGGATGGTCAGAGCAAGAAAAGAGGCTGTTTCTGTCCTGGTGCCTTTTTTTTTTTTTTTCTTGCCGTAGGTGATCATTTATTGAACCATTGCCTTGGTTTCCCCAGGTGTAACATGGTGACAGTAGCTTATGCTGCCTGCTCTTGGGACTGGAGTGTTTAAGAGTTCAGTGGTGTGTAGGCACAGATAACAACTATTTCTTGCACAGTGCCCTCGATGCTGGGTTGTCTCCTTGATGCTGTGCTGTGCCTGGTTGGGCTGGAGTGGCTCCTGAAGGACTGACATTGTGGACCTCCATGGGTTCTCCAGCCTTGACCCATGGTCCTTCTGTCCCTGTGTGTTATCAGGCTCTGTAGTTTGCCCAGCAGGCCTCCGTCACTTTGCCTGCTCTGTGGGTGACACCCTACCACCTGGTCCATGGCCATGGGCTCCAGCATCCCTGTTCTGCAGGAACAGCATGGAAATGAAGCGATGGACTTGGAAGGTGTCAGGATTTGGGGACCAGCCAGCATAACTGGGAAGCTATCCTGGGCTCTATCCTGGACTTCTCTGACCTTAATGTAACGCAGCTTTTTGGCAGCTGCATTCCTCCAGAGGTTTGGAGGTGATGAGACTGGTACCATCCCCTTGGGGCAGGGGGAGATGGAAGGGCCTGCTGCTCATGGCCACCTTGTCAGAGGAGCACCGAGAGCATTTTCTTCTCTGAGACTGGGCACCAGCAAGGAGCTTGCAGAAAAAGCACAAATTCTGTCTGAATGGCAAAAGAAATAAAGCCTTTGTTAGGGTGTTCTTAAGCTTTTGATTACAGTGTCTGCTGTCGGAGGCTTTTATAAAACAAGGGGAAAAAACCCACCTAGCTTCACTGTGGTACATTGATGTGACTTCTGGGGAACTTGTAATAGGAAACTTGCTTGGCCTTTATTTCTTCAGCATAATTACTGTTTTCAGTTATGAAAGCATGATGAAGGTACAGTTTTTGGGGTGAAGTTGCCACAGAAAGTGCCAGTTTTAGCATCTTAGAAAGCCTGGACATACTCCAGTGGTAGGCATCCTCGCTGATGGCCAGGGAGCACTTTAGTGTTTGGGAGACGGTGGCTGTGGAGTAGATGCAGCCTGCCAGACTTGTCTGGAGAGCTGTTGTCGCTGCTGACAGGATATCTAGAAGGGATGTGGCTATGACATTTCATTGTCAAAAAGTCTCATGGGATTGCACTGCAGGCCATTTCTGTTATTGCAGTCCTGAAGATGATGCAGCCCATCCTTATGATATTCTGGTCCTCCTTTGTATTAACAGTACCTCCTACCTGAACCGCAGTAAATTTCTTCAGCGTATTCCTCTCCTGTGCCTAGTCAGATTAATGTGAGTATTAAGTGAGATGTGCTCTAAAGCTGAATCCTGAGCAACCTTCTTACCAACTCCTTCCAGCCCAAGAGCTCTCCTGCAAGCCAGTCTGTTGTCATCGCTGTTTTAACAAGGTTCCTACTTAGCTTTGGTTCTTCTGCAAATTTCTGTCTTTTCTGATTTAACTAAGAATGACTATGATTATGAGAGAATACATGTATTTGAATATCTTTTTAACAGCTGTGCTCATTGCTTTCTCAGGATTTGGCATTGCCTATTGGTTCATTTCAGGACATACACAGAGTGGCTGAAATTTGCACAGTGGCTGTAGCTCAGAAGGATATTTAGGGATGCATATGGGAATTGCATGTGCCTGTAACTGTTCCTGTGCCTGTTCAGTTGAGGAAAAAGAGAAGTGGCAGAATTAGTGTTTGAGGGAATGTCTACATCACTGCTTGTGTAAATTTGTGAGTTGGGGTTTGTGGTGCTATGTGGAAGTGAAGGTTTGTGCAAATGTGAGAGTAAACCTGTCAATGCACGGATGGGTGACTTCATGGTAAGTTTGTGTGAATATTCAGCTGTTTGTGGAAGAATGTGTTTATCAGCACACATAGATATATATGCTTATGACAGGAGACTTAGGTGTTATTTCATGCATTTGTGTGTTATCCATAAGCTTAAATTCCTGCACAGATAGGAAAGAATTTATTTTGGTTTGCTTTTGTATGTCAGTTTTCGTGACCAGCTGGTACAGCCATGAAAGCAGTGGTTGGCCGGACTGAGTATTTACGCAGCTTAATGAGAATGGACCACCCAGCTTAAAATGCTATTTAATGGAGATAGGAAGCAGAGAGCTGGAGAGCAAATACCTCTGCTGCTTTGGGGCTAAGGGAATGAGGAAGCTCTGCCTGCCCAGTTTACAGGAGCATTGTGTTTCCTTCAACATGACAAATGGTACAGTGCCCCACACTGAGCTGATTGGAACTGAAGATGCTCACAGAGTTCCCAAACACTTGCTGGATTTTCCTGCAATACTGAAGTCACAGTCTGTTTTCAGCCTCATGTTCTTACAGAGCTGGTGTAGTAATGTTCCTGTTACAGTTTACTATAAAGACCAGGATTAATGTTTCAGTCAGTTCAGTGGCCCAGGTCTGAACAAGGAGAGTTGCAGTGCTCCCATTTGTGCCTGCTGCCTCAGGTGAGGAATTGCATCAGGCTTTCCTAAAAGAGAAGTTGATGGCAACTGCCAATCATGAGATAAACAGAAGTGGCCATACTGGCTCAGAGCAAGTATCTGATCTCCAACAGCATTCAAAAGTGAATGTCTGTGGGAGAGTATGAAAACAAGGCAGGCTATAAGACACTTTATAGCATACTTTCTGTCCAGCGCTCTCCCAGCCTCCAGCCAAGTGACGGAGGGAGGAGGTCATGTATTGACCTCCTTCCTCAGCACAGCAGGGTCCGGGGGACTCGATATCAGCAGATCCTATTCTCTGCTCCTTTGCACTCGTTATTCTAAAAGCCTGTGGCATTTTGCTGAGGAGAGGAAAGAACACTGTTGTTGAAGAAATGTTTTTCACACGGCCTTGCATAGTGTTGCTGTCTGAAGGACTCTTCACAAGGGGCAAAAATGGGAGACAAAACATGAACGTTATCTGTAAATTGTTAAAGTCTCAGTTGCCACTGGCATGTGATACAACTGTGTCAGGAGCAGGAGAAACCCATGAACAGAGGCTGTTTTGTGGAAGCCAGGCATGGGAGCTGAAGCACTGGTCCCAGGAGTGAACTTGGATCTCCAGAGAGCAGCCTGAGGGTGTCCTTCAGTCTGTGGCTGATGCAAGGGAATTAACTCTTAATTGCAGAGCTGCTCTGTGTGTGTGTGCATGCGCATGTGGCAGTGGTGGAAGCTTGGAGGTTGACTATGCAGAAGACTTTAAGTGGTGAAAGAGAGGGAGTTCAGCTCAGAATGCTGGTCTTTGGGCTGGGTACTCTGGTGTGACAGTATGTAGGAAGGCTGAGGAGCTAAAGAAGTGCTATTTGTTTCTGCCTTGTGAACTCAGTCACTCTTGCTTATCTTTCTTATAGCTTTGAAAAACGGAGACTGCTCAAAGTGATTTATAGCTCTACATCTAGTGATAATATAGTGAGGCCTATGAGAAGTCTGAACTAGTCTTGATGACCTGCTATGTGATTCGGTTCTTGCAAAAGCTGCTGAGACTCATCGCTGTAACTAATGTATTGATAGGTTTGACGACAGTCTCTTTTGACAGCCTTGTGCGTGTTTGAATTCGGGAAGCAGCTTGAGGTATTTCTTGTAACAAACCTAATGGGACCATAACTAACCAAACAGAAGGCAGTAAAGGATAAATCAGTTTTATTAGGTCTTTTATTCAAACAATGAAGAGCTACCTATCATGAATGGGGAGGAACTGCAGGTTAGATCAGTGGGAACTGAGTGCTGTCTTACTGCTGAGGGGACAAGTTGAAGCGAATAACACAGGATTCAAAACTCTTTCAAGATTTTCTTTTTGGCATGTACTTTCTGCTGTAGTTGATGACTCTCGCTTGCCTCACAATAAGGTGAGGAAGAGCCTAGAAGAACTTCAGACGTGTTAGCAGTAGGCTTAAGGGACTACAAACAAGAAAGGATGAGAATGTTATTTTTTCTGGACGTTATTCCGTTTATTTTATTTTATAGTGTAACAACAACAACAATGGTTTACTACTTTATATTATATCAGATTTAATGAGATTTAATGTAAGCTTGGGGAGCTGGATGTTATTTCAAACTGCATTTCTTCTCTGGAAAGGATTCTCATATACCTTAGATTAACTTGAAATGAAATTGAGAGTCGTCCTTAGCATGTACTTCATGATGTGAAACTATCAAAGCCTGTGTTTTTTTAAAACATCACTTAGGTCATATGGTCATTTCTCCATCTACTTCTGAAATTGAGATATGCATTTCATACGAATAACCACTCAAAAATGTTCACTAAGTCAATTTAGCCCTCAGCTTATTCCTCTGAGAAGACAGGCAACTGTTACTGCAAGCCCAGAAAGTGGAGATATTGTTATCTGGTGGGTTTGAAGAGTCTTCATCAGAAGAGGTCTTGCCACAGGTCCTTCATGAACCATGTTTTGAAAGAGTAAGTCCTTCTGAAGGCATCAGCTAACGGCAGTCACTGAAACTGATCTTTCAAAATGTGTACCTTTCCAGGGTTGCTTTATGTTAGATATTTATTCACATTTTTTAAGAGGAAGACTCTAAAGGAGAGGAAAGTGCTTTACTTGCAATTAAACCATGGTAACCTTTATGCAGCAGCTGTTTTTAAGGTGACTGAACAAAAGGTGTGAACAGATCAGTAAAAGATTTTAAATTCTTAATTTACCACAGTTAGAGAAAGCATGTGGCAAGTCTTAAGGCAAAGGGTTGATAGACTGTAGAGGTCTTGAGGGTGTTCCAGTGCAGGCAGTAATATGTGATGCTGTTAAGATGGGTAACGAGCAGTGTGCGGGGTGTAAACAAGCAGCTCTGCCTTACACAGCCACCTGATGTTGTCTAACTCAACCCTAGCTTTTCTAAGCTGGGCAGACCTTCATAGTCCTTCCTGCTCTTCTTCTTCCAGCAGGAGCAGGGAATGTGTAATTCAAGGAAGTTAAAGACAAAGAATAAAGGGTTTCCAAAGAAGTGCAGGGAAGGTGGTGAACTGGAAGGAGAGGGGTGTTTGGGGTGTGTTGACATGGTGAAGGAGCAGTGGCATGGGTAACGGAGAAGCACATCAGAATAGTCACACCTTGGCTTACCCTGTGTGTCTCTTGCTGAGCTTATCAGCAGGCTTTTCTTGAAGGGGTTTCTTCGCATCTGGGGTGAACCAAAACTGGGGGGGACATCCTTTAATAATCACTGATGCCAGTGCTACTTTTTCCTCACTACTGAAGTTCGTGCTATTTGGTATCAAACAGATAGCAGAGGCTAACAACAAGCTTTTTAAGATATATTTAGGTGGTGGAAAGGCTGCTCTGATTTGAAAATTACCACTACCTTCCCAGATTCGGTTTGGTATTCCAAAGGACTCTCTCCTTCCTTTCATGCCTGGGCCTTTTCACCGTATGCACTTTCTTCTGTTTCTCCTTTCTTATTGGAAAACATCCCGAGGGGAAGGGACTGTCTGCTGCAAGCCTAGCCGCTCTGCAGGGGACTTCTGGAGCGATTGGGGTGTCGAATAAGCTGCAATGGCTTGTACTGCCCTAATTAAACAGTGCTCGCTCTGAACTCGTTACACTTTCCTGCCCTGTTTGCAAGAAAGTTCTTATGGCTGCTCTGTGGAAAACCCTAGCTTTGGTTTATACTGGGTACCTGTAATTCCCAGTGCTTGCGTTTTGGTGAACCAGCTGGGGCTGGGAGGAACGCGCGCAGTGACGGGCACGGCAGGGTGAGCTGTTCGTGCATTTGTTCTGTGTCAGTTTCCATGGTTTGATTTGGGCACAGGCATCAGTTGACTGGATGGTGTGAGGAAGTGTGGATGTAGGTTGGAGGGGTGAAGTGCTGGAGAGAAAGTGTTTTATGAAATTATTAATTTAAAGCTGCAAAGGGTCTGTGAGATCGTTCCAGCCTCTGTCCTGCTCTGTATATCATGAGCTGTAGATTTTTACTGACTTATCCTTGAATTGAGTCAAACTACCCCTGTGCATTTAACACATTTGTTCCCATTTTGATTTGAAAATGAGGCTTGTGTGCCTTAGAATTAGTTGCAGGTGGTTTATCTGGTGAGATATTCTTTATAGGTTCCTGATGAAAAAGGGAAGCCTTATTTTTTTAATTGAAAGCCTTACTTAAAAAGAATTCTAGCCACAGAAAGCTGTTATGGTTGGAGTGGTTCTGCTGGAAACTGGCATGCAGCGAGGGATGTTACCAGCACCATGTAGTGGAAGATTAGCAGAGAGGTGCTCATATACCATTCTGCCCGCGTTTGCTTTCCGCATGAGTATTACAGAGCGATGGCCTAGCTTGGCAGGAGGGGGAGGGTGCCAGTTGGGCTGGAGTGCTGCAGATGCTTTGTAACATTTCGGCTCTTTGTTCTGTCTGAATAGAGCAAATAAGGCAGTCAGGCTAATTTGAAAAGATGCTGGATTAGGCATGAAGTGTTTAATATTCTCCCTTGGTCCCTAGCTGCTGTAGAGCCTCCATTTTGCCTTCCCAGAGCTCCAAATGGAGCCTGCTGCTTTCCCTCTGCAGAAGTCCTGGGTTAGACATGATATTTGATGACAGCTGGGCTGAAACAGCGAAGTTACACAAACAGGTTCTCTGGTGAATCCTCCTGCAAAGTGCTTGTCTTGTCTCCCAGGACAGCCTGAGAGCTGCAGCGGGACGTTGTGTCGATGGCTAGCAGGCAGCCAAGGAGTCTGCAAGGACTGTCAGCATCTGGCGTCCAGCAAGCCAGAGGCAATGGTTTGTCAATTAATGTGTCAATTAATTGTGTTGAGCCCTTGGTGTGTTACCCCTTCCAGTTAAGCGGCCTTGCTGAATAAACAAGGATTGTCACTGCCTGAGTCTTCAGCAGCCTCTGCAGTTTTTGCAGTAGGTGAATAGCTTGCTTAATCCTGTGCCTGTTGGTGTTGGGATTCAAAATGCCAGGCCAGCCACCTCCCCTGGTGGCCGAAGAGCTCTGCTTCCAGCCACAGTGGCTGTTGGTCCTCCTGTGCTGCCTGTCCTCAATGCAGCTGCCAGCCCGTTGTACAGCTTCGGTCGTTTCAGCCTTCTGCGCCTCTCCAAAAGTAGGAATAACTGTGGCTTTACAGGAGGGCTCTGTAACGTTTAAGGTTTGCTTTTTGGTCCTTCGGAGTATCTAGGAGTAGCTTTCTATCTAGTTATAAATGCTTGCAATAAGTATGCTAGTGAATATGTAAGAGTCTGTTGATTTTGTAAGACCTAGAAAGCTTACTGTTCTGCACAGCAAGCATCCTTCTTCAGCTGTTCTTTTTACTTCTTCTGTAAAAATACTTGTGGAAGTACATCATATTTCACATTGAAGTGCATCATATTTGAATGGAGTAGAGGTAGAGGAGGAGAAAGTGAATTTTTAAATAGTTTTATTTTTCCTGATAATTAAGAAATAGTACTTCCCACATGCTTAAGATTGCACCTTTCCAATGTGACAATTGTTAGCGCTAGTGAAGCAAATGGTTTCCAATTAGGGGGATATATATGCTCCTGCATATGTCCTAGCGGCAGAGTTCATAATGGAGGATATTTTCACTGTCTATATTTACTGATAGGAAAGTGCTTTGATCAGTTCTGGAAATTTCCCTTTATTCTATCCAGAGCATTTTGCAGTGCTGTTGCATTGCCTGTAGCATTACTGATCTTGCTTATTGAAAATAACTCAATTATTGCTCTAAATTCTGCTTGTTTGTTGGTTGGGTTAGGGGTTTTTTTGTTTGTTTATTTTAATTAAACACAAATATGTATACTAGATCGCCCAACATGGTCGTTATGAATAGTACCCATAGTACCTATCAAAAACTCTTACATACACTTAGCTGGCATCTTCCATTAGCTATTTAGCGTGTTGAAAAATGTAACTGTCTGAAATAGATATGTGTGCACATGCTCCCACAAACAGGCTTGCACACCAAGGAGAACTTTTGGTCTTTATTTTAAATAGTGATACATGCAAACATTGGCAGCCCCATTTATTTCTCTTTTATAAGTAAAGCCTATCTAATCATTTTGAGCAAATTTAATAATTATGTGTAATGACTGAATTAGGGCTATAATTTAAGGAAAAAAGAGCTGATTCCTTGAAATGTTTGTCTTATCATTTAATTGAAAAGTAACTTCTTTCCCCCTCCTACATAGGCTAAATGAGCCCTGTGCACTATCTCAGCTTCTTTGAAGTTAAGTGTCCTGTAGACGCTCCATTTGTTACTATTGGGAAAGGAAGTAGAAGCTAGTTAGAGGAGGTTAGCAGGACTATTTTTGTCATTGCTATTCTGTAAGTAGGCAGCCATGATGATAGCTGCATTTTCGAAGTGTAGGAGCATCTGGAGCTTTGGTTATTGATGCTCTTTAAAAATTGTTCAGATTTCTGAGTTTGGGCATCTAGCCTTTAAAAATGTTTGTACTATGCCTGTTCCTCTGTAGTGTTACTTTATACTGCCCTCTCTATAAAATACAAATATAATAATTGCATAGACTTAACTGGCAGGTGCTCTGATCTTCTTGAATGGAACTGCAAAGAGTTTTTATGGGTACATTGCTCATTGGAAATGCTGGGGTTTTAGTCATCACTTCTACTCCCAATATTATGAAAAAGTTTTAGAGATGCATCTACCTTTTTCTTCTTGATCGTGTAATTATAGGGGAAAGATCCAAAAAATTCCTTTCTGACCTTCCTGCTGAGCCATGCTCTGGATGCTGGCCCTGGGCACCCAGACCCAGCCATAGCTACCTCATGAGTGAGCCTGTGCCTAGCCCTGGAGACAGGCATAGATGCTTGAATGGATGTGAAGGTGTTCTTTCTGTTAAGCAGATGCGTGACTCTGAAAGGCACCATTCTTTCGGAGTGAGATTTTTTCTTCATGTCATTGCCCCATTCCTTGTGTTGTGCTCGGATATCTTCCTGTCTTCATTGCATGCTCCGCTTTGCCCTGTACCAAGGATTCTGGCAACTCTTCATCCCATTCAGCCTGGAGTCCTTCTCTGAACATCATCCCATGAGATATCTCCCTTGCCTGCCACACTGCTTTGTCTCCACTCTTCACTTTCACACACTGCACTTGTCCTATAAAATTAGAGCTTCCATCTGGTTTATTATTCCAGGCAGTCAAGTCAGCAAAACCTGAAACAAAACAACAAACTGCGGCACTGCCTTCCCAGAGGGAAGTGATGACATGCATGTTTGCGCTGCTGCACGAGCTGCTTGGCCTTCCAGAAGAGGCTTCAAAGAAACTTGTCATTTCTTAGCAGTTCTGGCTTCTGTTGTATGATGTTACCCAGGGACAGGCATGAACCTTCAGCTTAGGGTTTCTCTGAAGTTCCTAACTTTTACTGGAGACCTTGTCCCCCGATGGCCGGGATGCTCATTACTGGAAGCCATGTGGTCTGTTTGTCTGGCTGCACTGCTAGTAGCTCTCGTAGTACAGCTCAGCTTCACAGTGTTCATTAGACCCTTATGGACCTAAGAAAGGTCTGTTGGCAGGACACGAGATTGGAAACCCTACAATGGCATGTGGTAGAGTTATGAGTTTTCTTCCACCTGAAACTGTTTGGAGCATTGCAATGACTTCAGTGACTTAGTGAGGGGCTCTCTGGTGATGAGCTGGCTGATGCATGGATCACTGTATTGTCTCCAGCAATACGGCTAACGATGGCCTTCTGTGCCCACTGCTCCCATGAACTTCTAGCTGTCCTCTAGATACAGCCAAGTTGCAAAGCCATAGCTGATTGCTTTTTAATTTTTTTTAGTATTTTTTAGGCAAGAAAAGCAAATAGTGAGAGCTTAAATGGCTTGTCTGTCATCATATGTGTCTTCAGCCAAGCCAGTAGAAGGCACGTTTCCTAGCACCCAGCCCTGAGCTTTAGAAGAAGGCCATGGCTGTACAAACTACCTGTCAGACTTCAGCTGGGACGATTGGTGTGCTCTGTTGCGTGACTGTCTCTTCCTTTAAAGAATCTCTGCCTTTGTTAAACTGATCTGAACTGTTCACTAACTTCAGCAAGCTTTGGCTCACTGACAGACGCTGCTGAGATCAAAATACAGATGAAAAAGGTGAGAAAGGAGAGGTGGAGAGAGGCTGAAGGCAGGAGGACGACTCTGGCCACAGACTTCACAATGAAGTGTGAGGTGTGGGGTAATGGTACATAACGGATGGCCAGAGCTTCACTCACAAATCTTCCTGCTGTGGACAGAAGGATATGGGTAAGGAGGCTGCCGAGGAGGAGGGTGAATAACCTGCTGAGCTTGGCAGTCACGACTGCGTGAGCTGATGTTTGCCTAGCAGCTCCACGTGGGTGGAGATGTAGGGAAGCATGTCAGGTGGCTGGTGTCCTCATGTTGTTTGACTTGCTGCTGCTCTCTGTCTCCTGGTGAACGGCAGGCTGTACCTGGGTTTACGTTTAAGCCCAGGCCAAACTGTACGTCACAGGCAGCACAGCAATGGCTATGTATTAAAGAGGGTAGAAGGAGGTGAAAACTGAGCATCAGCTTTGTCACCCTTTCTGTCCTTAAACAAATCCTCCTCATCCCCAGTCAGGAGCTAAGGCATTCCTGAGTCTTAGCATGAACATGCTAACTGGTATGCAAAAGCAAACCCATAGGCATAACCCAGGGCAAAAAAAGATATCCCACAATAAACAAGCCCAGCTTAAAGGTGAGGACAGGAACATCCCTGGAATATTAGAAAACTTGCACTGGGTCATCTGGAGTGGAAGTAAAGCATGGATGACAGTAGGAGCTCTGAAACTGCTGGTTAAGGCCTAGCCTCCTGGGCCGGGTCTGTTCTGCTTTACCTGCTGCGGTGGCTGCAATACAGCGTGGCTGCCTATTTGTTCTGACTGGCAGCACCATGTAATTGCATTTGTGTTCAGTGACTATCAGTGTTTCCAGTGTGTTTTTCCGAAAGGTCATCTCATGCCAGAAGAGACTTAATGCCATGGCTGTCTCAGATCTGTTGATTCTTTCTTGATGCTTCTTAGCCTTTCAGTAGGAGAGAATGGAAAGCCAATCCTACCACTTATTCCCTCAAATAATGGTGTGGCACACCCTTATAGTGGTGCTGACCTCTGCTTACTTGTTGCTTTTGAGCTGCTGGCTGCAAGAGATGGACAACCTGCACGTTTTGATGGTGAGGTTGATTCACACAGAAATACGCTTGCTTTGATTCTTATCCCATATTATTAAAAAAAACCCAAACAACAAAAACCCCAACAAAAAGCCACCAAGCCCTATCAATTGTTTCTTAGTGTCCCCCTGTGGCTTCCCCTGGTTTCTTCTGTCTGATATTATGGGTCTTCAGTGCTTCTGGAGTGCCTGGTTGTTCCCTAGTTCCCTTCCTTCCTCAGTTGCACTATTAGTGGTCTCCAATAGCGATTCACTGAATGCACTTACAGTTAATTTGCTAGGGTGTGCTTTGCGTAGACCTAAAATGACTCTGCACCGCTGGGAGAACCTCCAGCATTCCATGAAGTGAAGGGAATGAAAAGGCTGGTACTAGTCAAACATACTGAAAGAGAAAGTCTCTGTAAGGACGATTAGGGAGTAGAATACAGATTTGTGGAAACAGGGAGAACTAATGGGTAATGCAAGCCAAGCCCCTATTATTTTAGGCTGTCTTGATACACAGGGATGCTCGCTTCTTCAATGGGATGCAAGTCCAGAGGCGAGGGAAAGCTCCCTCCTCAGGAGGGCTGCTTTCTACAAAGTACTCTGGTGAGTTAATTTTAGTTGCCCAGTCTATTTCTAGAGCCACATCAATCTAAATGGTCTTGCTGAGGAGAACTTCAGTTAGTAAGGGGCGGGGGGGGGGGAAGTATATAGCTGTGATTAATTTTTTTTTCCTCCCTTTGCCTTCCCTCCCTCCCAATATCCGTAAGCAGTTCCAAAAAAAAGGGGAAGAAGAGCTGGAAGCTACTGAAAAATAAGGTGGACAGCTTTACACTGCAGAGTGCACAACTTTGCATGTTTGCTCCTCACACCCTTTCCCTATTTCCCTGCACAATTAGCAGAGCTATTAAAACTAGAGGATATTTCTTGCACCAGCCCCACTGTAGCATGAGCCTGAAATATCTGCTGAGATCACCCTAATTTGCAGTGATCCTAGGGGATGCAGTATTAAGCAGGGGCTGCAGAAAGTAAGCTATACTTCAAACTGGTACCTAAAACATATGATTGTCTTCACGCTCCTCTAGAAGGACCTCTCTTGTGGGCATTTTCAAAACCATTCCTAAAATAATGGTAATTTCTGGGAACGTGACTGGCAAGAGGGCTTTTTATTTATTTAAAATAGAGGAACAAATGAAAGGGATGAATAGAAGAGATTGAAGAGAACAAGGCGTGACTTTACTTGAATGCCCAAGAGCACAAACTGGGTGCTGATGACATGAACTTGCACCTCTGTAAAGCCCCAGCAGCAATTTCAGCGATATCTCACTGTTGAACTAGAGTCTTTTCAAATTCAAATGGGATGAGTTCAGCACTTGCAGAAATGAAGAGCTTGTAATATTAACTGAAGATACAGGAAAGCATAGGCAGGCTGTCATGCTCAAGCATATGCTCATATGCCCTTTCCTCACCCCTCACCTTTTCCTGGGCTCCCGCGCACCCTGCTATGCTACTGTACCTTGTTCCTGATGGATGACTACTCTGGAGTCAGCTTAGGATTCTGTCAATCTGCTAGTGTATCTGAACTCCAGTTTCATCCCTTCCTTGTCTTCCAGTTGTGCAACAACACCTGGATCTCTGAGAAAGACTGCTAACACTCTACCTAGTACTTCTGCTCCTATAGGTGAGCCGGCCAAGGCAAATGACTTGAGGTAATCCCAGGAGTATTTTCTCTTCTGACTTGGCTGATGCCACTGCACTCATTTTGTTTGTCC
This sequence comes from Ibycter americanus, assembly GCA_035590275.1. Classification (NCBI taxonomy): domain Eukaryota; kingdom Metazoa; phylum Chordata; class Aves; order Falconiformes; family Falconidae; genus Ibycter; species Ibycter americanus. The sequence goes on from JAVJGI010000063.1 coordinate 66,452,295, forward strand.
TGTGTCAGATTTCCTGTGTAAGCAGTGTCATTCCTGCATTTCGATCTTGAGCTGAATGTCTCTGGAGAGAGATTTTCCAGTCTTGCAGTGTATTCCATGTGGTGTCAGGTTATGGTGGCGGAAATTGGTACTGAGGGGCAGCTGGTGTTGGCAAGGTGTCTTCTAACAGGGATCTCAAATATTATGATATTGTTCTGGAATATGTAGATCACTCCCTGCCCCTCATCCTCCTTCCCTGATTTGGAAGTAGCCTGCTGTGTGCTGGCAGCACATCCAAACACTGCAAACCACAGAGCAGAGACTGGATATTTTGTTCAGGAGTACTTCAGTTTGGAGTGTGAACGAGGGCAGAAGAATGGTGATTCTGGCGGAGCTGGGCTTACATACAGGGAAGCTGGCCACCTGCTTCAAATGGCAGCTTCTAATGGAAACTCGTGACCCATGTCGCTGAGGAACAGGAAATCAAATTTTTGGACACTTGTTTGCTATTACAAACCCTTAAGTGACTAGGTAATCACTTGTGAGAATTGCATGCCTTCAATACCTGGCATTGTGGTCTGTGATCTGCGTGCAGTTGTCTTGCTTACCTTCTTGGGATACAGTTAAGACATTCTCAAGACAAACCTCCCTTGATTTGTGAGGCTATTGATTATGAGACAGGGGTACACCACAAGAGAGATATTTTTATATGAACAATATTTCTAACCTGTGAGCAATATTTCTATCATGCATCTTTGAAATGCTGTGAATCCAAGAGTTCATGAGCCTTCTGAGTGTTTCTTTTCTGCGTTACGTTGTGTATCAAGCTTTCCACCGGGAAGCACTATTTGAGGGTCCGCAGATTTCACTAGTTCTGTGTATTGTGTTTCATGGACAAAATTGCTCCAGAATTGGGTGTAGGGTTTTAATGGAAGAGAAATATGTTGTGTGCTGCAAAATGCAAAGGAATGACACCCTGCACAGCAAGTCTGAGTTGAAAACAGTGGGACGATAGAACTATCATTTGTTTGCCCTGTTCTTACTCTTCCTTAAACATTTATTCACGGCGCACTGCAGGAGCGGGAATGCTGGGCTAGATGGACCCGTGGTCTGACAGATCTCTCGAAGCTGAGCGTAGACAGCAGTGTAGACAGTCCCATCCTTCCCATCCTTCCGACTGGTGCATGTTAGCAGTCAGCTGAACAGATGTTCTCCTGGCTGCACTGGTAATGTACTCAGCCCACAGTGCAGTTGTTGCACCTCTTCTTCAGAACAAATCAGGGGTTGCTTTCTGAGACTTTGGAAAACAAAGCAACACGTAGTCCAGCAAACCCTCTTTTAAAGTCCTAAATGTGAAAAGAGGCATTTAGAAGTTTGTTTGCTGTTTTTTTTTTTCTTCAAAGAACACAGAGTGAATACTGATTGAGGAGCAGTTAGTTTGTAGGGGCAGGGGTCTTCTGTTATATCCTCTGTTAAGTTTTGTGTACGTTTTCAGTTGTGCTCTGCCCATCCCACCCCTCCCACCCCCCAAGTTATAGCAATGAGGTGGGATCTGAAATCTCACCATTTGATTATATGTTTATGAAATGTGTTTTTGCTGTTTTTACACTTTGTTTGTATTGCTCTATTTCCTATTAGCTATAGTCATGTGCTCCAGCCCTTGTGCTTTGCTCTGCACACAGAATGTGCCAAGAGCTTACCCCAAAGAGCCTAAACTCAATGACTTGCATGGAGGGGGACAAACCAGTCCACTAGGCTCACAAACCTACGCAGGCTTTTTTTCTTTTGATCCTGCAACTGAAAGCCATTAAGGGAGGGTGCAATATATGCCACAAGCTGATCGCCAAACTGGTTCCATGTAAAGGCACAGCTCTTTAATGTTCATAATTATAAGGTAGAGCAGAACCTTTTCAGTTGGCAGTACATGCTGAGCAGTCCCAGCTTGCTCAGGAGCGACTAGAATAGCTTCAGGAAAACAGGTCTGCTGAGTTTCTTTGCTTAACCAGTGGACCTTTCCACACTGTGTATCTTCTCTTCAGCCGAAAGGAGCCTCCTTCTTTGGCCCTTCCTGTTTCAGGGAAGCGAGGAGGTACCGACTGCAGCTGTAGGAAATACAATGTTGGTTGATAACCTAAAACAAAAAATCTAAATCTTACATCTAAAAATATCTCACTTCTCTTGGGTCAGGATTTTCCGTTTTGCTCAAGACTGGTGATCAGGCTGCTGGCATGGACAGTCTAATGGCCCAGAAACTCCACACGATGTTTTCTGACAGTTTTTTCAAAACCGGCTTTTAACCAGGGCGATTCCTTCGATGACACTGGGGTCTTTCACTAAGCAGCAGCACAAGGTGCTTGGCTCTGATATGCATCCCAATTTTTGCCCTGCTATCCTGGCATAGAAGGAAGTATGTAGTTGAAATAACTAATCGGTGCTCTTTTAATGAACTGTAACTTTCTAATTAAGCCATCGCTTGAAGTGTGGTTGGTGTAACCTGTGTGTTTATGGAATCTGGATTTACTTCCCTTGCTGCTTGCTCACAACACCAGATCAGATGGCTCAAAGGCACCACCGCTCCTTCTGACTAAGGCAGCAAAAGCCTGAGCAGCCAAACACTTCACAATTTCACTTGGGCGCCAAGAGTTTTTTTTTCAGCTCCAGTGTTCTGGCACCATCCCTAGAGTCTCTTCCAGTTGAGAGTGGGCTTCCTAGTTCTTCTTCTCAGAGGCCAGTGGGCAGAAGCAGATCAGGGTGCACAGGCTGCCATGCAGTGTTAGGCAGGGGGAGTGTCTGGTTTCCAGCATCTTGTGTGCTGGAATTTGACATGTTGACATGTCAAGGAAGAAATAAGTTTTTGCACAGTGGGAATGGGAAGAGGGAGGACAAGCTGCTTCATGTAGGGCGGCATGATTTGCAGGAGGGAACAACTACATGAATTCGTAGCAACCCTGAATCTTTTTGTGGGGGTGGAATTACTGGTGACATCAGGGAAGGGGTTAATTGCTTGCTGTGTCTGTCAGAGCTGGGGAGGGGGAAGGGGTGAGGAGGAGAAATCTTCAGTTCTGTGAAAGTGGCTTTCTGCTTTGAGGCAGCAACAGTGATATTTCATGTCTTGTTTGGTGTCTTCTGCTTTTAAATGTCAGTCTCTGCAGCCAGCCTTATCTCCTGTAGCACATTTCAGTTAGGTATTCCAAATCTGCTCTGTTCTTCCAGGACAAATATGCCAGAGGTGATATTTACCATTGCAGCAGCATTTAAAATACTCCCTGCTTTCTTGTATTTTTTAAAAACCAAGTGAATGGCAGTTGCTCCCTTAATAAGAATTGTATTATTAATAATTTAATAATAATAGGAGAGAGAAGAATTCTGGGGCCAGCACTGACAGCTAAGTGATTTTAATGAAGAGGTTTTCTTTTCCCATGCTTTAGTTCAGTTTTGAAAGCTGTTAAGGTTACATCTTTATTGAAGCACTCCAATACCTTGTGTTTTTCATGGCAGTGTAAATGTCAATGTGTGTTTTCAGCTTTGTACAGAGGCTACTTGGGTGACAAAGTTGACAGGACAAATACAACTAAACTCTGCTCTCTAATTCAGTAACACAGACCTCTCTTTGAAACGAGGGGAAATGGGGTTAAGCAGAGATGGGGCTACTGAATTTTTGGGCACCTAGGAGCCAGAGTGTGAAGATGCAGGAAGGTGATAGTGAGTTTTGGCAGCTGACTGTATTGACATGTCTGTTTTAAACCTTATAACAGGACCTGTGCTGCTCAGGGCAGGGTGAGCCTGAAGGCAGCAGAAGTGTGAGCATTGGTGACACAAGGGTCTGAAGCTCTGGCAAAGTGGGAAAGGACAGGACTGAGCAGGTCTCTGTGATCCTGCAGGGCTGCACTTCAGTGTCCCCCACATCCTGATGCCTCAGAGTGCAGGGTGCCTTGGAAACGGGGCAGCAGCTTCTTGCGGAGAAGAAGCCGGGTCTAGGATGAACAGAGTGGGGCTGGTGTGCGAGGAAGGGCTACCTGTGGCCCATTAAGAGCCTGGGCACTCTCTTTGTACACCTGAAACAGTGTCACCAACTTGAAATCCTCAGTCACATATCACAACCCATGATTTCTTTTCCTGGCTGCATACAGACCTTGGCTCTTCCTGGTCTGTAAACTTCAGCAAGCTTTCCAAAATCGCACACATGTAGCTCTGGGCATTCCATCCACAGCACAGGGCTGCTGTATGTACCAGGAAGAATACTATGGCATCCTTATAATTCTCCCTGCACCCCCCCCCCCCTCCTTTTTTAGTTTAATTTAATGCATATATCTCCCACCTAACTTTTACTACTGAGAACAACATACACAAACCCAAGATGCTCTGCCAGGTATTTTCATCCTAAGCTCTGTCATTTTTCATTATCTAGCTATGGAAATACCTCAGTTATTTCCCTAGATTATCCATGGTAAATGCTGCAAACAACTAGGTAGGAAGCAAAATTCTTGTTCCATTAATTTTGTTTGAAATATCAAAAATGTTCCCATTTAGCATTATTACAAAGGAAAGAATATAGAAAATGTTTCCTGAGAAGTGAGAGACAAGTAGACGTGTTTGCCTGTGGTGGAGTAGTGAGACACAGACATATGCTGCACACCTTGAAAAAGCAAATTACATTGTAGTGACTCTCATACAGAGCATCAAAGTCTTGCATGATTTGGGGAAGGGATTGGGCTTCAGTCCTCACCGTACTGAATGAGCATCCTAAGGTATTGGACCTGAAATTTATGCGGAGATTTCATGTTGCACTTAACAAGATCCAAAGGTTAATTAGTTTGTGGCAGCCTCATAACTGCCAGATCCTCTGCAGAGGAGGGAGGCGGGTATGTGTGATCAAACCTAAAAGGAGTAACTTTTGGCAACAGTCTGTATGAAACAGTTAATTTTTCTCTCTGGTCTAAGAAGATACTTAGTAACTAATTTTACCAGGGGCAAGGCTGTGAGCGTTCCATCCTAGAGCGCAGCTACTGAGCTTTACTAGCTTTGTACTTTTAAGACTCATCAAGAAGTTTTTTCTAATACAAGAACTTGGCCTACAAGATGCATCCTGGGTACCTGTGCTGTGCATCTGCTAAATTCAAGTCTTGTTCCAAAGCGTGAAAGTCCTGGAATTGCCTCACAGAAAACTGTGGAACCTGCCAAGTTGTGTTTTCATAGCTTGGCAAACTGAGAAATGACCGAGGGTAAGTTCTCAGAATGTGAGGGATTGGACAACTGTAGTCCTGGGTAGCTGGTAACTCCTTTGCCTCCCTGAGCTGCTCTTTGGGCTCGTAGAGGAAAGTAGTGAGCTCACTATTTGTGGCATGCTAAAGCCCAGCTACAGGGGATGAGCAGAAACTGTTGTAAGGTAATAGCAACGCAGTGTGTGGGAGCTGTTTTGGCAACTCTCAAACTTTCTAATTAGGTCCAAATTAGGGAACGAGGGAGGGGGGAAACGGGGCTGGCCAGTGTGATCTGTGGTGGTGCTCTCTCTAAACACAGCAGGTGCACATTTGTGCCCCTTAGAATATCTTTTCACCGTCCTGGTCAAATACTGTAGATAACATCTTCAATGCTGCGTTAAATTTTTAAGCAGACCTCGATGATACACATTACCCAATGCAATGATTCTTATTTATACAAAGAATATCTTATAATTTCCTGAGAAATGTTAAATAGCTGTTTAAGTTAAATGCAGATCCTGCACTGGTGACTCCTGTGGTTATTTCACCTGCATAAAAATCCTGAATGTGGTGTGTTATGTTTAACCAGCAGCATGTTTTCCCTTATGTGTATTTTGCCACAAACCTCTAGAGTTCAGTGACTAGGTGGCTGTCTGAGCTGTTTGGCTTCTCTAGATCTTATGTCCTGCCATCTTTAGCTTAAACTGCATTTTTCCCTTGCTCAGTCCCACTGAAGCCTTGAAGAAATAAATTTTGTTCATACTTGGAGAAGGGAGAGAGAGAGTAGGAAAACACAGCATGGGCAAGGGCTAGAGCAGCAGAACTAAACTCTGCCACTGCTGGTCTGAGATGACTCGTTATGCTTTAAGTTTCCTCCTTTGTAAAAAAGAAGTTAATGGTGCTGCTTTCTTTCATAAAATGCCATGAGGCCTTTGGGTGCAGAATAATGCAGACAATTTTGTTTCCTTGGGCAGGTATATTTTTGGCAAAAAAACATGTAAGCTGTAAATAAACATAAATAAACTGGCTGTGCAGAGTATCTTAGCTATTGCTTTTGCTGTTAATTCAGGTCTGCTTCATAGTGTGGCAGGCCCTGCATTTTCCAGCTAGTTGTAGACTGGGTTTTCAACCAAGCAACGGTGATAAAACAGGACTGCTCATTATTTGCATAGCTGCTGCCTGCTTCTTTTTTCAGTCTTTGTTCACATGTCAGTCCTAGTTTGTAAAACATGAACAGAGTTTGGAGGGCAAAAAAAGTAATTACACTTCACACCTGCTGTTTCTCCTTACACGGAGCTGTACTCACTAAACTCCACTGAAGGTGGCTAACTTTATTCCGTAGCTTTTCAAATCTGCATATGAGTTTATTTTCTGGTTTCCTGATGAAAATCTTTTGTACTGGTAGAAGGTACTGTTTGTGGTCTTCCTCTCATCTTCCTGAAGGATGCTAGTTGTGCCCCATCTGTCGGGCCACGTAGATCCTGGCGCAGTAAATACTACCGCAGATTTCCAACAAAGTGCCAATGTGCTGTGCAGTTTGACTTGTTGAACTCTGTAGCCTTAACCTGCACCAACTGCAGTGTTACAAGAGCAAATGCTGCAACATTAATTAGCAAACCAAAATCCCAACCGCTTGCTGGGAAGAAAAATAAAGCTGTGTCTCTGGCAGGGTTTTGGTAGAAGTAGGGAATGATTCAGGCTCTGCCACTGGCCTCTGGGATTATTGTAGGGAAACTACGTTCCCTTTCCAGGCTTCAGAAATAATATTTCCTGTCTCTCAGTGAGTTTATTCATCAGAGTTTGTGATTATGTGCAGAAAAACGTTCAGGATTGGGTAAGGCGTGCAAGATGTTAGTGCTTAAATTTGTTCAGTAAAGTCCTTTACAACTTTTTGTAAAAGCAGAAATGGAATGTCCAGTTTTACACTTAAATTTTCAGTAAAGCTTTCCTAACTCTTTAAATTGCCTTTGTTTCAAGAGAATTTGGGGCCTTTTCCCCTCCTGTCCTTCAGTGTTGAACAAGTGGCCTTGCATTACTTTGCTACAATAGTGGGCAATGTTTCACCCAAGGGGACATAGAAGAAAGTGTGTGACTAAGTTATCAAGTAGAAAAGCAAAACATGAGAGTCACTCCAGAGGTTAGCTTGGTTTTGCACAAGGTTCTGAAGGTTGGGTCCATTAATGGACAGATAAAATGTTTTAGAATTTTTTGCCTCTGTTCCTTGTCTTTGTTCGATTCATTCCAAATGTCCTGAGGAATAGTGCTCCTAGAACCTCCCGAAGGAAACTGCTCGTTGTTTTCACCAGTTTAACTTTTCCCCCTGTACAAGTGCAAACCTACAAATGAACCAAAGAGCAAGACAGAACCCAGAGATAGTTATGGACCCGAATGAACCATCAGCCTCCTCCTGCATGTCGGAAGCTCAGACCTAACAGCTGTTTAAGTTTAATACGGGGCAAAGCAGTAGTACCATCATAAGTAGGAAGATTTTCAGGAACTTGAGCTAATGGCATTTGAGATCTTAGAGGAACTTATTTTACGATGGAAAAATGTAAAAATATTCACTGTTGACCCAATGTATGTTTTTGTCAAAAAAGCTACAAAACCAACTTTTCATAGAAAATCTGAATTAATTCCTTCAAAAATAAGTATGTTTTGACTTATAATGTAGTTCCCGCAGTATAGACATGGCATGACAGTGCCTCTAGAGCAGCAGCTATTTGATGGCTTCCTATCTTAGTGCTCTGACTGGCAGCCGGACAGCCATCTCTCCGATGCCCTGTAGCCAGTAACTCCCAGTCCGTGCTACCTCTCTAGCCTGCAGCAGACGCCGATGTATCATGAAATATATGCTTCGTGAGTCTGTCGTTAAGGCTGAATTTTTAAGGATCTGATTTCCAGTGATTTCCTCTGGTAGCAATTAGTAATACGAATGTGTCAGTGTTATAATTTTTGCTGAAAAGTCGTTTTCTGAAGCTTAAAAATTCGGTTTTCTTACAGGCTGTATGTGTAGGTATTATCATAAATCCACATGACTTCAGCTGCTCTTTTGTGTGCTCCAGCTCCATCTAGTAACTCCTCAAGATAATTCACTACTGAGTGAATATGAAAATGTGAAAATTACTTTTTAGGGATGCTTAGGAATATTAATCTGAAGAGATGTGTTTATTTAGGACTTCGTAAGTGTGGTCCATAGTACTATCTGGTGCTACTTTGTGTGGGCATAGATGACTGGTGTGCCAAGCTCACAGAGATTTGATCCACCCAGGGAGACAGAAGTGGATGGTTTCTTCAAATTATGATGACACCTCCCCCCCCCCACCCCAACCCCTAAAAAAATAATAAATTAAAATTCACTCACTTTAACTAAATAGAGCACTGATGAGTCAGTGCCTTTGACTGGAGTTGCTCTTTCTCTGCACTGATCTCTGCTGGCTGATAGATCAAGCTCACATGAATTCTGTCATCAGACAGAAAAACATGGTTGGGACTTCAGGATTTCTGCTGGGAATTATGCTTAGAGGGAATTGTTTGAGCATTTCTACACATGTGTAAGTGTTTTTAAGGGAAGGTGGAATGATTAGTGGCAGAACTAGGAATAGAAATGGTATAGCATCCTCTGCTCCACCAGGTCCTGCAGCGGTGAGAGCCGCCCTCCCTATCAATGTGGGAGGATAACACAGAATCTGGAGATCCCAGTCCATAATTCCTACGGGATTATGATCCTTTTTAAGGATGAGCTAGTCTGTTGGGAAATGGTTAGGTAACGTTTCTTGACATTTTTCTTCTAACCAAGTAATGACATCTTAGGAAAAGCTGTGAAGATACAGGCAAGGCACAGGAAAAGGGAGAGAGCTCTGGAGTAGGGAACGGCAGAGCTGAACTCAAGTGCGGAAAAGGTCAGTGGTAGTTCAGGCCCCTCAGAGTTGGCAGACCCTCCCAGAGCAGCAGAAAAGTTAAATATATTAACTTCTGTGCTACTTGTCATTATCTTTCTGTGATCTCACTTTGCATAGTAATTAACAAGGGGAGCTTTCCCTTTAAGCCTGGGGGTAACAGGCAGCCAAAACAGGCGTGCTGCTGTGACCTGACATTCTCATTTGTCATATGGAGGAATATACAATAAATGTCAGTAACAAAGGTAACGTTCACGAAGGAAAAATGTCCGTTTTCAATTTGGCATGAAGACCATCAGATGTGGTACTTCTCAGACAGGCTGCTATCAAAACTATTATATTAGTAATGCTGCTACAGTTGATGTAGAAAAGGGGAGCTGAAGATGGAGGCTCTCGCACCAACCACCGCATCTTCACTGACAGTCGTCTTTTCTTACCTAGTATTTCTGCACATGTTTTGGAGGGTTTATGTGTATTTTCTAGAAATGCGTAAACACAATTTAGTAAGTACATGCTGTGACTGCAGCGGTTTCCATTATCTGCCTAAATGCCTGGTCTTATTTTGCATAGTGTTGTGCCTCTGGGGTTTGGTGTTACTCTGTGATAGTGTGTTCCACAGGTTATCATGCATCATGTAAAAATATCCTGTTTTTCTTGCTCCTCCTATGTGAAGGTGTGATGGATATGTGCTATATAATTCTTCCCTGTTTCTCATGCCTCTACCTTATCCTTTGTTTTGGATAAAACAAGGATTTTCTGTACAAAAGTCATCTCACCTGTCTCATAACTTTCCCCCTTTGTGTTCCTAACTATCCTTCTGTTTCAGCTGGTGACTTCTAAATTTGAGTGACCAGACACTGAATATAATCTGAAGAAAACCATTCGGTCAGTTAATGGGATTGTGGTAGCGATGTGTGTGTGTGTGGTGCACTGGATGTGCATAGGACCCTTGTCCTGTATGAAGGATTTTTAACACTGCTTCAGGGTGGAAGCTTTCCTGTTCTTTTGTACTGACAACGTGAATGGACTAGATCAACGTTCATTTATTCAGCCAGCAGCATAAAAGATACAGTATCATAGAGAGTTAGATGTTTTATTATCAGAAGACCTGAGTATCCAGAAAAAACTCTTGTTTGTGAGAGAAAAAAAAAAAAAAAAAAAAAAAAAAGGTTGCTGGGTCCCAGCTGGCATATATTAGAAAACCTGTCAGACTTTTCCTTGCAGCCCTTGCGTTAGAGAAAATAACACTGGGATGGAGGTCAGGACTGCAGAGCGTGGGCAGAACTGTGTGTAAGAAGCCTTCACCTGGCCTTATAAAGTGTGAGATGGATCAGAAATACCATGAATGGGTAGCATGAGGACAGAGAGCTCTCTTGTATTATTTTTGTCTGAAGTGCTGCTTCTCTCCTGAGTGATCATTGCCATACTGCTTCCTCGACGAAGACCTAGCCAAACAGCTTAGTGAGGTCCAAGCACCTGATGCACCAGAGGGGATGTAGTGCGTCTGCAGCAGAAATGGGTGAGCACTCAGATGAACGTGCACACATGCACGTGCGCACACGCACACTGAGCTGCTATTTCAGTTCGCAATCAAACAGTGCAGATTTGGTGTATAATGCGTTCCTGAATTATGTATTTCTTCCTAGAAAATGTCCGTAGTACATCTATCCTGCTTTTAGGACCAAGCCCAGAGTGCCTGGTAAAACCCAGCTATTTTGTGCTGTGTTGGGCTTTGACTCCTTGTACAGTCTCGTGCTCTGGATTATGCACATGTAGGGTCTTACCAGACAATATGATTGATTCAAACACAGAAACTGTAGGAGTGTGCACACCCCCACAAACACAGTGGCTCAATGTATAATTTAATGTAGCTTCCAAATTTCAGAACCCTTTTAAATAATCAGTGTGTTTTATCTGCTAAATTGCATTTCAGTATCCCAGCAGATGCGTTATGAGACTGGCATATGTAATTTATTGCAGGCTTGATATGTATTGTAGGTAATCGCATTAATTGCTTATAACTTGCCTCTACCTACAGATGTATGTGCGATGAAGTTCAACTGCAGTGAAAGATATTTAATATAGGAAATGCAATATTATTTGATTAATCCTTCCTGTGAAGGACCAAGCTGCATCAAAGGATAGTCTTGTGGTTAAGACGCATTCTGGAACATGGAAAGATTTGCTTTTTTTCTAGCTGTGTTGAAAGAGTCTCTGCTTATGATTTTGGGCAAGTCACTGTCTTGGTATATTCCTTTTCCTTCATATGTGAATACTTTTACTGACCTTCAATAGCCCATGGGTAGTGTAAATTTTATGAAACTAGATTAATGAATATTCTAAAGCACATACAATATTCCAGTTGGAAAGGGCTGTTGAAAGGCAGAGACCTTCAGAGAAAAAATGGGTTCATTTTTAGCTAACTCATAATCTGTAGCATGAGATTAGGTAGATTATTCCTTTTCTACTCCCCAAAAGGTGGTATTTTTTAAAAAGAGTTTTCATGCTCTAAGTGTTCCTTTAGCTCTAGGGGAATATTTGAAACTATGGATCTTTCTCTTGAAATCGAAATGCCAGGAGAAATCAACTTGCATAGATAGTGGAAAGAATGGGAAAGCACAAATGATTAATACCTGCATTTCTCTGGTAAGGTTTAATGGCCTTTATTTAAAGGGGAGGGGCGGGGTGCAATTTAGGTGGTGAAATACACAGTATACTAAGACACACTGAGTGAGAATGATGCCAGCAGGAGGTTTTTGTATTAGTGGTGAATTCAGCCATCAGGCAATTTCTTCCTTTTGTTAGAAAAACATAATTCTGGTGGGTTTTGCATAAATGTTTCAATCTGAAATGCAATTGTAATTGTATGATGAAGGCACATGCATCAGGTCCAGGCTTCTGGCAAACTGCGCAAACTTCGGCAGCACAGATTTCTGAGTTCCTAATGAGTACGTAGGCTGGGTTAAGAGTTCTGACAAAAACTTCCAGGGGTTGTAATTAAGAGAGAATCTCGGCAATCATAACAGATTGAGGAATGGGCAGCATGGATTGATGTTTGTTGCCTGTGGAGCTGGGAAAGAGAAACACCATGCCAGCCTTTTTTGGAGGGAGAAGGTTCAGCAAGTGATTATGTACCTGAGATGAAGATGGTTTGGATAAACATTATCCACCATCCTTGAAACTCCCCTTCTCTTGTTTTTTTTGGAGTATTTGCTTCTCGGTAATGTTATTGTCCAGCTTTTCAAAATAAATGCCCCAATTAAAACTTGGCAGCAGCTGCCTGTGCTGAAGTGCAGGAAACAGTAGCTGTCAGTCACTCAGCTAATGGCAGGCAGAAAGTGTGCATACATGTTTATTGCAGCGTTTTGCTTGTTATAAGCTACTTAATTCAACTCTGCAAATGTCTGGAGAGGATAACATAGTTTAGGGAAGGAGAGAAAGTATCTTCTACCCTTCTACAAAAAACTTATTCATAGTCTGCACGTAACTCCTGCCACACTTTGCCTCATGCAGAAAAACCCAGCGTAACTGCTGCTTCTCCCTCTTCTCATTTCCTTAAATAAACATAAATTATCAATAGCCTGTGCTATAAAACTGTGAAGTCTTAGCTGATGCTTGTGTTTCATTGTTGCTTCTGATGGGGTAGAATTGCAAATAGTCATGTATGCCATAATCCTGTACTGCTCATTATTAGGGAGATGCTCCTTTTTCATAAGCAGTGTCAGAGAATTCTCCTTTTCAAGTCTGAGGATGTTATTTCTGCCCTCACAGTTGCCCTAAGTTTCCAGATGCTCACAGTGTGGTGTATTGATGAAATCCACACAAACTTAAACCATGAAATCTTTAGCAGTTGTGATTTTTTAACATAGATGTTTCTCAGAATACTTGGGAAATACTGAGAGTCAACTTAACAGGAGAGCATAAGAACTATTGTCAGGTCAGTCCCAGAAATAAATCTGTGAAACAAGGGAGTCCAGCAAAATCAGATGCACAAACAATGAGATTTGGATTTATTGGGGATTATTTTGTTTCTATAGTAGGCATCATGTTAATATCTGACTGCACTTTGTGGTCCAAATACCCAGTTATTAATTTTTCTGGATTTCATAAACATTTTGTCTCTATTCTCCCTGCTTTTGTTTTTAAAGGAGAAGTTCTGTCTCAGACATCAGCTGCTTAAGCCTGTGGCAGTATTTGGGTAGCTATATAGAACAGATATATATGTACAGGTGCCATACTGGTCACTGAACTATGTGAAGATCTGATACTGGCATTCTTGGCTTTTGGGCAGCAATTCAATATTCTTATACAAATTACTTGACTTTCTTTGCCTAGTTTCCCCTGCTTTGTTATCCCTTTGACCTTAGGCTAAACATTTCCAAGGTATCTGTGGACAGAAATCTCTTATGTTAAATGAAAAAAGAGCAGAACATACCTCTGAAGCAGATGTACTCAAAAACACGTATTTGTTAATCTGACTGTGTTTTCCGTGGCACTTTTCCAGCTCTGCTTTTTGGATGACAGTCATTCTTAGCACCGGCACTGCTGAACTCAGATATCAGGGCACTTTCTGTGTTATGACATGGAGCAGCAGTTGGCACAGCTTCATTTCAAGACACATGTCCTTTCCAGGAATACTCTGGCTGCCAACATGTGTGTTTGCTAAACACTTGGCACACAGGGAATATTGTAATGTACCAGATTTACTAGCGGAGGCAGGAAAGCAGCCATATGTCACAACACAGACAGTGATATGCTGGCGCTATCGAATAGAGGTGTGATGGAGTAGACTCCCAGCTCTATCCAGCAAGAGCCCTGAGCAGCACATAGTCAGCCTGGAGGGGTGCACCGGTGAAGCCTGGTGAACTGGGTAGCAGGAGCTATCAGAGACCATGGGCAGCTTGAGGACATTGAGCAGGCAATACTGCTTGGACAGAAGAAGGAGCACATGCTGCTCTCTTCCAGCCTCTGTAAAGCAGTCATGTTAAGGATTGGGGTGGCTTTGCTACTGCGTTTTCCTTGGAGAAGCTACCGGCCTGTAGGTATATGTTGGATGACCTAGTGCACAATGAAATTTAAATCACAAAACTTAAATTTGGCAGTCTTGATGGTAGATGTTTTTGTGTGACCTAAGGTATAGGATAAGTTGGAGTGTGTGGGAAGTGGCTGCATAAATGCCTGCCTGTGAAAGGCTGTCGTTCTTGAAGATGGTCCATGGTGTGAGGAAGGTAATAACACACATACCTCCTCTCTGCCGTCACTGGTGTCTGTGTTTGGTACAGCATGAACCTTAACTGATGTAGGTGCAGACGCACTGCTTGCTGCCCAAGCCTTAGAGAAAGATTATCCCGCTCCTGAAGGAGTGTGAAGGTTTTGAGGGCTCCCATAGTCATGTTCCCTCTACAACTGCCAAAACCTTTCCACCAACTCTTTTTTCTTTCTTGCTCTTTTCTGCCGTTCCCCTCCCAGCCTCCATTAACCACCCCTTCCCCAAGTAGGCTCCACAGAAAGGTAGGGCTGTGTTTGGCCCTCAGATATGTTACAGACATAACAGGAGCTTTCTGCATGCCTGTGGTCAGGCTCAGTCATAACCGAAACCATGAACCACCTTGTTATTAGATTTTCAACACTAACATAGATAAGTGTCCTGTTTAATCCTTGTTTTAGTTCATGGGAACAGTAAGCTGTAGCCCTTATTGCTTAAGCTCTGCTCTGTTTACATGAAAGTATATAAATTAATTTGCATATGCAAATATCCCATTTGTAAGCAGTTTGGAAGGCTGGAAAGAAGTCAAGAGAAGGTGTATATGAAAACATAACAGATCTGAGAGGAGATAGACCAGTTGTGGCTTCTTCTGAAACTTGATCTCCAAAACTCATAAAAACATACACATTTTATGGACTGGATGATAAATAGATATATTATATATGCCTTATAGATATGCTTATCTATATATCACTGAATTGATAATTAGACTCAGGGATTTACTACACAGCAGGACTTAACTGTGAAAAACTTGGTAAAAATTCAACAAGGTACTCGATATTAATAGAAATAACATGAATACCTTGTATATTTGCATACTTTTTTTTTTGAAGACTGAAAAGAGTCAGTTCAGAGTGTAACGTCGGCTCTAACTTTTGGGGTTATGAATAAAATCTTCATAGCGATAACTAATCCTGTGTGCGACTACTTGGAAATCTTGTTCTCTCCTGCGGCATGGGCTGCTCGTCAGGACAGCTTGTGCCGAGGCTGAGGCAGGCTGAGATGGCCATGCAACCAGCTGGATGCTGCAGTGGGTTGCAGCTCAGTGCCATATGATGGCATTGTTAAAGCATAGTTTTTGTGATGGATAGAGGTCATAGGGGTTCCGTCAGATGAGCTTTCCTCTGGCCGTTTTGGAGCTGGTTTCAGCAGAAAGTTGCTCTTTGCAAAGTTCATTCTCAGGGCCTCCTGTGTTTCCAGTGCAGCTGTGACTCTCTAGACAAGTAAGCCACAGTTCTGCGTCTTTCATCTGATTAGTATTGCTTGTGTTTCCTTACCACCTTTAAAAACAACCGGAAAACCAGTCCTAGACATCTGCAGTGCTTTAAACAATACATGAGCACTGCAAATATGTAGAGGCATCATTGCTAAGGGATCACTATGTCAGTGCTGAATACTTCATGAACATTTATAATAGCTTTTTTTTATTTTTTAAAGGAATACAACAGCAATATTTTACCTTGAGCAGAAACTCCTTTAAGTAGGATAACATCTATAAGAAATGCAGGTCCTCTAAGACTCGCACGATGATAATGTCGGTTGGACCTGATGATCTCAAAGGTCTATTCCAACCTGAATGATTCTGATTCTATAGCACTTGTGGGTCTCTGAAATAAGGTTGATTAGGAAGGATTCTCATGAATGAAGCTTGATATTTGAGATTTCCAAGCTGAATAAGGCCAAAGGAGTGGGGTTTCGTTCTTGCAGTCTTGGCTTTGTACCCACTTGTGTAGTGAATCGAGAGGCCTTGGCACTGTGGTTTGCGTTGCCATTCAGAACTGTTCTCCTGAAATGCTTCTGAGACAGGAGGGTCATTTATTCCTGATTATTGTAACCAGGCTGTGAAACCAGGAAAACCGATTTATCAGGAAATAACCTTCTGCTATTCAGCATGTGAATGTTGCTATGTGTTTCTTTAAATTTTGGAGTCAGAAGATACTCGCGTCAAGCTCTTGCATACCTCTTTTTGACTTGTGCTGTTTTTATTTGCATTTCGATAAATGTTAACTGCTGGCCATATATAATTTCCTGAACTCCCCCGTGTTTGCCATGGCAATCAGCTACTCTGGTGGCGGGTATGTGCTAGACAAGAGGAGAGCATCGAGGCATGCGAAGGCTGGATTGGCTGGAAGTGAGGTAATGCGATGCAGTGCAAATAGAGATGCAGGAAAGAGGACGTATCCTGTCTGCAAGCCTCGCTGCTTTCTGCCTGCAGGAACGGATGGGGCTGCGCACATCTCTGGA
Organism: Ibycter americanus; assembly: GCA_035590275.1. NCBI lineage: Eukaryota > Metazoa > Chordata > Aves > Falconiformes > Falconidae > Ibycter > Ibycter americanus. Next base: position 66,468,881 of record JAVJGI010000063.1, read on the forward strand.
TGGTAGAGATGGACTTGCAGTTGCCAGACTAGATCTGTAATAAAGATTCTTCTGGCTACTTGTTTTAGAAATAGAGAAAACTGTAGACGTTCCCCCTTAGTGCTGCAAAATTTCTCAGCATTATTCTCATTTTTAGAAGTTAGAGCAGCTGAGGAAAAAGGGACACTTAGCTGGGAAGAATTACACAGAAGGGAAAAAGTGGTCAGAGCACAGGTGGAGACATGCATATTGCAGGTGGGTTTAAAAAAGGGAACGATTGCTTGACTGCTTTCATCAGGGAAGGATCTAGTTCAATGAAAAGGAGGATTTCAATAGGTTTGGGGATGTTTTTTGTCACCCAAATACAGGTAGAAAATAGTCTTTGCTCCCACTATTTTGTAAAGGAGCACTCGTCACATAATTAGTGGCTTTGAGTCTGCTTTGTCAACTAGACTGTACTTGCTGCATCCCTTGGCTGCAGGGATGCCATTTTCTTTTCACTTCAGCTTCACAAGAGCAACCGGCTTGAGGGAACATCGTCCAATTGCCTCAGCTTGCCTGGGGGCCGAGGCGGTGGGCGGTGTGGGACCTGTGACACACAACTAAGCAATTTTCCTTCTATCCAAGAGAGGGCACATTAACAAGGTAATTATAGCACATTACTTCAGCAGGGATGCATCAATTTTAATCCTTGAAGCATCCTAGTGAAGTAGATAAGTAAGTACTATTAGGCCCATTTTACAAAAGGAGAGACTGAATTAAAAGCTGAAATGGTTTGTCCATGGCAAAAGCTGTAATCTGTCTGAAGGGCAGGGGCTAGAGGAGAGGGGCCTGATTCACAGACCCCAGCAGGGAACCATTCCCACTTGATCCTGAAGATCTCTCCATTAGCTTCAAGCCACACCACTGCAGTGGAGCAGAGGGAATGGAGGAACTCAATGCTTTGTTCATTACATTTTGCCACTCTATTTTCCTGCTGGCAAATTAATAGTAATGTTGTTGAAATTTTTTGATTTGAAATTATTGATGAATCCCTTTTAGCAAATAAGCCCTGGTTTATATATAGTTTGTAGACAGGTCATCACAAATACGCAGAATTTATACTGCTGTTAGAGACCTGGGTATGCCTTTGTATAGAAACAATTAAAGAGTTGGAAAATGGTTCTCTTCTCATGGCTGAGACTTTAATTGTTTAATCAAAAAGACTACAACAGTTCAGAGTTGTGTTTTACCCAGAGGTGAAAGGAACCATTGTAAAAGACCAATTTTCATTGTTGTTGGTTAGCTGTTCAGTTTGTGTTTATCTTAATTAATACTCTGTTTTAAAACTTCCCCCCCCCCCAATATTTATTTTATTAACTTTGAGCAGAATATTTATTCTTCTTTAGTTTCCTACATCTTCAGGGCAAAGTGTTAATGTGCGGTTTATCCTGTGCTAGAAGTCAATCAATCTTTTATCACTGACCGGATATCTGATAGAGAAGCAGACCATGACTTCTCAGTCAGCTGGCAGCATAATTTTATGAAAAACTCTACTTGTAACTGGGCATCATATTTATTTACTTATTTATGGTTGTATAGTAGGATTAGCCCTTGTTATCCCTGTGTGTGGCTGATAAAGGAACTAAACTTTCTGTATCTACAAGGCATCAGTAGAGGATGTACCTTTCCCATTGCCAGACTAAATACATGCTTCTGCTCAGTGGTTCTAGACTTGCTGCTGCATTTGAGATTTAAATAGCAGATTCTCTATGAAATTATAACTTGTGTGAAACAAGTTGGGGGATGTCAGCTCAGTTCCTGAAAAACCCAAGCCTTTACTGAAACCTTTGCCTTGCTCAGCGCTTGGGTGCCAGTGGTTGCTAACATGTAGAGTGGAGGCTGGCTGGTCTGCAGGGGTAGCATTCCTCCCTAACTCTTCAGCATGCTGCACACTCCTGCGTGGGGGAGCACTTGATGGGTCATGATCTGTCACTGTCCTGGCAACACCTTTCTTAGAGCTGCAAAGAAACTTCAGCCCCCAGAGCTGCCGTTCAGACCCGTGGTCTCTCATGCTAGGTGATCTGCAAAGGCTGTGGGGATGTTTGTTGCAGTGACGGGAGCAGAGTGAAAGGGTCAGCCATGGGGCAGTGCCTTGGGCAGGGGACTCGGCCCCACACCATGAGGATGCGTGCAGAAGAGCAACATGGAGCTGCATGGGCAGTTCCCCAAGCTCTGCTCTTTGATCGCCCTTGCCCTGTGACTAAAACAACCCAAGTATCAGAAATCTTTGATGGGAGACCTGAGCAGATCAGCTGCTCCTCTAAGCTTCATTCCAGCACCTGAAAACTCCTCTGTGAGAGGCGTGTTCATGGGTCACTGCCTCCTCGACCCAGTGTGACCCAAGCTTTGCCTCTAGTCCCACTTTCTCCTGTTTAAGCTGTGTGGGATCTCCCTTTGCTTTCTCAGAATGTAACAGTGCTGTCTTAGGACATGGTGAACTGCTCATTTCTGATACAAAATAAAAGCAGAGGTTAGGGTTGTACAAAGAGAAAACTGAAATACCCACAAAGTCTAATGTGATCATGACTCCTCTCCTTAAAATATCCGACGCCAGAGCCTCTGAGCCTGCGGAGAGTGTTTGCTTAGCACGGCAAGGTGGTTTAATCATAATCTGTGAAGCCCTACATACCCACCACCCCAAATTTGTGTCTGTAAGGTCAGCAGGGGCTCATCATGCTGAAAGTGAGAAACCCTTTATTATTAGTGCATTTGCAGCTTTTGGGTTTAGTTCAAAGAAATATTTTCCTCTGTATTTCTTTGATGCTTTCTTGATTAGTTGTTTGAAGGACTCCTATTTTTAAATTAGCTTAGATAAGGCTCATTTACTCAAGTGATGCAGAGTCAAGAGTGGAATGGGAGTGGGATCCAGAGGACTCTTAATTTTCCTGTTTCGTTGTGACACTTGCTCTTCTTTCTGGGATTTAGACCCTGACAAGTGGGTGTGTGGTTCCTAAAGAGTGTTTAACACTGAACAAAACTAAGTGGGAATATTATTGCTTTGCAATACTATGGGCAATTTACCTTACAACACTTTCAAATGGCTCAATATCAGAGTCTTAATTTTAAGAAAGAGATGGTAAAATGACTTAACCATGTCCATACATCAGGTTTATGCTAGATTTAAGATGAGACATGACAGACACCTTGTAAAAACTCAGCTGTCTGAAATTTGGATTCATGACTCAGGCCTTCAGAGCTCTGCTCTCAGTGTTAGGCTGGTCTGTCTTCAGCACTTGAATATCAGATTGCAAATATCTTGCCCAGTTTTCCTTTGAGCATTTCAATTGGGCACGCCTACATTTTGTTCCAATACATTAGAATCTCTGAGGACTCCAAGGGTAATAATGCCTTTTACAATTTGCAAATAATTTGCTTTATTTACTGTAAATAAATCAGGGTTTTTTGTCTATTTTAATCCATGCCTGTTTTTTTCTCTTTCGTGAGAAGCATGTAGAAGTCTCATCTTGTTGGAATTCACAAGTACTAAAATAATGGATACTGAGAATATTTTATTTTCCAGGTCTTTGGATTCAGTTTAGCTCCTGCTGTGCTATTAATATAACTCTTTCACCAGCTATAAAAATCAAAACAAATGCATATGAAACCATGTAAGATTCTGTTCCTCTTTTCTCTCTAATGGAGATTGAAATACCTGCAGCAAAATAGAATCACACCTGAGAGTCTGAGTTTGAATTAAACCCCAGAGTCTCTGGCTGCTTTAATCTGCTGGTTACATAAAATGCAGTTTAAATGGAGAGAAGAGTTTTTCCTTGTGTTGTGGTGACAGTTCGGGACCTGGTCTGAACCTGCAACTGCAGATAGTTGTGGGAGTGGATGAAGTTAATTGACAAGTCAGCTTGAAAACAAATGTTCTTTCAAGATTTGGAGGAGTTAAAGGACAGAAGGAGAGGGTTGAAATGGTTCAGCTGTCCCCAGACTGTAATGAAAATGGCTAATGCATATTAAAAAGGGTATTCTGAAGCCTGGTAGCTGGAATAGCTGCAGCTTTTTGTATTTGTTGGGATAGCAGCTCTCAGTTTGCTGTGGATGGTACCAGTTGGCATCTAAAGATGTTACGTTGTGTCAGGGCGCTATGGGGGCTGGCAGCACGCTGGGGACTGGGAGCCATGGGTCTGGCTGAGCAGGGGCCTTGCTGGCCAGGGGATGTGCCACTGCTTCCAGAGAGGGAGCTGGGCAGGCTGGGGAGAGCGCAGGGCAGGGGAGTGCAGCCCCCAGCCCTGTGGATTAATGTATTCAGGACCCTGACTTGCTGTCCTTGTTGGAAATCCTTTTCTTGCCATGACAGACTCCCTTCTCTGAGTCTCCTGTATGTTTTCCTCTTGGATACTAAGTCAGTAGAATCCAAAATAGGCCACTGTATCCAAAAATGAGCCACTGTTCTAAGGACCACTGTCTTTATATTGATCCAATTGGATTGAGGAAAAAGGAGCTCCCTCTGTCCATAAGCCCTCATAGAACTTAGCTGTTTGCAAGTCCCCATTGCAAGCCTGCCCTGTCCAACCACAGCAGAAGAAATTCTTTGTGCTCCAGTCCCTGCAGCAGCCCTCAGAGCATCCTATGACCAGTTTTGCACCACAACAGCTGAGTCTTGATACATACTTCAGATCAGAAGTGCAGGTTAGCAAGTGGTTGCTCATGAAGTCACAAAACGTGTTTGTCTCTTATGTTCCTCGTGATCATGGTGGAAATGTATGGCAAACTTCCAACTAAATGAGGGGTTCCTTTCACAACGTGCAGTTCTGGAATATATTGCAATACCTGTAGGTTTCCCTATTCCTTTGCTTAATTTCATCTTGCCTTTTCTTACAGACTGTTTTCTAGTGGGGTTCTAAATTTTGCCTTTGCTTTGTGCTGCCACTCAGAAGTTTATATGAGGTCCCACTCAAGGCAATCAGGGTTAGGAGGTCACAAATAGAAGATTCCTGGGGACACTAGAAATGGCTACTTTTTTCTGTGGAATACGTTCCCTCGTATTGTTCCTCAACAGCAGAACAAAGGAAAAGAATCTTGTAGCAGTCTGAGAGTAGGGGGAATGGAGAACTGACTAATCTTTGCTTTTTATCACTGTGCCTGTTAAACATGATTATTACATGATTATTCTTGCTCTTATGGGATTTCTAAACAGTCACAATTAGGAATTATGCTAATAAAGTCTGTTGTGACACGAAAGCTCACTTCCTTGCTTGTTCTTCCTCATGACTGTGTTTTAGCACTCTGCAAAACATAATATCCCTTCCATTATGGGATAGGAAAGGAGAGGCCTTAGTTCAAAAGGTTTGCATGTGGACGACCCAGCTTTCTTTCCCAGCTCTGCAGTAGAATGACTTGATGACCTCTGAACAGGCAAGGCATGAGAAGTGGTCAGGACTGGGGATGCTGAGGTCTGTAGTTCTGTTCCTGAACAGTGGAAACTGAGGCCAAGTTTTTATAGAAAGCTGGCTGTGATACTGGGCTCTGACCTTCTCAAAGGTCTGCCCCTTGGACTTGCATTCTGATGAATTGAGCTGTCCAAGCTTCTGTTGGTATTTGTATTATTGAAATATTCAAGTTGGATCCTGTTTTGATGTGCGGAAAAACAGACCTGGTGTTGGAAGAATGATGTACCCCGTTCTCCCGTCAGTAGTAGGAACCTGGTTTAGGAGTACCTTGACCAGGAGCACCAGCCTCTTGATGCTAGTACTAAAGGGGCAGTTCAGTGAGTACCATTATGGAACAGCATACAGGAGGATGACAGTAAGGGAGATGTTTCCTTGGCACTAAACTGGTGTGCTATAGACAGGCAAATTAAGGAATGCCATTTTGGAAAGGTATGTGTTGAAAGTATGGCATTTCTCTTACTTCTTCCACTGGATATTTGGATAAGTTTTATATCACTTTGAATAAATGAAGTCATCCTTAGTGCTTTCAAATGTAGTTTTCTGGAGATGAGGGACTTAACTGTTACAGGACGCAGTATTCCTCCATGCTAAATAGAAAAATTCATATTAATCGGGCAGCTGAGCATGCTTCTGCTGCCTGGTCAACATTGGAAAGGTCTTCTAAGAGCCTTGGGGGAGGCAGTAGAAAAACACAGGGTAAAATAGTATAGTCATTCAAAGATACCTGCTTCCAAGGATGCTGATCGTCTTGGATGTGGCTGCCCTTTTAATGAATTCTTACCTTTTAGTCAACCAGCATTGCCAGTGAAATACCAGTGGCTTTGGTGACATACGGAGCATGGATTAGATCTTCAGCTATGTTGCCTTGTACTACATGTGTGCAAATAAATAGGGCCAAACATGAGATGCCTATTTTTCACTGACGCAGGGCAGTAGGCTGTAGAAATTAACATGATGGCTGTTGTAGATTTTGGGAAGAGAGAGTGGTGAGAATAAAGATGCAAAGAAATCCAGAGGTAGATATATCTCTTTTTCTTTCCCCAAAACTTAAGAGCTACTTTGGTCTCCCAGAAAGCTTTCCACAAAGCATCCCTAGGGTGTTAGAAATCAATACTTTTGATTAAAAACTGTTGCTGAATAAATATGATCTGTCTGTAGCATCTAGCAGTTAGGTTCCTTTTACAGCTCTATTGCCTTTTTGTTTCTTACCTCGATGGAGTTCTTGGACGTGGGGAATATAGTTAAAGAATTAATTGCAAATTCCCTTGCTCTTCTGAATGTATTCCTTAACTTGAATGGGACAGTTTAGCAGGTTCTGGAACCCCCCTCCTTTGTACTGTATAAACTAAGTCTAATCACAGGCAGCACAATTCTAGAAACTCCTTGAAATGACCACGAAGTTGTTTGTGAGAGCACTGCAGCATAATTTCCCTCATGCTTTCTCATTTGTCTCAAAGACTGCTCTGTCAATGTTCTTGTCATAATCTTTTGCTGACCAGAGATTACGTTAAAACAAAATCTCCTCTTTAATCTTACAGCAAATTTCTTTCTTCCCTTCGGCTTCCCTGACTCATTGAACCCAAAATGAGTGTCATTGACCCAACAGGCTAAAAAGTTCATTAGCATTCATATTTTTCAATCATCTAAATCAGCTGTTTGTTTCCACTACAGTTTGCAAAATTCCCTTGGACTACAAAGAAGACTTTGATCAGACACTCTGAACTTAGGCATCCCCCAGAGAAAAAACAAGATCCTGCAAGTCGAATGACAGCCTGGTGCTCAATGTGGTGCTTAAGATAGTTCCGTATTCAAAAGCAAAAGGTCGTGAGAGCAGAATGAAGCTGAAGGAAGTATTAACATATAGGCAATTCAGGCAGATTTTTTTTTCAAATGTGGCACAGTCAGAAATTTTGAAGAAACCACTATAGTCAGCAAGATAAGAAAAGATGCATGAAGAACTATGCTGGACAACTACCATAGCGGTGTGGAAGGGTAGGAGATATCAGTTGTGGGAAGGATCAACAGCATTGTGCCAATTAAATGTCACACGAGGGTTTACTTTAGAATCTACTTTTAAATTTTTTGTAAAGTTTCAGAAGCCCAAAGTGGTGAATTTACTTTGAACCTGAAAACATCAGAGCAAGAGGCTCTGATGAGAAAATGTCGAGGTATGGATATGTTCCTATTAGGAGATGAAGACTTCAGTTAAGCATTAATATAAGGGAGGACTTTGACCCTTTAATTTTACTATTTCTTAACACAGTGCCTGGGAGGGCTAGGCAGGGCTTGAGAAACAGTGACTCTTAAATGGCACCTAAAAAGTAAATAAACTGAATAAATGGAGGAGGCTGCTCCATAGTCTATACTAGCAGGTCACTGGGAGAGAATGCAATGTGTCATTGAAAGGGACTACACTTTTTACAGTTATTAAAAAAATATTTCCCTAGTTGACTGAATATTGTGAAGTTTATTCGATATGTGATGCTGGACACTGAACAAATAAATGAGAAGACTCAGACAAAGAAAAGCACTGGAAAAGCAGGGGGAATGGAGAGGAAAAATGGAAAAGGGGGTGCTCTAAGCTAAAAGGGATCAGCAAATTAGTATTTTAAAAGTTAAGAATACTTGAAGTTGCTGTGTTCCTTGGTGTTACTTTCATACCAGCGTATGTTACTTCAGTTTCATATGTTTTGAGATTAAATTACAAAGGAGATGGGACGCTCCACTGCAAATCAGAGTTGGGCCTGGGCAGCTTTGTATCTTCTGCTTACAACTTCTTAGCAAAGATGTTTAAGTCTTTGTTCCACGATGATCTGGGAGTTTGGGAGAAAGGGACAGGGTGGAGAGTGATATGGTTGAAGGGAGCTGTAAGGTTTATATTTTGAGAATCATGATCCAAGGTTGAACTAGAAAGCTGTAAATCAGAATTCATGGCAAATTTAGATAAGAAAAACACCTGAAGAGCAAGCTGCTTCCTGAAAAGCTGAAAGCTCTGAGTCTGATATCATAAATTCACCTTCTAGGAGTGAAGGTGTATCCTCTGGGCATCTTTTTCTTAATCATAAGCATTACGCACCAAACAGTTCTTTTTGGTATTGTCATATTTGATGTGGAGGTGAGGCTTCCTCTGAGTTCTGAGTGTAAATATTAGAATATTTCCATCTGGTGCTAGGGAATTTTGAGATCCTGGAAGTGCTCTTGGTACGTGTCTTAAGGGTGTGATTTTCTTCTTAGGCATCCCGTTACCCTTGTCAGCTTGAGTGGGATTATTAGTCTTGGTTTGCTATTTATCTGTTTAGGAGGATATATCTCAGCAGACCTACAGCTGACAGAAGCTAAGGCTCCACTGTTCCATGCCTGCATCCAACCTGCATGATAAGCAGAGCTGTGCGAATCGGCCCTTTGACCTTTATCATTGTAATTTGTGACTGGACAAAGTACTATCCAGGCTGTCTCCAGGCTGGGCTGCCTGTTTGGCTGTACTAATCAGCTGAGCATGGTTGGGAATGTTTCTTGGCACTGAGGCTGGCCATTGCAGGATGGTCTGTCTGTGCTCATAAACATGCAAAACAGGATGATTGTATGCAGACTGAGTACTGGGAATGAGCATGGGCATATCCTAACTCCTGAGCTGTGCACAGGAATTAATTGGAAGAGTGCTAGTTAAAATGAGAAAAATCATATCAGAGACTGTTCTAATAGTTTAAAATTGCAAACTACCATGTTTTAAAGTCTGGGAGTGCACCCAGGCTCCATTTCATTTGTTAAAGTGCGTATAGCCTATCAGTTTGACTTTCACTGTGTCAGTCTCTCCGGTGTATCTAAAACTCTTCACAAGCCATTAAGAGAAACAAGGCCCTCAGGAAGAGGTAAACATCTCACAGTAAGTGTAGGTAGACTGAAAATGCTCCTGTTGGAACTCGACTGTTCAGCTGTGATGCTGTGCATAGTCAACACTTTGAGCAGGCAACTTTCCTGGTACTGGTGTGGTTGGGGTGCCACTGGAGAATGGGAGGTGGGCTCTCCCAGCCACTGCAGGTATGCTGCTGATGCGTCTAAAGCAACAGTGTTAGACATCAGATACAAAAGTCTTCTACGTCCGAAGTTTGGAGTTGCCACCATTAAGTAAATGGTGAAGGATAAGCCCCATGCATCTTTCCCCTGAGGAAGCCTTGTATTAAGAACTCAAGAAAAGGAAACGGGATGGCTTTCACTTGATACAAGTTCGCTGTTTAGATGTCTCCCATGCACTTCCCTGTAGGGCACATCCTTATATTTAAAGCAGGAAAATGGTGAATGAAGTTTTCTAGGTCTCAGCACCTGTGTGTGCCAGCAGCTTGCTGTATAAATCTTGGTGGGAGAGAGGGACAAACCCCATCTCATTGTGCCTCAGGTTCCTGATTAGTATTTTAGGGATATTAATGCTCCTCAACCTGCTGCACGGTCTTTGACAGGCTTATTTTCATCATTGCTTCTAATAACTTTAGAGATGCTGCTGCAGAGGTACTAGCAAGGCAGGGAGGGTGTCACGGTCCACTCAGTGGACTCGTGATGGTTCGTTTACTATGATCTCGAAGCGCAAAAAACAAGGCGACCACA
>JAVJGI010000063.1:66478999-66532777 GCA_035590275.1 Ibycter americanus
ATGAGGACCACACTCCATCTCCAGGTTTCCGTTGGCAATGTTGAGACAATATTGTTCTCTTTGGACCGACTCTTACAGAGGGTTGCTGTCATTGTTATGGGACAGAGGGCGTAGGGAAAGGAGAAGAGCAGAGGGATGAAGGGGCAGTCGCTGGAACCTGTGAAAGTCAAAGCACGGCACATACGCTCGGTCATCGGCCCCTCTGCATATTAACAGGGTGTTTGAAATGGCTGTCTGTGGTGCTTGCATGGGTTCGAGGGACCTGCCCTCCCCTTGCTCACGTTCCTCCGCTGTTTCTCTCTGTCCTTCGTTCCCACCGCTCTGCGGCGCTTACTGCCTCCCCCCTCGTGCATGCACCCCTCTGCTCGCAGCCAGGTTCATCAAAAAGAAGTGGGTCTCCGTGGTAACGGGGAGACAGCTGAAAAATGGCAGCTAAATGCAGCTGCCCCTCATTTAATATCGACTCTGGCACTGACAGAACAGATAATGGGCAATAACACACCATTATGCTGCGGGGAAATGAAATGCTTCAGCAGACGCCTGTCATGCTGCAGGGATTTATTTGTTACTGTACCAGCAGAGATTTCTCTCCCCTTCTGTCTATCACTTTCTGTCATTCCCCCTTCTATTCCTCTTCCTTCTTTCCTTCTTCTGCCTGTTCCTGCACTTGGCCCTTCTTCGCTTTCTGCTTTTTCTTTCTTTTCCTCCTTCCTTGTTTTGCTCCTTTACCCACCTTTTTTTCTCTCTTACCTCCTCTATCATGTTCTCTAACTCTTACATTACACTGGATTTCGTGTTCCTAGTGTCGGAGCATGCTGTGTCTGAAGCCTGAGAGCTCTGTGAAGCTCCAAGCTTTTTGCTCCTTTCAGAGTTTCTATTTTCTTTCTAGTTTAAACCTACTTCTTTCTTCTGTCTCTGTGCATGTGTCAGTGTGAATCTAGTGAGGATGAAGTTTGCTTGATGAGCCTTCAGCCAACATATTTCTGCGGGCTGTGTTTTAATTTGACAAGTACGACACAATGAAATGAAAGGTTTTGGTGGAAATGTAGAGGAAAGTGCTAATGAAAGGGGTGCACTCCTGCTTCTTCTGGTGCCAGAGTGTGTGTGCTTTATTTTCAGCTGGCCACAGAGTGCCCAGGGGTTGGGTAGTTTGTATCAGGGTTGTGGATCATGTTGGTTTCTAAATGGCTCCTAACGCTGTGACTCTCTCACATTTTGATTATCCAGCATTAGTTGCGCTTTGTGATTGCTGTGGGGTTATTTTTTCTAAATGTCCTACTTGTGCAAATCTGAAATGTCGTAGAACCAGGGCCACTGATGATAGCAAGTGGTCCTCTCTCAGGTCTTACAAGACCTGTCCCTCCACAGATACAGGTTCAAACTACGTGATGAACTTTTGGGTACTTACCTTTTAGCTGGAATGAATCGAGGCCTGTGAAACTCATTGCTTTGACTCAGAGGCTGCTCTCACATCAGCAAAGGGCTGTCAGTGTGGATGCAGTTCACACAGGCAAAAACATGCTCTTTTCAGTACAGCCTCTTTCCTTTGTGTCTTCATGCAAAGAAACATGAAATCCTCACAGACATGTAGTCATGTGGGTGTAGCTGCATCTCTGTGAGTGACCTTTGCTGGTCGTCAGTGTCCAGACATGCTTCTGATGGGTAGAGTAGGGGAGCTATAGCATCATCTTCTCCCACAAAATGTATACCATCTGTGCAGTGCATTCACACAGTGTGGCAGAGCTCCGGCAGCTGCCCAGTCCCTGCTTACTGCAGCTAACATTTTATCTATGTCCAGGATCGCATCACTTCATCCCTGACCTATGTTGGTGTCCTGGAAAACCTGTGTGATGCAGAAACTGTTTGAGGCCTTGCTTGTGCCTGGAAGGCTTTATTGACCTAGGCATGCAAAGAGCTCCTTTGAATACAGATGCCCTTTATAAATTCTTTTGCTAGTGTGCCTGGTCCCTTATCAAAAGTAATCATACCAGCAAAGCTGTATTTTCTGTCAGTATAAGAACATCTGTACTCACGGTTTTGTCATTGTTGATAGGGTGACTACAGGAGATGTTGGATGCTTTTTTGTACACCCAACTGATATATCTGTGCCATTAAATCTTAAGGTAAGAGTAGGCCTAAATTCTCTAAGTGATGTATTTATACACATTGTACCATATGGACCTACAGTAGGATCATTCTTCTTTTCCCTAAGTGCGATGCAGTCAGCAAATCTAGCTAAGCAGATTCTTAGAAAGTGAATTTTGCAAGGACTCAGTGTAATACAGTTTTAGGCAGTACAGATCTTAAAATTCTCTTGTTGTTCTAGCACGGGGTTCCCCTAACCCAACCATTGATAAAACGTGTTGATCCTGTCTTGCAAACACCTACGTTTTTGGTACTTGGATAATTTCTGAATGTAAAATTACAGGGCTGTGGTGTGAGTACCCATTGCTTGGATCTTAGAGTTTCCCAGAAATGTTTACACCCCTGAGTAAAATCTGTATAATGCCTCCTAAGTTCTCCAAGCTAGCCAGCCCTTGCTGTGGTTAATGAGAAATGACCGTGGGAGGAGCCTTTAATATGATACCAGGTAAGATAATAAATGCTAGAGGAAAGGAGGTAACGAGAAAGAGAGGAAGGTCCTTTTTGGTTATGTCCTTCCGTGCCATCATATCTCTGCAAAGGAACTTATTTAACTAGAATATTTCCAGAATGTCAGCATATACCCTACATACCTGATTTTATTTACCACTTCACTGCACATGTAGAGCATGTTCCTCAGAAATCATGTTAGCACTCACACGTGAAACAGGCAACTTTGAGACATCACAGCTTGATGTGCAGTTGATTGGTAAAATACAATTCATCCTCACTGATACTTTGGTTGTGTTCCAATAGACTTTAGGAGTAGCTTTGGGCAGCTATGGGTTTCCCAGTCTTTCACTGTTTTTCCCAGCATCTTTAAAATTCGTCCCTGTCGTAAGATATTAAAGCAGTGGGAAATTGATTGCCAAGGAGCTTAGTGGATTTTCTGTTTTAGGTTTCAAAGGAAGCAAGTTGGAGTCCAAAAATCCTTAATGGATGTCATTCCACCCACCTCTCTGAAGCAAGCAGATTTTTAGATATAAACCCTGTTCTCTCTCCACAATTGAAATGCCAGTACACTGACCCCCATTTCAGCTGCATGCCCTGCCAGCTTCTTGAGCCATGGTGCTTATTAATGAAATAAGCAAACGTGGAAGTGTCTGGGTTTTTCTTTTCCCTTTTTTTCTTTTAGTTTTTTCCCCCCCCTCTCCCAACAAACCTGCAGTCATTAAGTGCCATCGTGAGAGAGGAAGTGGCTTGTTAAAAAGAAAAGCCCTGATTTTTTTATTTTTTTTTTTTATGAAGAATACCATCAGGAGCAGGCTATGATTAATACACATAATTGAAACAAATTGCAGCTAACTGCAGAAAGCATCTCCCAGCTGTTGACAGAAGGAAATTGCTGACAGCCTTTTCCTATTCAATGAAGTAGAGAGAGAGAGAAAGGAACCTTGCCCAGCCCATGTAAATACATGGCCACTGCTTATGCATGCATGTACAAAAGCACTCACACGACCAATGTGCATGTATGTCATTCTGTGTGTATCTGTTTGCATGTCCATACATGTCACATGTGCAGGTGCAAAGCCAACTTTTGCGTGCATTTGTAATGACTGTACCTCTATGTACGTAGTAGGATCTTGCATGTCTGTGGATTTCTGCTTTGCTGAACATACTGCGTGCCCACACGCAGCATGACAGTAATGCCAATTTAATGAGAACTGCCCTGGAGGCACTACGTGCTCCACCAGAGAAAGGAGGCTCCAGCTGGGCGTGTGCTTGCACATATGAACTTGCATATTCACATATGAAACAACAGAGACCATCTTCTCCGGGGAGCCCTTCCTCTGGCTCTGTCTTTAGGAGGAGAAGGCAGGCTCATTTTTGTCTTTTAAAACACACCTTCCATTGCCACTCTGTTCTTCTGTCCCTTTCACCTTTTGTTTTTCATGCTCCCTATCTGTCATTAACAGCCTAAATAGAAAACACTTAGATGCAGGAGATGAGTCTGAAGCTAGGAGAGTCATCTTTGACTGAAATACTGTACAGATGGCTAACGGGCGTACATCAGAGCCTTGCCTCGTTCAGAAAGTTGCTCTGGAGAGGAATTCAATATCCATAGTTCATTCAGTTGCTGGCTTCTGCTAAGACAGTCGACGAGTGGGTTGCATTGATTGTTTTGTGATATAGGTTTGTCACGTATGGATCATTTATAACTTGTCCATCCAGTGATCTGCTCCCACGCAGCCATGCGGTTGTTCCAAAGCGGGCAGCCTGTTGCACTGAGTGGGCTGCAGGAATGCTAGCGAGCAGAAGGCAAAGTTAGAGACCTCCCGCAGATTGTTAGTAAGATCTAGCAAATTGGTTGGTAAAATCTGCATTGAGGATGATGCTCTGGTATTTACTGAACATACTTTCTTGTGGTCATCTGTTGATTTCATAATCTGAGCTTCTATTGACCACTTTATAAGGGCATTTTGAGTTATTTAGAATCAAGCAGGAACATCAAGTATGAGTTATTTCCTATGTATCTGCCTTTAAAGCTGATTGCTACAGTGTGATGCCAGATGGTAAAAAAACCATAGTTCTTCCTGTTGTGGTTCTGCCCATTGAAATAAAGCCATGAAGTCTCTTTGTAACTGTATGCATATTATAAGTGTTTTAAAAATAACCTGCTTGAACTGGTCCCTAATCTGTTATTCCCCCTCCCTTTGTGCCGGTGTTCACTGTAAACACATCAATATCAAGCAGTTAGCAAACAAACATTCCTTTATCAGAGGCGTATGTCGACCCCCTATGGAAGCTTAACAGCTCAGGCAGGCAGATGCAGCAGTAGGGAAATAACTGATAAAGTCAGATGTTACAGGTTATGGATTGTGTTTATGAGTTAGTGATTCACAGAAGATCCAACCAAGCGGGTGAAAGAGGACTGGAGCCATTGACGTTTGAAGTTCAACCTGGGAAACGGTGTGTTCATCTTTAGCACTACCCAGGGAGCTTGCGAAGAGTCCCAGAACATTTTAGTGAAAAAACCAAATGCTGAAAGAATTTAATAAATAATACCAGGTGGGTGGTGCTGGAAGGGAGGTAGCTGACTCAGGCTGTTGCCACAATAACAAATCACTCTGAGGCAAGCTAGACTATGAATTTACCTACTCTAAAACAACCGCATGTGCACACTTGTAAATCTAAGGGAAAGCAAGCCAACCTAGCGTATTCATATTGAGATGTGAGCTGCCTTGCATTCACTGAAGGGTACAGTGATGCATGTGGGCAGCTACCATGAAGTAGGTGATGCGACGTATTCTACACGCTTGCCCGTCGCACAGAAACACGAGTGTCCAGCCTCTCAGTCAGGGTCGCTGCTTGACGTGTAAAAGCCAAGTCTCCCATTGCTGTAATTTCTTTCTGCCCCTTTAAACTCCCCTTGCAGCTAAGAAAGATCATATACCCAACTGCATTTCAGTCCTCAGTGGCTATGCAATGTTGATGCAGAGCTATACACATAAGATATACTCCGCTCTAGGAAGAGCTCTAAGTATGGGTTGTAGCAATTTCTCTCTTTCGTAGAGGTGAGACAGCAGGTACAGGTAGGGTCTGGGGGCTGCGACACCTTGAAGGATGAGCAGATCTGGCCACACTGCCCATGTCCTTCATCACAGCCTGTTCTGACTGGCGCTTGCATGACTACCAGAAATTGTAGTTGGTTGATCATCACAATTCCTGTCATCGATCGTTTTCATTTCCTGAGGCCTGGCAGCCTCAGTTCTGCCAAATGAAGCAATTTCAGCACATACTTCTAAACCACGCTAGGATCACCCAGGAGTAAAAGTACTTTATGGAGTTGCTACAGTTCTTGTAAGAGCTTGAAAATGAGTTCTTAATTCACTTCCATTGAGAAACAGAGTCTTGGGGGCCAACAAGCTTGTTCTACCAGATGCTATGAAATCTTAAGATCAGCACTAACATTTGTCTGCTGATATCTGTGCAACCTGAGAACTTTTTTTTTTTAAACTAACATTCATTGTAGAGGCTATTCAAGGAGACTTTGTGGGTGAGGGGGGCACCAGCTCTGTCTTATGATTTATTCATCACAGTACGGTCAAACCAGCAGATCGCAGAAGTTTGCTATCTAGGTAGTCATCTGTAGGACAAAGAAACAGGAAAGTGATGCTCCAGAAACATGTATAGACAGCAGCAACAACAACGTGATCCTCTGTGGGCTGCAGATGGTGGAGCTTAGTGTTGTAAGTCATCAGGTAACAGTACAAAAGCTTTCAGTATTGCTATGTACTATTTGCAGTGAGTTCTCTTGCTCCTTTGTCCTCCCAGAGTAGTTAAGTTGCGCAGCTTCCTTTTCATTTTCGGATTGAAGTATGGTTACAAGCAAGAAAAAGTTGTGTAAAATTGGGGAAAAAATATTTAATGGAGCTTCTTTTTCTATTTTTTTTTTCTTCTGAGTCCAATTGCCTGAGTGTAAGGACAAAACTGCATATGTAGATAGATCAATTACATAAATTTATATGTTATTTCTCTCTTTTATTTATCTTAGCTCTGCAAAACCAACACAGTTCTGAGAAAATAAGTTATACCTTTTTCTGACATATATATGTCTCTATTAACAAAATTACAATGTCAAGGCCAAATTCTGCCAACAATAATCTGTCAGCAGCCCCATAAGAGATCGCGGCATTATGAAGGTATGAGTAGAACTTGGTCTACCAAAATTCTGTTGCTAAAGATTGTGAGTAAAAAGATGCCAGCTTGTCTGTGACTCCACAAAGTAGCGGAAAACTTAGCAGTTACAGGGGAAAAGAACCCACTTTTGTTGCAACTGAGCACATTTGACCAGATAGCTGTTAGGAGACAATTAACCTGGAGGCTCTGGAGGTTACTTTGGCAGCGTCTGTTTTCAGAATTGTCTTGTATTTTAGAAATAGAGATCCTTTCCACATAGTAGGGGTTTCAGTGATCCCTCACCCTGGCCATGTACAAGGATACACAAAGGTTCCTCCTATGGGTCTTGACCAAAACCCCTGACCAGCTTTCAGTTCCAAAATTGCAAGACCGCGGTGGTGGGGGGTTAATGGAGTTGTTAAAGTGTGCGGAACAGCTTGAAGAGGGACAATGCTTTGGTAAAACAGGGGTTGGAAAATATTTATAAAATATACAAATGCCCCTGGTGTTTAGATTAGAATACAAGTTTTTGCTATTTAAAACAAAACAAACCAGACCCCAAAACACAAAGCCACTGAAATCAGGACCCTCTGGGGCAATCTGATCTCCAGGAAAATAATGGCAGTACTTTTCTGAACTGAAAGAGAAACACACATTTTTTAACAGTAGTTGTAACACAAGG
Organism: Ibycter americanus; assembly: GCA_035590275.1. Taxonomy (NCBI): domain Eukaryota; kingdom Metazoa; phylum Chordata; class Aves; order Falconiformes; family Falconidae; genus Ibycter; species Ibycter americanus. The sequence goes on from JAVJGI010000063.1 coordinate 66,486,444, forward strand.
GCTGTGTCACATTTCCTGCAGGGAGAATTGAAAAGTAATTTTTACAGCAGCTGGGCTTTGCTTGTAAGAGTGAGAATTACATCACTTCTGACCTTCTAGCAACAGGCTTAAAAAAAGTAACACGAACATAGATACCAGCATGATCACTGAGTTACATCCAGTAGTATTCCTTCACTGATTACTATACAAATTATGCCTAATTTTTATCAGAGCCAGTGGGTTCAGAGTTTGGCTTACAGTACTGAAGAGTAGCACTGATTTGGCTGTTGTTTTTTATTGGTTTTAGTTGATATCCAGTGTTGGTAACTTGTACAAAGCTTTAATAATATTGTGCTACCCAGGAGCTTGAACTAATGAAAACAGCTGGGCTCATTCTTGGTGCTGTCACATCGAGACATGAACATCATTTCATTGATGATATGAAGTTACTAATTTCGAATGAACTGATAGAATAGCTGTGATCTGTTATTCCAGACAGCATCGATAATTTCAGAAGTTTATGAAAATAAGTAAGCTGATAACTATTTTAAGAGATTTAAAATATATACTAAACAGGAGTTTTTTGCATTGAAGTAAATTCATATAATATGTATGCATCAAAAGACCACATGGAAATAGCCAAGAAACAATTGCAATTGTGATATAACTTTTTCAGTTGAATACAAAAAAACCTCCACCATAATTAGATACTTATTTTCAAAATCTTTTTGGTTTGGTGGGGTTTGAGGGGATCTTTTATGTTTCCAGTGATTAGCCAGAATACTTTTACCTAAGTACTTTTTCTGTTCATCAGCAACTTTACCAGATAGAGATGCTAAACTGAAACATTTATTGCATTGCTGTTGAGCTTCCACCACTCTCTGACCTCAGATGACTTTCTGTACCTCTTAACCCACTCTTTTACATATACAGGGAGACTATTGCGCAGAAGATTGGTGTCCACTTTCTCAAATTAGCATGTGAATTTTCTGTGCCTCGGATTTGTTCTTGAAATTTGAGATATGTCGGTCTTGATCTTCAAGCGTGTTGGTAGCATGCAGCTATTACAGAAAATCATGTTAGTGAAGACAGACTTCAGAAAATGCAACGTGTATGGTTTGCCCAAGTCTTGCACTGAGCTGGCAGTAGAGCTGAGAGCATGCAGATTTTCTGAGTCCTTCCTGGGCAGCAAATCCTTTGGACAACTGACTAGACAACCCACTTTATGTTTTGGTGTTTGTCCCTCCCATGAGAAGCAGTCTCCTGATTACTTGGCTTACAGTACTGAAGACTAGCACTCTGTATGGGATGAGCCTCCTTGTCATTATTATGAGAGACTATTTGACAGGTTTTATTATTTTTCAGGTTCCTAAGTCAGGTGTTTTCCGTTTAGTTCTTTTAATGAATATATTTATCTATGTGCTGTTATGAGCTAGTCCCACAACAGCAGAGGTATAGGATGGCAGGATGATACTTGTCTCCACCTCCTCTGCTCTGTGTGCTTTTGTTTTCTAGTAAGGAACTTTGCTCCTTCTATCAGCTTTGCATATATTTATACAGACATGTATTTATTTGTGTATGGGCTTAATGTCATTATAAACATCACAAGAGTGTTCCCTGTTCTCTCTGCTTTCCCTTCTTGTTTTACATGGGGCTTGTTTTTGCACGTAGATTTGCTACAGCCCAGCTGTAAAGAAGGTAATAAAATGTGTGCGTGGCAAAATAAGGTGGAATCAAACCCTTGTGTAGCTGCTTTCTGTCATTTTTATGTGCATCACTCCCTCCCTTCTGTCTGTAGTGCTGTCTGTAATGGTCTAGAGTCTTCCCTTCCTTCGGCTCTATGTTTTCGGCATTGTGTTAATTGTTTGTGGTGTATGGGTTTTTCAGCAGCGTGCAGTGGGAAAGGTCAGCTGTCAGAAACAGGCCTGTCCACAACTGATAAGGCATTCAAGAGATTGGATTTGACTCATTAAGCACCTTCCCTGTAGACGTGGAGTCTGCTCTGCCGCAGAAAAAAACCTAAAGCAGGAAGGGAAAAAGCCCAGGATGAAGTTGGAGCATGCGCCAGAAACACTGGCACGCTCTCCCTCTTGCCCTGCGCGCAGTGCTGGAGCTCGCTGTGCTTCCACCACACTTGCATCCTCACGCACCGTGGTCGTCCACGCTTACACACTGAGACCGCGTGCATTCACTCTGGCGTTTACACCTGGTCAAGACACGTGTTCATTTTCTCTCTGTACATACATGTGGGTTCCCTGAAGTTACGTGGGGAAGATGCATTTCCTTCCTGCCCTCATATGCGTGCTGTAAGATGTACGAGGATGCTAATGCTCCTGCATGTTGCAGGTATGCATGCACAGCCGCTCCAAGATGGTTTTATGTGTTTCTCACTCTCATAAATCTCTTTACACCAATGCCTGCTTCCTTTCATGCTGTAACAAAGAGCACATGTCCTCTTTATGTGTATACATTGTGTTTGTTCAGATGCACATTATCTGCCTTTCCACAGAAACATGCTGTGCAATTGTACTGCCTATACCTGTGTATATGTGTCCTGGTAAACACACATGAATTTGCTGCTATGTAGACATAGCAGAAGCCTAGACAGTTTCTCATTGCATACAAATGCACACATTTTTGCCCCTAAATAATTACTGGCCAAAGCTCCTCTGCCAGCTCGTAACAGTCCCTTGCCTGTGGCTTTGTTTTGAGAAGAATCGTTGTGCCTCAAATTGGGTTGGATACCGCTACTTCCATAAATGGTCCTAATGATGTCTCACAATGAGCATAAATGGAGGGTAGCAGTAGGGTTTGGCAGTGTATTTTGATATTATGGCAGTCCTGGGGTCCACACGTACACACTCTCCGATAACACTGAAGCTGTACAGAGCTGACATTACCGCAGGCTGTGATAGCAGTCTCATGCACTGCTCTGCCCCGCTCTGCATCTCTCTTGCCTCACTTTTGCGTTTCACCTTGCTTTGCATCTCCCCTTTCCCGTGGGCATGGCTTTCAATACCGCTCGCTGGTATTGAAAAGGATAATTTTGTGGATCATTATTGTGTTATTACAGTGATTAGCATTAACTATTTTTCTACTCACACTTCACTGCTCAACAGCAAGCGTGACGCCTGCTGGAAGGCTGCTGCTAACACAAGCGCATGTGCATGCACAAGCGCACACACGCACCTCTTACAGTGCTGCCTCTCTGCTCCTGTCCTTCCAGCCCCTTTCTTTGAGAGCTTCCAGCAGTTTTCTAAAATAATGCCATTCAACGGAAGCAGGAATTTCTCCTCCCGCTAGGCAACTTCGATGTGCTTTTGTTCTAAATGCACTTTTTGTCTTTCCTTCTCTCAATATTGGTGTAAATCTTTTTTATTCATTCCTGCAGTCAGTCTTGGAAGACTCCCACCAACAGTCCCTATGTTTTTTCCCAAGCAGGACCAGTCCTACCACACATGTACGGAAGACTGCAATAGCTACTTAACATTCTCCCTAATGCTATGGCTTTTTACTAAGGTCAAGAAGTTTGGTGTTTTTGTTTCAGTGTGGTAAGGAACAAAAATGCCACAGGTGCAGCCTCTTCTATAAGCTGAATATCAGTGCACTTAAATCTGCACCCAGTAGTAAACAGGTCTCAATACTTAGCATTAGGATTGGTATTTGGTGTTTGAGTTCTGTTTTTCAATAGGCTGGCAGAGTAAGGGTAGAGTGAAACTGGGAATTGCAACTGGGATACAGATTGCTGCTGAAGAACTGTCAGTCTCTCTTAGGTGGTGAATATAATGTTGGCATGTAAGTTGCTTCAGTTTTTTAAAAAAGCATGGTTTACATAAAACAATGGCACTTCTGTTAACCAGAGTACGTGAGATAAAAAGCGGGTGAATTAAGAGCGTAGCTGTGCACTTGCATGCTCTTACCCTGCTGTACTGTCATGCGTGTTCTACACAGAATGGCAGAGGAGCCAAGTAACAACCCAGCAATAGAGATACCTCTGTGAGAGCAGGGCTGGTGAATATGTTAAATCTAGAGTTTTATGTTCACGGTGTTGTGATGTTCTCTCTCTGGTCAGTTTGCACTTTGCTGAATGTTCAGTTTGTAAGGAAACATTTCTGCTGGGTGGTGTGTTCTGAGACTGGCATCCTTATGTTTGAGAATGATGCACCAGGAAAATAAGTAAACTAGAAGAAATATAGAGCAAAATAAAAATATAAGAAAAAGTAAATACAGCAGCAATGGGAATTGTCCTCACCCATGCTCAGGAGTGAGGAATCTGGAGGAGTTCTTGTGCCCAGCACATCATCATGGTATCAGAGCTCTTGACGCAATTAATAACCACACCTTACTTTTCCTGCACCTTCTGAAGCTGGGAGTAAGAGTAGCAAAATTGTTCAGAGAAATTAAAAGAAAAAAGTACACTTTGTTCAACCAAAACAAATTGTGAATTTATATGAATATATCCAATCATTTCAGGCAAATTATTGTTTAAAATTGATTTATTCAGCATCATTCATTTCAAAATAAACATGTTTCATGCTTTTATTTGAAAATGGAGCTCTAGTTTTTTAAGAAATGTATTTTTAAGGAAGTGTAAAATGAAATTGTTAAAATTTATTTTGGGTTAAGCAAGACATTGGCCTGTGGCTTCTCCTCACAGATATGGAATATTTTTTGTTTTGCAGAGAAGTTCTATTAAACTTGTAGAGCGTTCTTTTCCCATGGGTCTCAAGGACTTAACCTATATTTTTGTTATCTTTGTAGTACAGATGGAGACAGACGAGGTTAATTAAGTGCCTCAGGTTGCACAGTAAATCAGTGGCAAAGTTGAGAATAAAATGCTGAGGTTCTGACTTCTACACCTGTAGTTTGTCATTTAGATCAATTTTGGCAAGCAATTTAAAAAATGATGTTACCAACCATATGCGATAATCTTTTGTAGACATATGTAATCTTATTTATTCATTTTCATTATTATAGTACAATACTGCTGTCATTAAAACATTTTAGCTAAAAGATTTTATGAACACATTTTTCAGCTGTTTTGTGTGGTATTGGAGCAAATGATGCTGGTGGGTGATTTCGGTAGTAAATGGTTCATTCACGCAGGTTCGAATTCTTCTTCAGACCCTTCTGTTTTCTGCTTCCCTTCAGAAAAAGACAGAAAAAGGTGGGTTAGAGAGTTGGAAGGGAATCTGTGGATCATATTATTGATGAATCTAGGTTTAAATAATCTCTGTCTATGCTGAATATGTGGACTAACTAGTACATTTTTGGTGATACACCTGATTATTCTTTTTCGCTCCAAAGAGATGCTGTTGAAAGGACTGTTGAGTGAAGAAGAAACTTGCAGCGTTGAGAAAGAAAATAGCTTTTAATTTGTGTGAATTTTCATGTGTTTAGATGGTGTGAACTTCAACTGTATATTTAATAGGTGCATGCTTCAGAAATTTAAAGCAGTCCTGCTTCTAACAGACTATTAGCTCTATCACTGATGTATAAAAGTGATACACAGAAACTGCTTTATACGTTTTCCATTAGATAGTGTATGTCAACTGTTTGAGGACCAGGAGCCCAGGGGATTTTCCTCCTTTCTTTGGGTAAGAGATTCAGGCACTGTCATGCCTGTTGCCTCCCTTTGTGCTCAGCCTTTGCTGTGCAGTGGCCCAAATTCATCAGGAGAGCTAGGTCACTTTGCAGGACTGGTTCTGGACCTCTTAAGCATGATTTGTGGTCCAGGGGGTCAGAGCCTTCTCTGTGTTGGAGCCAGCCGAAAGAGCATCATCCAAGGACAGAGACAGCAGCAAGGAGAGGTGGAACCTGCATCTCTGGAGGTCTCGTGAAGTATCTTTAGGGAAAGCAGTACTTCCTCCTGTTTTCATTAAGAGCTTTGGAGCTCAGGGAAATAACAGATTAGTCAGGTTTGACAAAACCATGGACATTCATTGTATTGCCGAGTCTCCTTGATCTCTTCTGGGCTTAAATCTGAGAACCTTATAGGAAGCATTTTCCTTTAGACTCCAAGGGTAATGTGTAAAGCAGCAGATAACGGAGGAGAGGGCATGATTCATGCTAGGCACTTGGCATTCTCTGGTGTAGCATAATGCTTCCTTTACTCTTTCTGGTGAGATGAAAGAGCTTTTTGGGTAAGACCAGAGCTGCTACAGTATGTGCAAAATTTGAGTTCGGCACTGAAAGAGCACTGACTGTTGAGTGCAGCTCAGCTTTACTTCGGGCTCCTAGGCTCTTTGCATCTCTTAAACATGATGGGAGATGTTGTCCTCCATTGATTCTTACCTACACAGTTTCTGATGATGTTACTGTGATTCTTCTCTGCTTCCAAGTTACAGATTATGTAGATACAATAAGTGAGAATGAGGGGCCTGAGGAAACAATAAACGACGCTATTTCTGAAAAATCTAACATTACCCAGAGTGGTTTAAAGCTAGTAAGCATTTGGGAAACTACTCTTTTTACTGTGGGATTCCAGCTCAGCACTTCATCTTCTCCATTATAACATCTTTCTATGATTTTACAGACAATTTTTTTTCCAACAGGAAGAAATCTTTTTCTTCTGAAAATTTATTCCCATAATTTCCTTGAAGTTAGAGGTAATATTATTTTCATAAGGTTTTACCGATGCAGTCAGTTCAGTCATCTCATTATGACATTAAGATGACTTACATATTCTTACTTTACAGTTTATGGGGTTCAGATGCCGTATATGATATGACTCAAAGCTTCCACGTATCAGTATCACTGTTGGTGATGCTTGAAGCATTTTCCAAGCTTCATGCATAGAATACTGTTTCACACGCTATTTCTTAGGTATTTAAATAATTGAATAAGCTCTGTACGACTTTTCAAACAAATATTTGCTTTTGACTATTGAGAGCACAAAAGTGTGTATGTGAGGGAGAGAGCGTGGGACCTTACGAGAGGGTTTGATTAGTGGTGCCACTGATTCAATCAGGTTGTGTGAAGAATGATCAGACTAGAAAAAACAGAACTATCTGGAGGTATTCTTTTTCCTGCCCAAAGGCTAGAAAGAGGAATGCAACAAAAGGGCAACTTAATGGAGGATGCAGTAATCTGCTGTTTAGCTATTACTGGAGTCTGTCACCATCTTTTTAAAATAATAGCCTGATTATTGCTAAGCTATCCAGCTTTGTTTTAATCACATGAATCTGGGTGAGCTGCTTTGATTGCTTTTGAGGGCTTTCATTAGGGTTTCAGCATTCAGTTGCTGGACAACTCTTTTGGAGGGTGATGGAATAGTTCACCTTTTTTGTCCTTCAGAGGTGTTGGCTGAGTTATTTCCTGTGACATCTGATGTACAGTTTCTCCTCCCCTAACCTCTGAGGGAACATCAGATACATGTGAAAGTAACTTGGAACATAAATCGTTCGTTGTTCTGTAATGTTGTTGAGGATGATAGCTATTATAGGTGACTCCCAGGACAACCTTTCTGCCCAGAACAGAATTACCTCCTTGTAGAGTTTGAGGGGGTTGGCCCAGACTGGGGTTCTGCCCCATCCTTTGGGAGGCAATGCCTTGATCTGTCACAATTTATCATCTAGAACAGCTTCTAAGTCTATTTTCCCCTTAGTTCATGTGGTTCATATATAGAACTTTTTCTTTCCAGACTTTGTTATGACTCTGTTCAAAAGATTTCCTACACCTCAGTTTAAATTTTAAAACTTTAGGCCTTATTGTTTATGGTGTAAGTATTAGTATAGAAAGGAGGTGAAGATATATGCACTGGCATGAAGATATTTAGTCACGTCCATACCCAGCTATGCAGTGACAAAGCAGGAACACCTGTTAATTTCAACAGTACAGGAAGACTGCCACAAATATTTTTTTTGCCAGAAACACCAAATTCAGTTGTGCTTGCTAGGATCAGGATGTTAGCCCGTCATCCCATGAGAAATGAATTATTTTGTTTCCTTGTGTTAGATGTCATGCTGCTGAAAGCACAGCTGATGCCCACGTGCAGTAAGTTCATAGCCACTGAGTACCATGGCTCTGCTGTAATAGTCTACTGATTCCGCTAGCATGTCCTCAGGTGAGGAGGGCCCATCATTCAAGCAGCAGAACTAATGTCAATAGTGAGAACTTCTGCCTTTTCTCACTTCCTTGCAGTTAGGCCATCTGTGTAGCTGTATTTCATAACACTGTGTTATATCGTTATTATACTAGCTTAGTTATCTATCCACAATACCTTTTGAGTACATTGATATTTTTTCTTCTGTGTTCTGGATTCGTGGTGAGGTTGGGGCTTTTTATGTTTTTGGCTTTTGGGGTTTTTTTTCCCTGTCATGGGGGTCGGTAGTCCTCTATTTTAATAACAGTTCTGTGGTCAGTGGCCAACTTTGGAAGCAATTTTTTTCTTAAGACAAGTTGCATACCTGTAGGATCTTCCAAAGTTACAGAGAACTGTTAAATGGCAGGGAGAAAAGGTTTCTGTAAATACTATTTTCCTCGTTGACCACTGTTTGACAGAAGGTCAAGGGAGTACCTGGCTGTTTTGCTGCCTCTGTCCTTAATGCACACTGCTTTGGCAGGGAAGCCTGAAGCTTGACAGTGTTAGACCATTCCTAGATTATCAGACAGCACCAGCTCTTCTGTGCAAAGCACAGCAAATCACTCAGATAAGGTAAATTCCACCGAACGCTGGAGTGGTTATTAATTCTGAAGCAATTCTGAAGCAGTGCAGAGTGTTTGCTTTTCTCACTGACAGAAGACGTGCTCCAATGTTGGCTGCAAACCAAAGCCCATTGAGATAGGGACTGCCTCAGAGTACACCTGTAATGCAGTGGGTTTTGACAGAAGGTGAGAGGGCGAGCAGCTCACTTTTAAGAGAGCTGCTTCAAGCTTTCTTCAGGAGACTTCAGGAAAGTCATAGTCCATTTAATATTTTTTAAAATATTTCCTAATTGTGTCTGAGGCCAGAAATCCTGTTACATGAGATGCTGCTTTTGTTGAGAATTGAACTTCATGCTCCTGGGGAGAATCAGTGCTTCTAGGATTTGCTGGTTTTGGCTTCACAGTCATGAAGTATTTATTTTCAGGCATCATCCAAAATTTTGGAGGCTACTCTGCTCCACACTCTTTGCTGGGGTGACTTCCTGGCAGGACTGGAGAAAAATAGGAGGTTAGTTTCCCTTCACAAATGTACGAGAACCTGTGGAATGATCCCAGGATGAGGAACTAGGAGCTTTTGAACTCAAATGATTCCTTTACTATTGATTTTTTTGGTTGCCATGAATAAATCCATTAAAATGTCTGTGCATTGGTTTCCTCATACAGAAATCAAAATGCCAAGGTTTCTCTACTTCCTAATGATGCTGTGAATTCTGAATGTTTGAGTCCTCCTATGCAGAAGGAGCTTTGACAGGAACACGTAGCAGCAGCTTTGCACATAAAAACTGAAGTTCAAATTACCATCTGGTTCTCCTGAACAGGCAGCGTAGCCATACCCAATACAGAAAGATCCCCAGTCTTTAGCTCTCCTGGGAACCTAAGACTCAGCAAGCTCTGGGGTTTCTGCAGGGAGGAGAGGAGCCAGGAGCCTGGCCAAGGTAGTTGTTGGCCATGCTTTTGTTTCTGTTCTTGCTATCGGCCTGCAATATGTACTGATAGCTGATCTGGGGATTTGAATAGGTGTGGATCTGAGACTTGCAATCCTGGCTTTGCAGTGGGGTGGTGATGGTAACTGCTTAATGTGCTAGCTGTGCCTATTAGTGATTAGTCAGAAAAGGATAACAGTTTCCCCCTTCTTAAAGTGATGAAGGTTTTGTCTTGGATCTCTGCGAATCCCAGCTGTTGCAGAGAGTTTGGTTATGTGAATGTGTTAGAAAATAAATAATGGGTTTAGATTAATATTCATGAGTAAAATGGAAGGTTTAATTGCTTACATGTGCTAACCAGCTTTCAGATTCTGTTTTTTGTAAATCTCCATGGTATTAACTGAGTTAAAAATTAAATCTTGCAAATCATGTATAAATCAAGAATTTGCAAACATATTCTAAATGCTGTTTTAAGTAAATGTTATTTTATGCAGTTGCATTGTCACACTTGAACAGCTAGATCATTAATTCAAGTTAATATCAATTGCTATAAACAGGGTTTCACATCCCAGCAAAACCAGGGTTTAACCTATTGCTTCTGGTGACGTGAAGGATTCTTGTTGGCTTTGAATTGGGCCTGAAGTTTAGCTATTCGAGGTTAGCTGTGTTGCTATGCAGAGGCTTTTTGGTACACTACCACTGTTTAAAGTACATAGAAGCCGTAAATAGCACAGTGCAATTTGTGGAGCCTTCAGAAATGTACAGCATAAGGGTCACGAGGTAACAAGTAACAAGCAGTTTATCACTCTCTGGCCTTCTGGACATCACTAGGCTGTGCCTCGAAAGCATGTGAGACCTGCAAGCCTGCTCAGGGCTTTTTCTTTTCATACATTGTGGTTAGAACCTGTATCCCTTTTCCCCCTCCATGCTCTCTGGTAATTCTCAAGTGCTTTATGGTCATAGCCATCACACACGTCGGAGCATCCTAACAGGCAGGACAGCACGGAAGGCTGTACTTAGTAAAAAAACCTTTCACGTGGCCTGACACAGGCTACTGTGTTGTAGCTTGGAGGAATACACAGTCAAGCCCTTCAGCAACCAGAGCCTAATTTGTGCACTAAAGCATTTCCTGAGACTGGTAAACCAGCCATTCACACGGCCACTGGTAAACTGTTTAGGAATTAGTGGTTTGGCAAATACGGTTTTAGAGAGTATGTTGAGCTTGGGAGTTGCGGTTATGAGGCCTGGGGTGAACAGGCATGAATTTGGATTTGCCGGTGAAGCCCAGAGAGGTTTTTGTGTGTGGTGATCTGCAAATTTGACTGTCTGTCCAGAACAGCCACTTGAGGAAAAAGAAAACCCTGCGACAACATCTGAAACAGAAATAGGTGACATTCTCCCAAGAACAGGAAGGATACAAAGATGGATCAAGTCCAGAATTCCATCTGTGACAAGGGTCAGCAGCAGATGACTGAAAGAAACAGGCAGATGAGGTAGTTGCACACAGAGGCAGGTTGACAGCACCTTATATTAAAACCAGTGGTACAAGTAAGAGCAATATCTCTCTGAATTTTCTCTGCTCTGTTTTGATGAGTGCAGTGGTTGCCTTAAATTACCATTTAGATTTCTAATCTACTCTTTACCTTCTCCTTTGTACTAAGTAGACCAGTGAGATTTCATGTAAGTGGTTGAAAAAGTGTAAATGAGCCCTATTAATATGTCTTGTACTGCGTGAACAATCAACCCCCCACGCCCCTCTTCCTAGAGACGACAAATGTGTATTCAGTGCTTTGCACATCTACGGCTGTGGGAAGAAGGCTCAGTCATAATGATCGTGTTTGACTCCTGCCCTCAGATGCCGGTTATCTGATGGGAATTACCCGCAGGTACATAGAACATATGTCTGGCTTGATTGTAACACATTCCCTTCCAATGGATCAGGAGTGACTAGGCAGGGGAATTATTGTGGAGAGGGTTGTTAAGCACTCGGCTCTGACTTCCAGAACTGCAATCAGTATCAGCTCTCTGTGCTTAGGTTGGTTGAACACTGACACAAGTGTATGAGCGCCCTGGTGGTACTGAAATGTATTTAGAATAGAATCACAGAACTAAGTAATTTGGAGGGGACCTCCTGAGGCTGTGTGGTCCAACCACTACCTCAGAGAAGGTCCATTTAGAGCGGGCAACTCAGGAATCTGCATAATCAAGTTTTCAGTAATTCTAAGGTTGGAGATTTCAGTCTCTCTAGGCCCTTCCTAGGGTTTGACCATTCTCAAGATGAAACACTTTTTCATGCAGAATAGGAATTTTTTGTATTCCGACTATGTTTGTTGCCTCTCATCCTTCTTCTGCAGACCTCTGAGAAGAATTTGGCCCCATCTTAAGTCATTGTAGAGAACAGGAACATTTCCCTTGAGTTGTTTCTCCTTGAGGCAGAACAAACCCAGCTCTCCCAGCCTCTCCATACACATCACCTACTCCAGCACCTTGAGCGTTGCGGTAGCTGTTTGCTGCACTTGCTCCAGTATGTCAAAGCCATTTTTATATAGGGGAGCTCAATACTGGACAGAGTACTCCTGACATGATCTCACAAGTGTCCATTAGTGGAAGAATCACTTCCCCCAGCCTGCTGGCTGCATTCTGGCTAACACAGCCCAGCACGCAGCTGGCCTTTGCTGAAAGGGCAGGCACCGCTGACTTGGGTGCAACTTCTCTGCTGGGGCCCTCAGGTCTTCTTCCATAAAGCTGCTTTTGAGCCAGTTGGCTCCCAACCTGTACTGTTGCATGGAGTAATTTGTCTTAGTGTTTGCTTGCCAGGGTGTATAGACACATGGCTTGCTTACATTAGTGCAAACATACGTTACTGCTGCCTTCAAAGTGCCTGGATTTTTTAATGAGTTCATTCTGTGATACCCTCCATCAAGACTGCAAAAGTCTCTGCTTAAAGCACACATATCATTTGAGGATGATATATGTTCATGTTGCAACACTGTGCTGTTTTATCACCACTGTTCCATGCTGTGAGGGTGCAGATTTTACCATGTAGTTACTTTTCAAATATGGCTCTGACAAGTACTTTCCCTTCAGTCTTGTACTAATAAATACTGGTTAATCTGTATTAAGATTACTAAATGAGACAAAATGAAGCAGAAAAATGCTATTAATGTCACTGGTAATAGCACCAGCACTTGTCTTATGCAGGAGATTGTAAGCAATGATATCTTGACTGCTTGTACCATCTAGTTTATTCATGCTGAGGCTTGCTTTCACAGCTGGGAGTCAGGAAGGTGCCGCAATACGGGGAGGGGGGGATCTATATAGACTCCATTGTAAGTACAGTTTTCCCTCAGATAACACTGGTAGGAATGGGCTACAGACAGCCCTCCTGCAAGCTTTACCAGCATCATCCTGTGTTTGTTTTACTGGGCCAAACTGGGGTACACAGCTGGCTCAAGTCATCTGAGCGCAATATGGCAGCAGAGCTGGCTCCGAGTGACGGTGGAAGCCCAGGAACTGGGAGGCAGACTTCACGCTCACATGAAGGATTTTTATGGTATTCAAATGCTGCCTTCAGTTGTTAAGAAATTAGTTCAGCGGTTTTCCTTATTGTACGTCCAAAATGTTTTTTTCTTAATGGGGAAATATTTCACGTCATGTGCTGTGAATAATTCCCCCATGTTTATTTTTGCTGTATGAAAAAGACATGCTTGTCCAGTACAGATTTTCTGGATAAGGCGATCAAATGGGCAAAGTTCTGAGACGTGTTTACCAGCAACATTGTTACTTAATGGCTGTGGACAAAATATTTGATGTGGACTTCCCTCATGGTCTCAAAGAAGGAAACTATAGGATACTTCATGCAGCTCTCTTGTCTGCTTGGACCCTCATTCAGCTGAAAGAAAGGGGCAGCTCTTTCAGGATTGTATTCTGATGCCTGTCTTAAATTGCCTGGCAGATGGGTTAAGATAAGTTCAGATGATGCTGGGCATTAATCTAAATACTAATCATTGGGAAATGTTGGTTTCTCTTGGAAAAATACATATGTGATGGTCATGTTGTGAATGGTAGCATTTTCCATCGTTCTCCCAAAAAGGATGTGAAGTGTCTTATGGCAGTGTCTTTAAATGTACTTTTCCTAGACTCCACTGCATACTTTTGAACGGTCCCTATGGTGACAGTGCTGCAGTGCAACTGAAAACACAGCACTGAAATTCTCTGGTACCGAGGACCCTGCTGTTTATTCTCTTGATAGCCATATTACAAGAGGAGCTGTACAGTCATTAGCATGCCATGATATATAGCTCTATAAAACATTAACAGTGCTGTGGGATTGTGTAGAAATTTCATGACAACCTTAAATCTCTTCTTGGCTGACTGCTGAATAGTTCTTTTGTTTCCCATTTTTTCCAGCACGAGATGAGAACATGGCCACGTTCCGTGGTTCCGAATACCTTTGCTATGACCTGTCGCAAAACCCCATCCAGAGCAGCAGCGATGAGATCACTCTCTCCTTCAAGACATGGCAACGCAACGGGCTCATTCTGCACACCGGCAAGTCAGCTGATTATGTCAACCTGGCCCTGAAAGACGGTGCAGTCTCGTTGGTCATTAACCTGGGGTCTGGGGCCTTCGAGGCCATTGTGGAGCCGGTCAATGGCAAGTTCAATGACAACGCGTGGCATGACGTTAAGGTGACACGCAACCTGCGGCAGGTAATGGTGGAGGGGAGGGGAGAAAATGCTGGGGGAAACTTTGTTCTGTTTTATCGGGATGGGCAGAGGGGAGAGAGTAATGGAGCAATGGGGATGCTCAGTGGAACTGCTAGAGTTTCTCCACCTTTTCTGGATCTTGGTATCTGAAGGACAGTGAAAAAACATTAATCGATGGGAATTCATCCCTGTTGTGATATCTTCATTTCCACTTTATTAATTTTCTGGTTTTTTTCCAGTTTGATTTAATAATAAAAACTCCTGACATAACTTTACTTTCATCTCCCTTTTCCTTTTCTCTTTTTCTGTTCTCCCTTTTTTATTTTATTTCCTTAATTATGATTCAATCTTATCAGTAATATTCTTGTTGCATTTAATTACTGTGGGAACAGAGTCTTTTTCGAACAGCCAACGCTCTACACCTCTCTCCTTTTTCTTTCAGTTTTGTTAATTGGTTTAACCATTGCCATGATGTCATAAATATAATTCTGGAAGTCTTTTGTTTTTCCTTTACTTTTTCTTTTTTTGTGTGTGTGCATGTGAGTGTGCAGGTATGCAGGCTGGTAGGTACGTGTGTAATTATTTTAACTTTATAGCTTTGGAATTAATTGGCTGGAGTCTTTCTGAGTCTTCTTGATTCTCTGTTCTTCTTTTCTTCTTTTTGATTTTTTTTCCCCCCTTCTTTCTATAATGGGATTCTACTTTATTTCTTATGTCTCTGCCTATGAGACTCTTCTGTTGGCTGTGAGGACTGCAAAAGTGGAAGGATCAAAAAAGCCAAGCAAACCCAGATCAATCCAGCACCCTACAATTCCACTTTGGAAAAGTTTTTCTGATTTTACCACTGTAATTTTGCACATCTGCATGCTGCTTTTCTAAGCAGACAACTCTATCAGGTGACGTATTTGGTAGTAGGTTAGTCTTAAAATCCTGAAGCCTTCCTCATGAAATATAAATTCAGACATAAATAGATAAAATATAAATAACCTTGCTGTGAAAGCTGGTGAATATATCAAGTCACTAAGGCCCATCCGCTGCATGATAAATGAGGGTTACACTGTGAATCAGAGCTATTTGGTGTCTTGCTGATTGGTAGAGGCAGCAGAAATAGCTTGTAAACTAAGATTTGTGAAAGCAATATAATCTGTTTATTTGCTCATTAATGTGAATATTAATGCAACCCTTAATAGTTTTATTTAAGTTTATACAATGTCATTTTCTGAGTAAACAGCTTTCATGGTAACATTTTATGGTAGCTAAGATAAAGTGTAACTGTGAGTGTAGGATAATCAGCGCCAGGGATCAGAAACAGTGTCTGCTAACAGATGTCAGCTGATAATTTATCTGTTACGAGGATTTCATGTCTTTCTTTTCAATATTTGGGTTTTGGGCTGACGATATTTATTTGTCTTTCCCATGTGGATTCCTGTATTTCTACATGCTCAGGGACATCTGGGTCTTTGACAAAATATCTGTCATCAGGCTGCAGGGTTCTTTCTTAGGGCAACATGAGTCTGTTTTCAATAGTATATATACAGATGCAAATTTAATTTCTTATGCAGTGGATGGGTCTTAATGATCCTATTTCATTCAAACGTTCCCATCAGTCAGTCCAGTACAGAGAAATGCACCAACTGGTGAGGTTTGTCAGTCTGGAAGGGTCACAATATATGGCTTTATTTGATGTGCTTATTATTTTTAGATGGTTTCAGAATGGCCGGTGTCTGAATATTTCAGTATAGCTTACTGGTCATTTTAGTTAATTATACTTTTTATTTTTGTTGGAAATTATTTTTCAATGGGAAAATGGGCCTGAAGAAAAATACATCCTTCCTTCATGCCAGGATTGGTTCGAACCTTGAAGAAGCAGAAAGTGAGGAAGGGTTGCAGACAAAACTGTGGATGGGGACCTCTTCCTTTCTTTTTCTAATCTTTCAGTTAGTGATTTTTTTCTTGGTTCATAGTTAAATGGAAATATGTCTATGCCTCTTTGATTAGACCAGGACAGTGCTTTGGGAATTATTAGAAAGAAGGTGAGTCCATTGTCAGTTAAGCAGCACCTGAAATTTTTAATCCTTCTGGTCTATTCATTATGGATGTTTTCAGGTGATACTGAATTCTTCAACGATCTAACTTGACTGGGCAAGAGAGAGGATGCTTTAATAAGATGGCTGCACTCTCTCCAAAGAAAAGGGCCGTCTTAAATTAGAAATAAGTAGCAGAGGTGATTTGGGGTCTAATTCTATAGATAGGCAAGACAGAATATAGTTCAACCAATAAATATCAATAAGGCTGGAACTTTTTTGAGTCATCTTTTCCCTGGATACTTCTATTTTAACATCTGAGCAAGTTCAGTCTCAAAATTAACCTAAACTGCCTAGACATTAGGATTGATGAGGCCTTGAGGAGAAGCAATCCTGCCAGTCCTGAAAGTTGTCATCTAAAAATTATTGGTAAGTTTAACCACATTTTTCAATAAGAAGAAACCTTGAATGCTGCAGCCTTCCTGTCGGGTCCTGTGCATTTTTACTTTTAATTGATATGACTAGGGATGAGGAAGTCTTAAACCCCTTCAGTCTTCAAGAGAAAGAGTTAGGAAAAGATTGAAAACTTGAATGAGTAATAACTAATTAATACCTGCTGTGGACATTTTTCAGGACAGCTAAGAATGGTCACACTATATCTTGACCTTATAAATGCTTCATTTAACAACAACAAAAAAGGGATAAATACACCATTCTAAATAAAGCACAGGATGGAGGAGATTTGTTTTTCTCCACTCTGACAGCAGCTTCCAGCAGCTTATGTCTCCTGGTTTTGTCTGTCTGTTCAAGAGAGAGTTTCTCGGTCTGTAAAGTACTTAACCATTTTCCAGAGAGACTATGAACCTGTGAAGTCCTCTGATACCTTCATATAGAAGATATATAAAGGATGAAGATTATTTATATTTTTTAATTATACATTGTCCTTTATTGCATCCAGTATAATTTGGTGTATCCTAAATAATTTTGTATGTAATAAATTACCTACTCTGCATCTTGTCTGACATCAATTCACCTGTAAAGTCGCAGCATAACGTAGGTCCCTTGGAAGTCTTGTTTCCAGCTGTGCTCATGTTTCCTCCTGTTTCCCAAACCCCAACAGAAAACCCCAACAAAAAACATTGCCCCTGAATATCCACGCTTTGTAGGGAAATCAGTAGCCTCCTTGTAATTGGTCAAAACACCATTGCACTGGAGATAAATATATTTCTCTTTAAAATGAACTTAAAAAAAAATTAATTAGAAATTCCAAGAATACAACCCAAAGCTGAAAGAATTCCAGGTAAATGGGCTAGCAGCAGCTTCAGGATGCCATCTAGTCTTTTTCTTTGCTCCTTTTGGGGTTAGGAGAAGGGGGAGGAGGATTTGCATAATTTTTTGGCTGTTCCTAGAATTAGAGCAGAACTTTAAATAGCTGGAGTTTTGCCCAGTACTTTTTGGAATTGTTAAATGTTTTGTAGCTAAGCTAGGAGAGTACTAAGTGCTGGGTTTTTTTAGATCAAATGACTATCACAGCAGTTAATCTTCTTAGAGACAAACCAAGTGAACCCACAGATTCCCTTGAGTAGTGATCGTTAATGTCAAAGCAAATCTCCTTGTTTATTTATCTTATTATTTCAGTTAAAACTAAGCCCTCTTTCTGCCTTGTGAGAAACCTTTACTTAGAAATAGGATCATGGCTGTATTTTGCCAGGGCTTTCAGAGCACGTTTGGGGCAGTGTGGTCTGGTGGGAGGAGGAGGAGAGGAGACTGATGAAGGTCAGGCTTCCTGGGTCTGTCTTCAGGTCTGCCACTGCCACTCCGTCCCATTTTTAGCGTGCTCTTCCCCCCTGTCCCATAGTTCAACTCCCTTGTTTGTAAAAATGGATTTACTAGCACAACATATCACTCTGAGTGAGACTTCCTTGATGAATAATTCAGGAGTTTGTGCTCGTTATACCCCAGTAAAGAATATTATTATTTCGTTCCCATAGACAAATAAAATAGACTTGGGACATTATGTTCAATGCCATGAAGGTTTCACAAACTTACTTCCTTAGTCAATGTACAACTCTGAAATTTGCAAGCAGATAGTTTTTACATGAGGCAGCGCAGAGCTTGCTTGTGTAATTTAGGATAGTTCTTGCCAGCTTCAATCACACTGGAACAAGGACTTGGAGCCCTCACGGGCTGCACTTCCCTATTAACGCTGAAGCTAGTCACCATGCAAAATCTGCTATAAAGATCTCGAGTTCCCCAGCTGCTAAAAAGCAAACAAGAAACAACGTGTAGGTTCAAACAGTTGGCATCTGGATGCCTTGGGAGGGATTAACAAAGCATCTGCAAAGTTCTGCTAAACCCACCTAAGTGAACTGACTGGTAAATTCTCCTAGCTCCTCCATAACATAGATGCAGTGTAACAGGAGAGACACTAAATCTTGTTAATCTGTCTTCAACCTTGACACAAGTGACACGATTCTTCCTACACAATTCCTCGACACAATTCTTCCTACAGTAGGAGAGGTTCAACTCCTATACTCTCAGATGACACAAGTGAGCTACAGGCAAACAGCCAAGCACGGCATTTTTGTGTGCTTTTCCTGAAAGTCAAAACCTCACCTGCTGTAAAGAAACCTGCATATTGGGAAACTTGGAAGGAAGACTGAGAGTCTTGAACTCATCTTCATCTGTATCCACCAGCCAAAGGGAATATTGGACTGCTTGTGGTACTCTGCAGCACCTGAGGGCAGTGAGGCTTGGAAGAGGAGCAGGAATGTAGGTGGGGGGTGGGGGTGGGGAAGAAGGAAGTCATGGTTGGGTTTGTGCTGAAGGGGCAAACAGTGTACTGTGCGTGTACAAATCTGAGGGTAAGGTTCTTGTTTGAGGCAAGCACCTTGATGGGCATTTGAAGAGTAAGTATTGCACTGTTTTAACTTTTCTTCGGTCCCGGATAATGTATATGAGGGTTAAAGTTAATAACTCATACCAGGGTGGGAAGACTAGGCAGAACCCTTCTTTACAGTCTAGATGGCATGGTTCCCCATAGAGTCCTGGTCATATTGTCCTCTTTCTCACTTTGTGTGTCTTAGGTGCCCCATGCCTTTTTTTGAAAGACTAACACTAGACCATTCATGCAATGTGTCATTTTTACTAACCAACTAATGTACTAACACCCTAACGACTCATCTTTGCTTTTAGTTATTTTAATTAACAATCGTTCTGTTCACGATTTTTTAATTTCCTTTCTTCCCCCTTTTCCGCAAAGCACTCAGGCATTGGACACGCTATGGTAAACAAACTACATTGTCTGGTAGATATCATTCTTATTGTCTCTTTTTTTGGGTTTGCCGTGTGTTACCTGCCTTTTCCTTCCCCTACCCCCTCTTTTTCCCCCCTCCTTTATACTTACTTCTTCCTTTAATTTTATTTTAATTTCATTGAAAACACTTCCCCCCCCGCCTTTTTTTTTCTTTTTTTTTTTTTTCTTCTTTTTGAATGGAAAAATGAACAACAAAAGCAACTAACACAACTGTTCTGGAAATGGGGTTTGGATACTTCATTGGTTTCTTCACCTCCCTCTTTAGTTCTTCTTTTCCATTTCAGTGATAAATTGTCGGGTTTTTTGTTCCTGGCTTTTGAGTTTGGCTTGCTTGCTTTCTTTTTTTCCCCTCCCTTTTTGGTTTTTGTTTTTTACTCTGAAGGTTTCTAGATCAGAACCATTGCAGGGCCTCTAGTCCGTGGTGGTGAAGGCTCTCTTTTTCTCTCATCCTTTTGTTGTGGCAACGGCTATTACAGGCAAACTGGCCAGAGTTGTCCTCTTTCTCCTGATTTTCCCCCACTTCCCTCCCTCCTCTTTCTCTCCTCCCCCTCTCTCTCTCTCTCTCTCTCTCACTTTCTCTCTCTGACCTCTACCTGCCGTGGCCGACAGGAGCTCAGCCGGTTGTTTGTTTCAGTACACACTGTGCATGGCATGTCCACGTCTGGTGACTCGCCCGTCTCCTCCTGGCCTCGATCTATTTTCCTCCATCTTCCCTTTAAACCACTAACAACATCTAAGCAAAACACATAAAATTCACTTGCTCCTCTCCCTCCCTCTCCTTCCGTCCCCCTTCACCCTTCATGTGTTTGGGGTTAGAGGTTTTGGGGACATTTCTGTTTGGTTTTGAGTTCTTTTATTATTATGGGGTTTGTTTGGTATTTTTATTTTTGATTGCATGCAAGCGTGAAATAGTTTTCTCTTTCTCTCTCCTTCTCCCCCTCTCTCTTTTCTCTCTTGTTTTCCTGTAATCTTTCTGGGCTCCAGATATATTGGCATGACAAGTCAAAGTGCAGTGTGTGCACGCTTTGTGTTTTCTTTCTTTCTCATCTCTGCTTCTCTCACACTTGTTGGTTTGTGGTTGATTTATTTTGATTTATTTTATTTTGTTTTATTTCCTATTTATATTTTAGTTATGAGTTTTTAATTTTGTAATTTATTTTTTATTTTTGGGGTGGTGGGTGTGTGTCTCTCTAGGTACATGGCATGCACATCCATAATGTATTGAAAGTGAGATCCCTATCCCCCCTCCCCGAATGCATGATCGTCAGTGTGCTGTGAGTAAAAGAAGCATAAAAAATAAAAAATACCAACCTCGTCTTCATTAGTGTTTTGTTTTTTTTTTTACTAACAACCATAACTAACTGTAATCATTAAAATAAATACTAATTAATCATAAAATCAGCTAATATGAGAAATCTCTTTCAAGGACAGTTCCATTTTCTGGCCTGAATAGATGGAGAGCATCTTGATGGGTAGACTGCCAGGTCACCCTGACAGTGCTGATGCACCAGAAAGGGGAGAAGCGGATGCTGGAGCATTTCCATTGTGGGTGAAGCAGACCAGAAAATGGAGCTTGGCTGAACTAAAAAAATACATACCAAATCTCAACAAAATCCTTAATAAAACTGACATAAAATTATAGGGGAGGTAACTCATTCCATTCAGGATTGTAAGGTCATTGCTGGGATTTTCTTTGTCCGTTGTGTCCCTTGAACAGGTGACAATCTCTGTGGATGGCATCCTTACCACCACGGGCTACACGCAGGAGGACTACACCATGCTGGGCTCGGATGACTTCTTTTATGTGGGAGGGAGCCCCAGTACTGCTGATTTACCTGGCTCTCCAGTAAGCAACAACTTCATGGGCTGCCTCAAAGAGGTAACTGTTTCAAATTAATTCTTGTTTCTGTGCTTTTGGTTTCTCGAAGTCCTCACTCTTCTCTGCCTTCCGTTACGCACTCCATGTCTTTCCCTGATGCTGAATTTTATGCTGATACTGCAACAGCTCTGTAAGGATAAACTTGTCATTCAGCTGGACAGAAGGCATCAGCTGCAAAACTCATGAGCTTATGGTCAGAATCAGACTTCTAGCACTTGGATTACCGAAAAAATACTCATGGTAGTGGTAGAGGTGTCTTCTGTAAGCTGGTAACCATTCAGAAGAAAACATTACAATCGTCTGGGCACTGAGGCAATAACCATTAAAAAAAGATAAATGGCCTTTGATTACTAAGCAGCATTTTTGGGTGAAAAAATCATAACCAGAAGCTTATTTTGGTATTTTTTTAAGGTCCTGGGTTTCACCTGGAAATATAGTTAGCTGTCAATTTTCCAGGAAGATACAGAGACAGAATAAACCTGAAAAACAAAAGTTGAAGGTAGCATAAAATATGTAAATTATGTGAGGAGAATGCAGCATGAGGGTATAATGGAGGTGCAGCAATATTGTGGTGTGTAGACTTGAAGTGTACTGTGTTGGTAAGTCCACGCAGCAGAGCTGCTGCATTGGTCACGAATAGCTAGCTGGCTTCCAAAACCATGTTGTCTCACACTGGCTGGCTGCCCTTGTCATGTAGTTAATCCACAACTTTGAGAAAATCCACACATGCGTAATAGAGATTGGCCTGCCTGGCTAGCAGCAGGAACCAGAATAATGTTCCTTGGGGTGAGGGGAGCAGGAAAAAAAAAAAAAAAAAGAACAAGCCAAAAGGTGAAGCCTCAGCCCAAATCTGAAATGTGGTACAGTTATTCCGGTGTTATGTCCTGCAGTCAGCTTTTGTCTTCTTTCCTATCTCTTCTAATAGAATTTGTGATGATGGCTTTAATTAATGTTGGTGCCGATATTGACATCTCCAAAGTGTGTTACAGAAAGCTTACTGAAAAACAAGCTTAAGTTTTCTGTAAGTCAGCTTCTTAGCTAGTCTGGAATAAGAGGAGTTTCTTGCAAGAGTTTTCTCCCCTGAGTTTGTGATTCTGTACTCATACTGTTTATCACAGGGTGTGGCTGGGTGGGTCTAATTTTATTTGCAGCCCGGAGGGTTGTCATAATATCCTCTTTGTATAAATCTTTAATATCAGAGGGAAGGCAGAGCTGAGTTTTCATACAGGAGTCATGGAAGCAGCGATGCTGAGCTAGATGTTGTTCTGTGACTGTAACTGCCTGACAAGTTACCATCTTACTGATGCTCGACTCGTGGTGTCAAGGGTTGTATGTTATGTGTCAGTCCTTTTAATGTGAGCAATGACTGTCAGAGTCTGGAGCTGCTCTCCCGCCTGACCTCTGCATTAGTTAAGGGTATGCACATATGCTGGAAAAAAGCATGTGAGCATCGTACATAGGAAATGAAACAGCACTGCTGAAAACAAACTGTCATACAGAGATCAAATCCTTCTGTTTTCGTCTGTAGAGCCTCAGGCCTGATTTTCATAGGCACTGAGCATCCCAGTTTGATTGAAATCAAGAGGAGATACAGCTTCTTAGTGTCTCTTTAAATCAGGATCTTAATTTTATTTATGGATGCTATGAACATAACACTTAGCAGAGGCCATTTTTATGTGTGCTTTAAGTCAAGCCAATGGAGCAGAGAAAGCGGTGACAAGAAAATCTTCAGCAGCTTTATTATTTATATAATCATTTGTATTCTATTAGCTTGCACAATGTACTAAGAGCCGCTTACATAGCCATCCCAGGCTTATAATGCTCTATAGGAAGAAAAAACCAAGCAACCACTTAAGAACGAGAGGAAGAGGAAGAAAACAGATAATCACAATGTGCTTTGTAATCTTCGCTTGACTAGGCAGTGGCAGGAGATGCGTATGAGCAGCCGTCTCGACTTAAAGACAGGCTGGTTCTCATGGGTTTGAGCTATAGTCTGCTTAACAGCAACCTGCTCTTAGTAGCAGTCCAGTACTCCTTTCAGGTGCGGTGAAAATGTGCCCCAAATGTACCTTCCTGGCCCCTGAGGATGGCCTCCAGTATATACTATTCACTAAACATAAGTGTAGTTCGGGGTTCTCAGGGGAGGCACCTGGAAATGGGATGAATGGAGAAATGCAATATTTTAAAAGGAAAGCCATGTTACTAATTAGCACTTTGCATTTCCATTCTGTCATTCCTCCAGAGCCCTTAGGCTGCAGAAAGAGTGCAGGTATCACTAGGAAGTGAAGAAAGCTTCCCACTGTGCTTTTCCTCAGTTCTGGTTTTGACAAGTGGAAGTGATGGGGAGCTGCGATTAATGAAGAAAGCAGCCCTAGGTGACTGCCAGTATCCTGGCAAAATCCAGAAGTGCTGCCATAGCACCGATACCTGCACAGAGCGAGGTCTGACCAGAACACATAGCCTGTGTAGGCTGAGAAGGGTCCTCACTGCACATGTAGTGAGTTGGTCGCAGATGTCAAAGCAGGCAGTGCTTTCATTAAGTGAAACTTTGGATGAGTTGAGCAGAAAATAATTTGCTTTGTGAAATTCCTCCCAGGAGTTGGTTTCCTCTTCTTTCCATTGCTCTGGAGATAAAAACACTGATGGCAAAGGTAGCAGGATCAACCTGAGATCCACTTGGAATTAGGGGATGGTTCTTTTAAGTGTTTTATGTTTACTTCTGAAATGCCAGGGTGTATCTGTGCAGTGCAGTGCAGCATGGTATGAAAGAAACCTGAGCTGGCTGGAGAAAGCTGGAATACCTGTGGGGATCAGACTGATGCCCTGGGGCAGCCAGCTTTGATCCTTGAAGAGGCAGAACTGGGTTAGTGCAGTGCTTGTTTGCCTATAATGTTTCTGGTTCCACAACAGGCTACAGGGAACTTGTCTCTTTGCACAGCATGGCAGTGTATTTCATAAATCAATCCCTATAGGTTATATTTGATTTTTTTTTTTTTTCTCTGTGGCCAAGAAAGATGCTAAGTCTCTCATCAGCCACTGCTTGAGGAGCTTGAGCTTTTAAGGAAAATATTCTGAGCTAAGTAAGTTAGACAAAGTTGTAGGATAGACTGTAATAGCAAGTGTTGTTCCTTTCAGTTTATGCTTTCTAGTAGAGCTATGCTCTTTTTCTCCTGCTGAAGTCCTACATATGTAATCGCCTGTTCCCAGAGACATAGCACGTCCCGAGTGGATTGCACTGCTGTTTGCAGCGGTGAAGAGCATCCTGCCAAGCCCTGTCCTGATCTCTTGAAGGTGTTAAAGCAGAATGGTCTGTTCCTACTCCTTTGCATTTGTTGACGACTTCCCCTAGGGATGTCTCCCTTTCCGAGGAAGACAAAGGGATTGATGCAGGCTTTGGGGTGACACTTTCAGCCTTCCCCCTGTAATCTTTTTTTATTTCATCTGGACTGCATCAGCCTCACAGTACAGCAACCAAACTGCTCATGTGGGAGCTAAGAGGGCTCCTTGAGTGGAGCATTGCCTTCCCGCTTCCTCTGAGATTGCACGCAGGTGCTGAAGTGCGGTGGGGCAGAGTGCCTAAGGACCCTCTGCCCCTTTGCAGCTGGGGAGGACTTCTCCACGCAGCTGGGGTCGGTGGCAGGAGGAGGGGCAGCTCTGGCAGAGTAGGTACTTCATGTGGTCAGAGTTTAAGCCTTGATGGGAGGAATTGGTGGAGTGCATAAGAGTGTGTTCCTGGCAAGGAGCTAAGGATCTCAGGGCTCCTCTGCTGCAGTATCTAAATAAGCCATGGGGAAGGCAACCGTGTTTTCTTTGAATTGTCTGAGCTAATGTTTCCTCTCTTTACCGCAGAACAGATCCCCCTGCCTCTTCCTTGTGGCTACAGGTTCTGATTGAAGAGATTCCACTAGGTTGCTAGCAGTAATATACCTAAATCATAAATCCAGGTGCTGAATGTGTAGTTCAGGTTGGTTTTCTTTTCTCCATTTTCATCAGAATTAAAGATGTCCCGATGTCTGGTAGTGCTGTTTGTTTTACATTTCTCCATAGTCATCCTGGCAGTGTTGCAGTATACCTGACACTCAATGAGGGAGCAAGACTGGAAAAAAGAAGTAACTTTTTCCATGAAAATTCTAAAAGGCAGAATATGCAAATAGGACAGTACACAGACATCAGGCATGGACATTGCATTGTACCTGCATAAAATCTAAGGCTTTCTGGGCTTTTAGTCTTAAGATAAATTGTTTTAGAGGAACTCTGTGGGGAAGCTGGTGTATATCCTATTGTGGAGAAAATCAGATATGGGATAGGAGGGAGGTACAGAAGCACATCTGAGGCAAGTGAGCAGAAATGTTATTTCTGTGTCAGGGAAGGAGTCACTATGTTTTAAAAGTCAGTGAACAGATAAACAGGGAGAAGCGCTGCCTGGAGGTGGAAGGGGAAAAGGGTCTGTTAATAGTTTTTAGAGACAGCTGTATGGCCAGAAGGAGGTAGGACAAGACAGGTAATGACAAACAGCTATGTTTTGCGTGTACTGGAGAGTCTCAGGGAGGAGGTTCCAGTAATCAGGGATGGAGATGGGGAGTGGCTAGCTGGGAAATTTAGCTGTGTCAGCAAAGAGGGAAAACTGGATTTCAATCTCTTATCACTAGGGAAGGGAGATACTCAGAATATTTCCTAGGCTTTGTTAGGGAGCCAGCCATTCAGATTTGATTTACTTGGAGCAGTACTTAGCTGGTGCAGATGGAGGTGCTTTAGAAGAGCCTGAGGTGGTCCCTAGAGAATGGATGTGCATGAGAGAATTGATGAAAACTTCACATTCTTCTATCAATGCTTTGTTAAAATCTCAATTCTGAGAAATGTTGATTGGTACTAACAGCTTGATGGAAGCAGTGAGGTTTGCATATGGGTGGAATATGGCAGAAATTATTGCAGGGGTCAGGCACCATCTGGCCGTGATGGGAGAAAGCTGTGAAAGCTTAGATCATTTCTGTCTGCAATTTAACTGCTAGGAGCCAGGTTTCCAAATGGTTCATGAGTGTGCCCAGTTGCTCTATGTACATCTCAGATGCTATCTGCAAGCCAGGTTATTTTTCAGGCCTGTTTGCATGTGTAATGATGATGTGATTTCTGTTTGGCGATGAGTTCTTCTGGCTGGAGTGTCACACTGGGGAGGAGGCTGAAGGTGCAGATAGAAGAAGGCCTAAAACACGGAGGCAGAGAAAAACAGCTTAAGTGCGAAGAGAGCAGACGGAGAAAGTTGCAGTTGCAAGATCCCCTCCCTAAGAGGCAGATCAGATAGCCCAAGAGCTGTTGGGTGTGCAAGATCCCCTTCCACAGCAGTGATTTAACAGAACCCTAGGGATGCATAAGAGGAGAGTCCGGAATCAACAGTGCAGGGAGTTTCACTGATGCACAGCGGAGGAAGTTGCCACGGGAATGGCACTCATTGCCTGCACACTTGGTCCGACACTGCTGCTCCAGCTGCTCTGTTGTGTTTGGACCAGTCTGTTTCCTATCTGTACGACTTAGTGAATTTAATATTTGAAAAAGGAAGGGAAGGGCTACTGGTACTGTCTAGAAACAGACAAAGCATGGCCAAAGGCTGAATATGATTCCTCTCCTCAAAATATGTCTTGTTCTTAATCTTGGTCTCCCATTACTATTTCCTGCCAGAGCATGCCAAATAGCCCTGATGATGGTGACTCTGATTCCTAAACTTTTAAATCCCAGAAATCTGTAAAGTTTTTGGTTGCCCCTCACTTTTTCAATTTCCAATTGCATTACTGCTGTTTTGGTGGATCAGCCTCCTGCTGCAGCTCTAGTCTGTGTGTATTGAGAATCAAAAATGTCTGTGCATCTTCTCTGTGCAGCTGCAGAGCACCCAGCACAAGGCCTTCATGCTCTTGTAGAAACGTAACAATACAGTGGCTTGGGAGACACAGCAGGGGAGAGGCATTGGCCAACATTTTGAGAAGCTTCCGGCTGAAATTCATGAAGGTAATAAGAAAAAAAATATTTATAGAAAGATTTAGTTTGGGGGTGGGAATGGAGGCACTTGGAAATGGAAAGTAATATGATACAAAGCAAGACGCTGAGAGAATCCGGAATAGACCAATAGACGGGGAGGGGAAGATTATAGTGTTTTCTCATCAAGTAATGCTTATATGTTTAATTCCTCGGCAGGTTTGCATTTGATATTTCTATATTAGCTCAGAGTCAGAAGGGATATGTGGTTGGGCAATAAAACATTTCCATTTCCCAGGCTGCCTGCTGGCTGCCAACACATGTTGAATGCCAGTGCATGGAATCCTGAAAGATTTTGTGGTACACAATGAAGAATGCCTTGTGATTTCTGGTACGAGTGTGGGACATGACATGAAGCTCAGGTGAGCAAGACGCTCTCTGAACTAAGCATCTGAAAGCTGAAGCACCTTGCCCATCTGTCTCTGGGCTTTTTGACAGCACTGAAAAAGAAGCAACATTTTGAGGAGGATTGTTTTTAAACAAGCTTTTTTATCTTACTAGAGGAACTTTTGTTGCCCTGACGGGCCTTTGCTGTGCTGCCAGAAAGAGTGGCATTGTGCCTCGCTTGTTTTGCTTGCTTATACGTTTACATGTGCACACCGTCCTATAACTGTAAAAGATTGGATCATGCCAGCCCCTTTTCTCAGAAATAACTACTAGAGTGAAATTTACCTTACAAGTCTAGAAGAAAATCTGTAATGCCACTTATGTCAAACCAGGCATAAGTAAAGTCAGTCTGCTGTGGTTCATGGTCCTAATACTACCATTTAGCAGAGTGATAAATGTCAGCCTCTCTGGAGGAGGCACTTGATTCAGTTGATTTTGCTAGTGGCTTTTTTAGGGAATCATTTAGCAAGGACAGGAGAAAAGAGGAACGCCTGTGTGAACCATAGGTGAGGCAGTCCTTCCAACACAGAAAGTCTATGTCCATACAGTGAGCCAGGGAGAAAAAAAAAAAAAAAAGCATGTAGATTTCTATGTAGTGTCTATGAGTCATGGGAGGTGAAAGGTCAGAGGTGAGCTTGTGTGATGCAGACAGAGCATGCAGAGAGGAAAACATCCTGTGACACGTAATGCAATGTCAAGATTTTATAATTAATTTATCTGAAGGAGTTTAGGCATAGAAGAACAAATGTAGAGGACCTAGCAGTCCCTGTAGTCTCTGAGCTTGTTCCTATTTAGTAGCCTTTTGAGTGAGTTCCCTTCACTTTCCCCACTTCCTAAAAACCAAGAAAGTAGAATATCCCAAACTGAGAGCTCCCAGGAGATGTTCAGATGAGAATGTCCAGGTCAGTTCGATGTAATAAATGAATATCTTTGGGTTTGGGGTATAATTGTGTAGTGCCTAATGTGTGGGGTGTTTTTTTCTAAATTGTGATTCTTGTGAATGACAAGGATCTTACACAGGAAGTCCAATGGTACAGAGTTTGATGCACCGTGACCCTATACTTAGTAAATACATGTACTAAAAGTCTAATTCATAATAACAATGAATAATATTAGCTCATAGGACCCTTTGTCTGAAGAGTTCGGTAGGTGGCTTTTTCAAAGCAGCCTCAGAAATTTTGGCTTCTTTCAAACCATTGGTTTAAAACAGCAGTACCAAAGGGAGTAAATGTCATCATTCTCTTCCTTCAAATGCTGCAACTGAGGCACAGCTATGATGTGACTTCGTCAGCATCATAGAGTCTGGCACTGGTTGAGTAACAGATAGAAGAGGGACATCCTACCTATCACTCTTTTTGTTGCCCTTGCTCCTGGCAAGAGAGCTTAGGTCTTCAGTACAGTGGAAGAGTCACAGCTGACTGACATTCTTACTGGAGGATACTAGATGTTCCTGGAATTACTGCAGCCTTGTTTCTCTGGGGAATTTTCTTCTTTACCAGTAATATTTACCAATTTCTTCCTTTTCTGTCCTTGATTTCTTTGTACATTTCTGTCAAGCTGACAAGGGGATGGGTGTGAAAAACAAACTGCAGAAAATTGCACAGGGCATATATAGGTTACATCAAAAGTGTATATTAACTTGCCAGCTGAACTGTTGCTAAGGGGGATGAAATGCCCCCCTGTTTTCTCTTAGGTGTCAGCTCAGGTGAGGAAATGAAGGAAAAATCCAGACCAGAAAAAACAGACCCTACTCCCAAGCAGTCTAAGTAGCTGAGATTGGGGCTGGGGACTGTTCAAATGAAGATCAGTCCTGAACAAGCAGTTGGTGTTGCAGGTCGTTTTCGAAAGTGAGCGAGGTCTGACGGTGTTTCTCTGCTTTGTCCTGTTTTGTTGGATTTCAGTCCAAGATATTAGGAATTGCATCATAAGTGCAATGTATCTTAGGAGATTTCTTCCATGTCTGACCAGGATGGGAAATGATCTAGTTATGGATCCAGTTAAAACATAGACTTCTATTGGGTTTGGAGAGACTCTTTAATGAAGCACATGTCACTCTGCACATTCTGGAGGTTAATATTTCACTTTCTCATGTTCTCACAGTTTTAATAAGGGTTAATGGCCTGGCCCACGGGAACTAAAATAAGTAGTCTTGTCAGGTGTATTAGTGTGCTGCCAGTGCTGCAGCTTTGCTTTAGCTAAGGAGTTACTCAAAGCCTCTTTTCCTTACATAGCTTAGCCCTTGCCTACCTTACAGAAGAAAGGTTTTTTGCTGGCATTATTGCTTTGCCTCATGCATGACACAGAAAAGAACTTTGTCAGCTTGGCTTTTTTGCATCCATAGCAAGAGTTTTGCTGGCATAATGATATTGGATGAGGGTTTGTTGCAAAATAACATGAGCTGACCTCTGTTACTGATTGATGTCTTTTGTCAAATGTTTCTGACCACATAGAAAGATGAAGAGTAATGTACTCACGACATGTCCGGAAAATGTTTATTCATGACCTGCCCGTATATCCATGGAAAGTATTCCTGTTAAACAGGAAAACAATTTGAAATTTCCTCATGAAGTTAGTCTTCAGTGAAGAAAGTTGAGTATGAAGTGCTAGAATTACTTTTCAATTAGTAAAGTACGGGACATCCAAAGACAGGAGCTGAAGTTTCAGCTGACTTTGGTACAGGAGGTGGAAGAGATGTTATTTTATCATCTGTGTACTGAGACAATCACTAGGCTCCTAAATTTTTTTCTTTAATTAAATTCATGTAACAAAGGCTCTAAAATCCTACAGCCACAATGCACCTAGAAGTACAAACTGTTTGGGTGGGGTTTATTTTGGTTTTTTTTTCCATACCTCTGTCCAGAAATTAAACAAATACAGGTTCTAGTTAAGATCACATTTATTACAATATAGTATCTTGTTCTTGGAACTCTTATCAGTAGGCAGACAGCAGCTTGCAGGCCTTCTAGGTCAGCCCCAGTGCACACATTTTGTTGGGGGATTAATTTAAAGGTTAATTCACATATCAACAGTTCGGTGGCATTGAACTCCTGAAGTTACTGCACTCTTAGAAAGTTTACAAAAGCAATTAATGGCCAAAGTCTGATTAATAAAGTATATATGCAGGTTGAGCATACACTGTTTGCTCATTAATTCTTGCTTTAAATAGATATTGAAACTTTCTGTGCAGAAGTCATAAGAGGCATCTTTTTGCAGGGCTGTTTGAACTACGCACTACCACTACGCTCATAAACTAAAGGGAATCCACGGAGCTAGAACAGAGTGTGGTCTAACCCTGTCTAACTCTCCACATCTGCCACTGGAACAGGTTCCTTAGGGAGGAAACCAGCCGCAGAGGTTGGTGTCACCACTGAGCAATGTAGCCAGCAGGCTGATGTGTCGCAGCAGTAACAGAGCACTCCGCTGAGTCGCGCCTGAGCCATCCGCTGTGACCCTCGGTCCTGGTGCTACAGCCATCTGTGCTTGCTTTGCGGCAGGACCATCAGGAGCGGGCTTTTCTTTCCTGCATAATGAACCTGACTCCCGCTGAGCTTCTGTACCTGCAAGGGATGTGCCATGTGCTGCTGTTTAGAAAATGAGAGTGTTTACAGGTGTAGAACTATATTCATATAGGCAAATTCAGAAAATGTAATGGGGATTAGAGCAATATACCCTGTGCTTTGGGCATATAATAAAGTTAATTGGTAAGCCAGGCCCTGAAGAATGGAAATATTAAAGCAAAAATCCTTGCACACATATGTGATCTAGTCAATCTCCATTCAAGAATGAGAAAACTAAGCTAGCTTACAGAGTATTGATGGACAAACATAGCTGAGTCCAAAGTCATTAGCAGAGCAGTGGCAATACTCAGAGAGGTTACTGTGGCAAAGATTTTTGGCTGTCTTTTACTTATTCTGTTAGCCATTTGTGGTCCCATCCTAATGGATGCTGTGACCTTATCTTTGGCTGTCCAAAGCCTGATGTTCTCAGCTTATGATGAAAGTAAATGAGCTTCTTTTGCTTGGCTTGGCTTTGTAGTTCTCTGAGCTTGGTAAACTCTTGGTTTGAGTGAATACTGAGAAGAAATAGGAGGTACACTTTCATTTGTCACTCCTTATGATGTTGCATTAAAGAGATTGCTAAGGATCAATGTTATACTGTCAGATACTAATACAGACAAGAGTAGTTTTGGAGAGTCAGAACCTGCCATATGCTACTATTAGTAAAATTATAGGGGAGAGAGAAGTTGCAAAACCGTGCTGTTTATGTACCTGTATATAAAATGGGCACTTTCAGCCTAGGAGTGAGTGGGATGCTCATCACCAAGGAAGGTAAAAGAGACAATGTACTTACTTTTTTGGCATGTAGGTTTTGAAAGCTTGGTAGGCAGCAAGTTAATAACATGGAGCATGCAGAGCTGAATGTATTCTCCAGTGCTATGATGCACCTTCTGACTCTTGGCATAGCTGTAATAGTGATGAGAGAAGCACCTTTCCTTCTGTATTTGAGTACCTGCTCCAAGCTCAAGAATTAAAAAGGCTCTGCTCCCTGCATAACTGTGTCTGCCAACACACTTCCCTTTAATGAAACCAGTTATGCTTCTTTTGAAAATATCTGCTACCTTTACCAAGAGGAACAGACACTACTGGGTTTGAGGCTAGAACTTGTAACGTAACCCCATTTCAGTCTGACTTCAGGACTGTTAGTGAGTTCTCAGTAATTATTTTTTCTCTTGTTAGTCTTTTAATTTTATTGCAACCTAAAAATATGGAGGTGCCCAGCAGCGAGCATTATACTCTAGCTGTGCTTTCAGGTAGGTTGTGGTCATTCAATCATGGTGTGCAAGGGCTGGATCTAGAATTTTAGAGCTTTAATTAGACGGATTTTTTTTGGCTGTAGTAGCTTATTTCACACTTGACAAGTGTCATCTCTTTGGGAGCAGCAGTTGCTATATAAATCTTCTTGCCAGACCCTGAAGGCTAGACTATTGCTACGAAATGTGTATGTGTGTGCGTGTGTATTGTGAGTGATGGGGAAAGACGGAGCTGCTGCTACCCACCACAAAATAGGCAGGCTGCTGCAGCTGTCGACAAGGGAGGCAAGAAAGGATGATGGGGTTTGAATGTTGAGCGGATGGGCTGGACGACTCCTCCCAGGTCCACCACTCCTCTGTAGCAGCGAGCCAGCTAGCTGTCAAGTGTGAGTAGGACAGGAGGAGGCAGGCAACTAATGGGCAGCATCTGTTACTTGAACTGCATGGAAAAGACAGTGGGCTCGCTGTGATAAACCAGATTTTGTATTGTCTCTGATTTTCTTTCTGTTCTAATTCTTTGTCGCTGCTGCTCTCTGGCTTTGGTCTACTCCTGTTGATGTTTGTTGCAATGAATATCTGTGCTTTGGGATTGTTTTCTTTCCCTCCTTCCTTCAAACTTCACAGGCAGAATTCATTTAGTTTAGAATTATCAGTGTATACATCTAGAATCCTAAGCAATTCAGTGGGAATAATATAGGTTTATGTAAAGTTACAATTTAAGCTCTGAATTGCTTATCACAAGATATTACACTCTTTAAGCTACAGTTCCAGAAATGGAGGTGCTAGAAATGGTAGTATCAGAGCTCAAAGATGAGTTAGGGTCTGCCCCCTACCCCTGCTTCTTTTAGCTATCTAGACATAGAGGTAGGAGCACAATGAGGTGAATGGTGTTTATTGTAAGAGGCCTTAGGGGAACATCAGGAGGATTGCTGTATTGCGTACCATGGCTACTGGTGACCTCACATTGCCAGAAGGGGAAAACTCAAATGCTCTCACTTCCTAAGCACAAATCTTAGCACTTGAGCACTTAACACTTCAGGGAGAGGATCACGTATCTTTGAGCTGCGTGGGGCTGATGACACACAGCTGAACAGTAACTGCATCCAGGAAAGCAGTGATGCGTAGTGTGCATCACCAAGTCCCTCTGGCCAGAGTGGAAGTGACTGAGAGGTGGTGTCTCAGTTCTAGTACCCCAAGAGGTAACTGTGAGCGATGCCAGCAAGCTTTCTTACTGTATCAGTGTCAAGAAGCAGGGAGAACACAGAGGTTTGGCAATGGTGGCAGAGATGAAAAATGGCATTTAGAATTGGGGCTTGAGAATGGCATAATCATTCCTGTTAAATCTGTGCCTGCCTTTCTGATTATTAGCCATTCTAAGTGGAATGGGTTTTGCATCTAGAACAAGTCTCTGAACAGATGATTAATGGTTTTATCTGTAATAACTTTACATTTTATAGAACCCTGCTAGGAGTCTGCATCTGGTGAGCCAAGCTATTTAAAGCTGTGTTAATTCTGTTAATTGCTCTACGTTTATTTGGATTGCTGGCACCTGCGGGCTTTAGGATAATGTAGCGGGGGGATATTCTCTCTCTCTTTCTAGCTGAGAAAAATGGAGAGGACCATTTCCTCAGCTAGGAACAGCCACCTTGGCAGAACACCCTGGCTGGATTGGTTGTCCTTGAGATTTCCCTCTTTTTTACTACAGCTGAATGCAGTGAGATGTCAGCCAGAGGCAAGATGTTCCCTTGACTGGGGCAGGAGGTAGGCAGGGATCTGCTTTTTCATACACTTGCCACCATCAGGCAGTAGCAGCAACAGGGAATGAAGCCAGTGATTTTTAGAAGGCTGATCAGGTCATCCCCATTCTGATCCTGCCTCTCAGAATCCTTCCAGTGTTCGTTTTCCAGTTTGGTTTTGGTTGTGAAGTGCTCTAGTAGGTTTCAAGCTCTGAACAGATGTAAAGATAAGTATGCTGATGCTTTCTGAACTGTTGTCAGAGAAAAGATCCAGCAGTGGAATTCAAAACATCTGAGGTGACTAAAACATTGCTGTGAAATGCTAGGAGGGCAGCACAGTTGTTTTCATCTTTGCAGCTGGATTGGGCAAACTACTGCCACAATCTGGACCAGGCTCTGGAGACAAACTTTATCCCAGTCTTTTGCTTTTGTACTTCTGGGAAGATTCTCACATGGACAGCAAAATGGGGAAGCAAAGGGTTTCACTTGCGTTTTTAACTGCTGACTTAAAAGTGCAGCGGGGTCCTGAAAGGCTTGGTACTTGGAGGCTTTTAGCTAATCTGAGCTCGATATGCCTGTTACCTGAGTGGGTAGGAGAAGAGGTGGCTATTCTGGTTTACGTAGGTGCCAGTTGTCTGTCAGACCTCTGATATGAGTTTCAGTCTACGCTCCAACTTTAGCAATGCTAGGACATCTTCCCAACAAATCATACTATTAATTAAGATCTGTTCACACTCTGTTCCTTGTTTTATGGCTGTCTTTAAAACGGGAGTTTTTCTTGAGAAGAGCAGTGAGGTCATCTAAGGTGACATCTGTCCTGATACTGACAGTGTGACCACAGCTGGGTTCCTGCAGCTGCTCTATAACCCTTTATGGCCACTGAATAAATGGGATGTTGGTTGTAGCCTCCCAAAGGAGGTTCCTACCCAAAGGGAGGGGCTGTCACATCACCCATCTTGAATGTGTCAAGAACTGTGAAAAACCCACCTGTAGCGCAGGGGAAAGCTTTCTCAAGGGTTTGACAAACCACGATCCTTGTGACTTGTCTCTCCTAAAGGACTAGACTGCTGTGTTTGTCATCTCTCTCAAGGAGAAGCTGTTACTAGGGATGTTCAGTTCATTTATTCTATCCAGGTAATGGTTAAACATTCAATTGTAATATTAAAATTGGTTACAAAGCAAAGCTCAGGAAAGTATATGCTGTTCTCATACTGAAGTATGGGTTCTTCCTCTGCAGCTTCAGTGTTCAGCTAACCAGGCAAGCTGTCAGCTGAGCACTTTCCTCCGTTTCTCTGCTTTATATTCCAGGGCTGATTTGTCCTGAAGTTCTCTTCATCTAAGATAACAAGAACAGTGAATGCCTCCATTTTCCCTTACCCGAGCTCAGTGTGCCTGCTTCTCTCTCTGTGTCTGAGCTTGCTTCCTGTTATTCATAACTGCACACTAAGACATCCATAGAAATGCAGCGTTGTCACTTCCTCTCCTCCATTTTTTTCTTAATATGTATTTCTAGTATGTTCTCTTAATTAGCGTATGCTTAGCTCTTCTGGCTTCAGGCTAGTTTTCCTGTTTACAACCTCTGTGACACATTTTGTTAGAACTTCACAAATCATATATCACAGGAGAAATTAATTATGCATGTAACTTATTAGGTTAATAACTTCCATCTCATTGTGAGCTTCACATAAAGTTACACATTAATAATTCGAATGACAGCTTTGACATTGAGTGCATTTTCTAAATCACTTCTTTTATTCCTTCTTAGGAGTTTTGGGTCTGTGTGGAGACCACAGCTGGTTTTTAAACACTTGATTCCAGCTCTGTTTCCCCATTTCTCCTGGAGGCTGGATTCGCC
The DNA here is from genome assembly GCA_035590275.1 of Ibycter americanus. Lineage (NCBI taxonomy): Eukaryota > Metazoa > Chordata > Aves > Falconiformes > Falconidae > Ibycter > Ibycter americanus. Next base: position 66,522,732 of record JAVJGI010000063.1, read on the forward strand.
AGTGCATCCAGCAGAGGGCAAAAAAGTGTTGGTGTCCCCTTTGGTTTTGCAGCTGGAGTTAATGGGAAAGACTTGATTTGTATGAGGACACCTTTTGGTGAGCATCATAGAATGGTTTGGGTTGGAAAGGACCAGCTCATCTAGTCCACCCCCCTGCAGTGAGCAGGGACATCTTCAACTAGCTCAGATGGCTCAGAGCCCTGTCCAGTCTGGCCTTGAAAGTTTCCAGGGATGGGACATTTTACCACCCCTCTGGGTAACCTGTTCCAGTATTTCACCACCCTCATTGTAAAAAAACTTCTTCCTTATATCTAGCCTAAATCTGCCCTCTTTTAGTTTAAAACCATTCCCCCTTGTCCTGTCACAACAGGGCTTACTAAAATGTTTGACCCCATCTTTCTTATAAGCCCCTTTTAAGTATTGGAAGGCTGCAATGAGGTCTCACCAGAGCCTTCTCTTTTCCCGGCTGAACATCCCCAACTCCTTCAGTCATTCCTCATAGGACAGGTGTTCCATCCCTCTGATCATTCTTGTGGCCTCCTCTGGACCTGCTCCAACAGGTCTATGTCTTTCCTGTGCTGCTGACTCCAGAGCTGGGTGCAGTACTGCAGGGGGTGTCTCGCCAGAGCAGAGCAGGGGGGCAATCACCTCCCTCGACCTGCTGGCCACACTTCTTTTGATGCAGCCCAGGATACGGTTGGCTTTCTGGGCTGTGAATGCACATTGCTGGTTCATGTTCAGCTTTTCACCCACCAGTACCCCCAAGTCCTTCTACACAGGGCTGCTTTCAATTTCTTCAACCCCAAGCCTGTATTGGTACTGGGGGTTGCCCCAACCGAGGTGCAGGACCTTGTACTTGGCCTTGTTGAGCCTGATGAGGTTCACATGGGCCCACTTCTTGAGCTTGTCCAGATCCCTCTGGATGGCATCCTGTCAACTGCACCACTCAGCTTGGTGTCATCTGCAAACTTGTGGGTGCACTTGATCCCGCTATGTCATTGATGAAGACATTGAACAGTACTGGTCCCAGTATGGACCCCTGAGGGACGTTGCTTGTCACCAGTCTCCATCTGGATATTGAGCCATTACCCTCTGGATGCGACCATCCAACCAATTCCTCATCCACCAAATAGTCCATCCATCAAATCCGTATCTCTGTAATTTAGAGAGAAGGATGTGGTGGGGGACCATGTCAAAGGCCTGTATCTGAAAACTGCCTCCTCAAATACCCAGGCAAGTCTAACAGAGCAGCCATGTAGACATACTCTCCTAAAACCATTTCACAGACTCCACTTGGAGTGCAGCAGATGAACTTCGTTGGTGGTGCCAAGGACTTGTGAGTAGTATTGGCACTGTATTTTAACTGTGGCAACCAGGACCTTCCTTGGATTTATTGAGGCCTCAGTAAGTGTGTGGACAAGAGAGTTTTGATAAATGTAGCCTACCTTTTAAAAGTCTTTCAATGAGGTGGCACACCAAAAGGTTTTTCAAGAATTAAAAAAACAATGGGCAGAGAGAAGTTTCCTTCACAGAAGAAGAACTGGGTGGAAGGTAAAAACCAGAATGTAGCACTAAATAGGTGGTTTTCCCATGGGAAGGCACCAGTGGAGAAGACCTCTGGGATCCATGCTGAGATCTGAAGATTCATTAGTGAGATTATAAATGGAAAGGGTTGTGCATGGAGAAGGCATACTTTTGCTGAGAATATGGCAGTGTCCAGGTGAGGACTGTCTGCAGAACTGCAGAGGGTGACCTAGTAATGTTGAATGACTGGACAAAAAATTGCAGATTATATGTATTGAAATACAAATCAAGGTATACATATTGGCAGGGAGGGAAAAGAATCCCAATTTTCAATATACAGTTACAGGCTTTGAGTTGATTCTAAAGTTTTAGTAAAGAATTATTTGAAAATATTTGCTCGGTGGTTTACATTGGTCAAATAAGTTGGTCTAACGTTTGAAATTTTTAGGAAGGGAATAGAGAATCATGTGAAAATATAATGATGTCATTAAATAAAACCACACTGGATGCTGTCATTCTGTCCTTTTAATCTCAGAAAGGGGAGAAAGGCAACAATCATCAAAGGACACAAGATACTTCTCTACAAGGAGTGGCCAAAGAGACTATGGCTTTTCGTAACAGAATTGACAGAGAAAGAGTATGGTAGTGGGACATAAAATCATGTGTGATGTGGGAGAGGGAATCAAAGGGAACTGTCAATCAGTTTCTTTTCAAAAAGAGGGAGTAAGTGGCATCAAAAGACAAAGGCAGGGCAAGCTTCAAAACAAACAAAAAGAAATATGACAGCAATTAAAAGTCATGGAAATCCTTGCCGTGGGATGTTATTGTGACTGAAAAACTCACAGAAGAAAAATCCTAGATGGTATGCAAAATGCAAAGGCATCAGCTTCTGCATGCAGACTCCCCCAGTCCCAAATAAGTGGAGCCTGTGAAATGGTGTTAGGGGAGTATTGCTGCACAGCTGCTCTGTTAGACTTGCCTGGGTATTTGAGGAGGCGGTTTTCACATATAGGATGCTGATCCAATGTAATATGGAGGATTTTATGTCTAAATATTTCCTTGCGCGGCTACGCCATTTCTAAGCTCCCTGTAGTATTTTCAAGTTAGATATTCCATTTGCTTTGCCTTTTAGATATTCCATTTGCTTTGCCTTATATTAACTACAATGTGCTGGAGTCCATCAAAGGCCATGATACACGTAACCCCTTCATTGCAAGTATTGTGTAGCAAGGTGGTGTTCCTAAAGGCTTGCACACAGCTGAGGGGGAAGGCAGCTGAGCAGCGAGGTATCAGAGGAGCAGAGAGTCAGTTTGGTATAAGGTCTGGCATCCAGGTTTGTGCAAAGTGAGGCAGTAATGTGTAGATGTGGAAGTGGGATAGGTGTGTAGGATGAGCTGGAGGAACAGAGAGAGAAGGATTCAGAGAGGGCTGGAGTGCTATGAGTTGATTGGAGTTGTAATGATGCCCATTTGAATAAAAACAAGTGTTCATGTGTGTCAGGCAGCCTACATTTTAGGAAGTTGCTTTGAGTGAAAAAAGCAATAAGGAAGGATAGATGAATGCTGGATGTTGGCAGAGAAGTGCAAGACAGACTGGCTTTTTTCACCATTTGTAATTATTAAGGCCCCCAAAACAGTGGATGCAAAATGAGTTTATTAACAGGCAGAACTGTAAAACTGCCTCTGAGCTGCATTGCAAAGGCACCTGCTTTTCAGTACTGAGTGATCTTTCCATGTATGGAATTGGGAATTCTGTAGAGGCTTGGAGGGAGCATTTCCAGTAGGGAAATCTCTCCAGGTCAGTATGGGCTGCGGTGGCAGCAGACGGCTCCCAAGCTTTAGCTTAGGCTTGGGAATCTTTCCATCCAGGACTAATGTTCACATTGTGATTGTGTGTATTTCTTTCCTTGTGACTGTAAATTGGAAGTAACTGTTAAGAAGGTTTATTTCTGCCCCACTGGGCCCTTTTTCTGAGTGCCGAATCTATGTGGGGTTGTCTTTTACAGGAGACTTAAAAACCAAGGCGCATTTTCTTTTACTGCCTCAAAAAGGTGGACTGGTGCTGTGTAAAAAAAAAAAAGGGGGGGGGCGGGGAGGGGGATGAAAAGAGACTACCCTACTGGGATACTGGGACAAACCTCAGAGAATCATAGATATTTGGAATAGTAAACATCTGTCAGGTCACCTTGTCCATCTTCTCCTGCCAGGAGTGCCATTGTTCCCTTTAGTGTATTAACTGGGAAGCGTTTCTGCCAAGAGCGGTTTCGCCATGGGACTGTGCTTGTCGTTTTCTGTCTTCAGTTTTCTGCTGCTAAGGATGTCTTAAGGACAAATAAGACTTCTCCTCACACCTGGGTTTCTTTGCATTTTAGGTACTGGCGACTTAACAATAAAAATAAAAAGCAACTAAAATGCAAAGGATTATTATTTGGAGAATGAGATGTATTAGTGATATTAAGTTAATTAATTACTGACTTCCACAACTAAGAAATCATGAGAAAACCTGTCAAAAGTTATACAAGTGGCAGAATCAGGAACAGAAACCAGGAACTGTAACTCCTGAGCTGTTGCTCAACTCAATAGAAAACAAATGCCTGCTACTCCAAGTGAATCCGCAGTTCTCTCTCCTGTTGCTAATTGAGTGATTTGTGGCATGTAAGGGCTTCAAAATGTCAGAGGCTTTTAAGACCAAAAACCCCACCATACCCAGCTAGTTCAGCCTTCTGTCGGCTGTCTCATTATCCCCACTTGTGCATAGTTTTAGTGTTCAGAAGCAAGAAACATCAAGCCTCAATTTCACCTACTTTCCCCACATTAAATGTAATAATTTTGGTCCTCTCTTGGGGATTTGTCTTTTAACCAGCCTTGGTGTGAAGGCATTAAAAGACAATCTATTACTTTCCTTGGTAAGTTGTTGTGATGTTTAATTGCCTCCTATTTTAAAAAGAAATTGGGCCTTTTATCCATTTGGAATTTGTTTGACAATAGCTCCCAAATGTTGATTCTTGTGATGCAGTTTTCTACTGGAACAAAGACGCTTCAGAAATCCAGTGTTTTCCCCTTATTTGCTATAATCAAGTCCCTTCTTTATCTGTCTTGAAAAAAACAAACAGATGGAGTTCCTTCTCTTTTACTGTAAGGCATTTATTCTAGTTCTCAAATCACGTTGAGGCTGCTTGATGTACTCTTTGCAATCTTTTAGAGTCTTTAAGAAAATTTAGACATTAGAATGACACCTAGGCTTGAAGTGCGTATCGTACCAATGCTACGTACTGCTTATTCTACTCATACATCCCGAGACTGACCTGGCCTTTTTGGCCGTAGCGCTTTACTGGAAGCTCACACTTTCTCCTGTGACGTTTCTGAAATGGTTTTCAAAGTTGCAGCTTTGCAGAGTGCAGCTCCCCCGTGGCTTCCATTCGTGGTTCTGTAGTTCACAGCCTGTCTTCCATCTTCATAAGTTTATATGTTTTAATATTCAACTATGTTTTAAAACTTGTTTGGATTGAAAGGGCCTGGACTTCACGCTCCATGCATCACTCCGTATGACTGCTGTGTCTTGGAGTTGTTTAGTGCTCTGCCAGACTTGGTGTTACTTTCAAGTAGTAGCTTCAGCACATTATATATTTACTTCTAGGTAATTGATAAAATATTTAATGCTTTTGCATCAAATATGGATCCTTATGATGCGTTAAAAATGCATCCTTTCAGTAACAGTACCCTACTGACAACCACTTTTTGAGATTTGTCAGCTGAGGACTACATCTGTCTAATATTATGTCCTGTTTTGTTCTTGTATGCTGTTAATTTAAGCAGAGCTGTCTTTTGGTATGCAGTCAAATGCCTTAAAAAATGTGTCATCTGTGCTTTTACCATTGTCATTCAAATGATATCAGGTTTATTTGACAGAAACTCCTTTTACACAGGAAGGTCTAATGACGTTAAGTATTGTATTCCTATCCTTTAATGTTTTTATTAAACACTTTGAATAGAAGCTGTTGTGCTATTTCCTCCAGGGTTGATGTTTCCTGCAGGCTAAACCCTTCTACAGTTATACATCTTGTCCTGTTTGGCTTCTTAAAACATTCACACAACGTTATCATTCTTTTATTCTTCTGTTATCTCTCTGTTATTCCAAGATTAAAAATAAACCTCGGTGCATCACAAATCTCCTCATTCAGCTCTTTTAAGACTTTGGAGCAAGTGACCCAGGTCTGTGAAATTAAAAGTAATGCATATTTATTCCTGGTAGCTGATAGACATCCTCTTTTGTTCTCATGGATTGCAAAATACTTTGTCATCCTTTTGTGCTATAAGCACTTAAGTTCTTCATGTATTTATATCTGACATAGAAAAAGTGTTTGTTGCATCCTACATTTTATAAACTGAACCTTTTAAACAAACTGTTGCCTTCTTGGGGTTTTGATGGACTTCTGTATTGAGATATAACATTTTTTTTTTTAAACTACTAATACAACCTATCATGATTTAAAGACTTCATTGCTTAATTAAATGGCTAGGGAACATTGCACATTACTTCCAGACTGACTGAATAGTTGTGATTTGGCTAGTCACCGTATATGATTATGCTTTTCTCTCCTAAATTAAAGCAGACCTTCTCTGTCAGAGAACTTCTCCCCGGGCAGATTCCTGTTGCATGTAGATTTGGTTCAGCTTGTAACCTGCCTCTGAGTGAACTGGATGGACTTCATTAGATAGCTCACCTGGCATAGCATAAGACTGACACTTGAAATTGCTGTAGTATGTTTCTGTGCTCTTTAAAGTTTTTTTAACATCTTTTTAAAAGCATAGGCAAGATAACAGGCCACAGTATTATTAAATGGTTTCACTAATACTACATACGTAGTCAGTGTCTTTTCTCTGTACTTTCTTGATAGTTTCCTACTCGGACACTGAAGAATCACATTAGCTCTCTTAGCAACTGCTTTACAAAGACATTTCATGTTCAATTGGTTATGCACCAAGACACACGCGCTCTTTTCATAGTCACTATTTGCAAGGCTTGGATACGGTTCCCATTGTGTGAGAGCTACTTACAGTCTTTGATCCTAAATCTATAATCTAGCACTGGGCTGAACTGAAATGTGTTTGAGTATGTATTATTATATGCATGTCAAAGTGATAAGTAAACTCAGTTTTAGGTATCTTCTTGTCCTTTTCCAGAATCCACCTTAGGTGTCAAGACAGCTTTCCAGTATCTGGAAGCTGCTCAGTGGTTGTAGTTCAGCCGTGCTAGGACTGAAACTTTGGGCAGTCGCCCTTTCCCCAGTGCACTGCCTCAGTCTGTCTCTCTCTGGCACCTGGAAAGCTTTACTAATAACGCTTCTTCCATAAATTAGAAGCAAGACTTAAAGCAAAATATGCCTGTTTGTATCTTTCATTTTTACTGCCCTTAATTTTTTTTCATGCAAGGGATCCTAGGACATGAGGATGAACCTCCAGTCCTAAGTTTTTTGAAAGTGCTGCAGGATGATCCTTATGCTACTCCATGTCAGAGAAATCCCTTCAACTGCCACTTGCTACCTCCTCACTTCCCTGACCACACCAGTGTCTCCAACCTGTAATAATTAACAGTAATTGTAGTAATAATAATGTAATAGTAATGTTCCATTACTGGCATGGATTTTGTGTTCAGCCTGGGAAAGTGAAACTTGTTTTTAGAAGGCAGTGACTATGCATCTTATATTTCTTACAGGAACATGCAGGCAAACTTTGCAGGGTGCGATTAGCACAAGGGGGTTTATTCTGTAGCTTCAAGCTAATTTAAGTGTTTAACTTTCTGGGGTATAATACTTCTACACTAACAAGGAAGAATGTGGCAAGAAGCTGATGGTCTGCCTTTAAGAGGTATGTTAGCCTAGGTAGGACAAAAACTAGTTGGTAGCACAGCGCACAAACAGCAGATAAGGAGTTTTGGCTCCTCTGTGGCTTTGTGAGGGACTAACAGGATCTTGGGCAGATGTCTGCAACCCTTCGTTCCTTCTGGAAGTTCTTGGGAAATAATTCTTACCCTTAGTAATACCTGTTGATAGACCCGCATACAAATGATGGGTTTGCAGTGAGAGGTGTCAGATTTATGGGTGCCAGAACAGCGAGGTACTTGCACTTTCAAGGGCAAAGGAATTTTCTTATAAAACGATACAGACGCCATTGACAGAATGACTGAGGAGTTAGCCACAATTTTGTGACACCCAAATGTGCCTGTTTTGGTTACTATTTATATTGCTCCCAAAGCAAAATGGGGAAGTGTGGGGTAGCTGAAAAATGCAGCCTCTTCAAAGCGTAGTGCTCTAGGGGAAGAAAAAGAAAAGAGCATGGTACAGTATAGAAAACAGCAGCACTTTCAGTGTGCTGTAATCATCATCACAAATCCACTCCTTTTGAGTGCCTTATGTATGAGGGACACAAGTCAAGGAGAAAAATTCCTGCCTGGGAATGGCAAGACGCAGTGATGCTGGGACACAAGACAGGCTGAACATACATTCTCTAGCAATGTAATTTTCAGCGTCTGCATCTTTACGTTCTGCACACTGGGCTTTGTATGCAGCGGTTGTGGGTTTTTTTCCTTGTTTGCCTCTAAAGTAGTAGAACAATCAGAGCTGATATTGAGTGATTTGGGCTTGGAACAGGACTGCAGACAAGAACACATCCAACCCAGGATAGCTTACATTAGAAATACTCCTCTCTGGAAGCCCCATTTGTCATTTTCTTTGCTTCTTCCTTGTCTGTGCTCCGTTCAGGTTTGACCACGCTGAGGTGACAGAAAAAGAAATGTATGAAGGAGCATGCTTAGCTCCTGCTAAGTCCCATTCAGCACACAGTCCAATGTCACGTACAGCAAAGTTAGTTGCATCTTCTGAACTGAAATTTCACTTCTAGGTATACTGGAGGGTGTGGATATGCAAAGGCTGAATTTGCAGTCACAGCGATTCTGGTGTAATATCACCTTCACCAGTCTTTTCTCTAGGAAGTGGTAACTCATCCTTGTGTAGAGTGCTTCATAAAAAAGACACGCTCTTGCTTTCTGAGCTACCTTCAGGGTAATAGAAGGATAGCAGTTACCAGAATGCCAAGCAGTTTGTTGGTAGCACACCTGCATAAGAACACATGCACATGGGGATCCACATACAGATGGTGTGCGTTCTTCTAACGCTAATCATAAGTACGCTTAAGTTGACTGTCCTGGAAAAACGCGTGCATTGCATGAGAATCACAGGAGGAGAGAAGGTGACACCAGAAAAGGAAGTTCACCGTGTGCTGAAACTGCTGCTGCCACAGTAGTATCTCAGTGCTCAATAAAGGCATGGAAAGGGTGTTGGGACTTGAAGGACAAAAGTGGATGGGCAGTCCAGTTAACCAGAAAGGATTAAAAGATTTAAATGGAGAATTTTGGCCAAACAATGGCTAAGGCAGATTTTGGTTTCTGCCTGTTAGTGTTTGAACAATGTAACCTCTGACAGCTCTGCTTAAGATCTGCTATAGATCTTTCTTAAGCAGTGAGATAGTATTGAGCAAAACAGAAAATGTAAGATAATATTGTAAATTAGGCTTGTATCACATAAGCTTTCTTAGATGTGAGACCAGTAAAACCAAGCTCCACGCAGAGGAGAATGGAACCCTGTGCCTGCATGCATTGAAATGGCATTCTAGGGAAAGTAAACAGAGGGAAAAGTTTTTTGCCATTTTGTATTTACATTATTGAATTTCAAAGCTGAAAGAGATAGAATGGTTTGGGTTGGAAGGGACCTTAAAGATCACCTGGTTCCACCCCCCTGCCATGGGCAGGGACACCTTCCACCAGACCAGGTTGCTCCAAGCCCCATCCAGGCTGACCTTGAACGCTGCCAAGGATGGGGCACCCACAGCTGCTCTGGGCAACCTGTGCCAGTGCCTCGCCACCCTCACAGTAAAGAATTTATTCCTTATATCTAATCTAAATCTACCATTTTTCAGCTTAAAGCCATTCCCCCTTGGTCCTATTGCTACATGCCCTTGTCAAATGTCCTCCTTCAGGTTTCTTGTTGGCCTCTTTAGGTACTGGAAGCTGCTCTAAGGTCTCGTGGAGCCTTCTCTTCCCCAGGCTGAACAACCCCAGCTCTCTCAGCCTGTCTGCACAAGGGAGGTGCTCTAGCTAGTAGTTTATTTACGCTGATCTGTGTCACCGAAACATTTCCTCCAGCTATTCCTTAGGCACGGTGTAGTAACAAGGAAGAAGAGACATTCTGACCACTGTTGACTTGTTGTATGAATTGGCCAAGAATATTCAGATCATTCTGTTTATCTTTCCCCTTCTGTAAATCGGGGATAGTGGTCTTTAATGGGGGAGTGGGAGATAATACAATGGTTTAATGCCAAGACACTAACATTCACAGAATAACTTAAAATGCTCTGTAGGAATATCTTAAGGAACGTGTTTCTACAATGGAGAGGTGTATTTTTTCCAGCTCCCTTTGAGGCCATGGCTGGGGGGGGGGGGGGGGGGGGGGGGGGGGGGGGGGGGGG
>JAVJGI010000063.1:66532787-66670082 GCA_035590275.1 Ibycter americanus
AAGCCTGCCCCCCCCCCCCCCCCCCCCTTTTTTTTTTTTGTAAGAAAGTTAAAAATACATAGTGATAAGCCCACTCCAGAGACAAAACAGCATTGAGAGCTCTCTGCATTTTGCAGAATCGGGCCCAGCGTGCCAGCAACCAGCTAATCAGCTGCCTCTTTTGTCTGGAGCTCAGTGCTGACTCCAGCCCTGACCCCTCTTACCAAAACGCTCTCGCCACTCCTGATTGCAGCACTCTGCCTACTTTGAGAAGGAAGTGTAATCTGGTGCTGAAAAGGGTGCTTGGGCCCTCATCTGTCTCCCATTTCTGCTTTTTATTTCAGTGCTTCTATTGGAAAATGTCACCCTTCTTTTTATTTTGTTTCTTTTTCCTTTTATGTGCTTTCCTTAACACGCTGTCACTGGGGCAGCAGTGTTCTGGCCGTGCTGATGGCTTCCACTTGCCCTGTTGTTCCCCAGGAGCAGCTGGACTTTGACTCCATGCACACAGCTTCCAGATCAAAGCAAGGGATGAAGGTGAACTTTTACTAACAGCCCTGGTGGGCTCTGGCAGCACCACAGGGCTCTTTGCACTGGTTTAATACTCTTCCCCAGGAAACCTGTAAAGAAGGTGGGGTGTAGGAAAGCAGTTTTGTCAGTAAGAGTTTCTCCAGAGACCAGGTGAGACCATACAAGCAGGTGAGAGGGAGCTGTCCCACTGCCAGCATCCCTTTATTGGTCTCAAAGTATTGTGCTGGGTGCTAAAGCTGTGACTGGTGCAGCTGCGTGTCTTCTGAATGGGTAGGTGGATTAGGCTTTTTGGCATCATGGTAGCTGTGGTTTAGTCCCAGACAGAAGATAGATTATTTTTTTTTTATTTTTTTTTTAATTCTCCCCTTTCATTTGTGAGTGCTGGAACCTGTAGAGCTGGAGGTCACAGCTGACATTTTTTTAGATACATGTAGGAGAAAGATGTAGAATAGCTTCTGGCTCTTTTTCTATCATCAAGGTGATGTTATGAGATGACAGTATTTTTCTTTTGATGTCTCTTGCAGGTAGGGAATTAATTACATTCCCTGCCCCCTCCAGCAATATTTAGCCCATCACCTCCCTGTTTTCATACAACGTAAGGCCCAGTGCAGATAAATATTTGGGGAATCTTAGCCTGTGGAGGGTTTGAACTTTGTTCCATGCCTTAGAATTTGAACAGAGGTGAGCAAAGAGATCCTGGAGAGATGAGCAGAGATGCCCATGTTGGCAGGTTTTTGCACAATGCAACAAGAGGAGCATTAAAAACGGGTTTAGAAAGCCATAGTATTTGAGTTTAGATGTATGGAGACGGGTCCTCCTCCTCCTCCCCAGTCCATCCAGACCTGTGTAGTGCACTATGACAGATGGTGCCAGCCGTGGGATAGCACCATCCTGCCAATGGCACTTCTTCAGAAGAGCATCTTTGCTCCCTCGCAGGAGGAGAGCCTAGCTGAAGGCATGCCTTTTACCTTGGCTGCCATTGTGGATGGAAGGAGGTGGCTGTGCCCCTGTGACCTTTGTGCTGGGGCTGAGGGAGGGAGACACACAATGGGATGCAGCACCCCCAGCCGCTACCATCCGCCTGCAAACAGTGACACCGTCCCACTACAGTGGCACCACTTTTAAGTTTGTGGAATAAGTCTACACAATACTAAACCCACTACTTCCCCTGTTGCGCTGATCCCATCGTTACTTGAGCAGTGCTCACTATTAAGCGTGTGCTCTCACATATGTAATGGTAAATGTTTTCAATTTGTTTTTTTGCTGGGCAAGTGACAAACACATAGAAAACACCACTGTGGCTGGCAGGATTTGCCTAGCACGCTGGAAGCCTAGGCAGTGAGGTTAATGCTTGACTGGCATATGGAGACTGTACTATCTTCTTGTACCTGCTGGGGATATTCTTGTGAAACAGGCTCAAGGCATGTTGGCTAGGGAAGATAGGTAGTGGGGAAAAACTGCGTACCTGTAAGCGAGCAATATCTATTCAGTAATTTCACAGAGACTTCAAACATTCATGTTCTCGGTAAAACACATTTTATCACTGAAATGAAAAGCTGAGCAAAATGAAGAGTTTCTGTCCCAAAGGAGGTTCCTCCAGCCCACATTTGTTTTCATTGCTGCTAGTAAAAATTTTTTTACAAATGGAAATCCCTCAAAACTTCAGAATTAAATTTATATGTAACATTCTGATATTCCCTGAATCAAATTATTTCATGCTAATTATTGAGCTGACCCCAAATACTCTGAAGCCAGTTTAACAAGAACTGTGTTTTCCTCTCCAGTGCAGTTCCATGTGGTAGCTGTTCTGTAGGGCTCTTGTGTCCCGTTCTCCCATTGGGGCCAGACTATTTGGTTAAGCTGCTTTGTGGCAAACCCAGTCATGTGTCTCTTCTCATGTCAGGTGGGACACTGACATTGCATCATGTGAAACTGTTTCCCTAGAGTGCAGACCAGAGGTAAAAATGGGGACCACTAGTGAAAGTAAAGATAATGCTTGGAAAACACTGTTTTACATTATGATAAGTTCATACAAAAGCTTTTCTGCTAAGTTTGATGAAACTAAATGTGCCGTTTGGGGTCGCAACGGCTTGAAGGCAAGCATTTCATTGCTAATTCTCTGATAGGAAAATGAAAATCTGTGTTAGAAAGCCATCCTGATGGAAACATTCACCCAGCCATACAAGTTCTGATTCCTGACATAGGTCTTTTGTACTTGCACAACCTTAGGTGGATTTGAAATACAATGAAATCACTAATTGGAGTGTTGTTTGCTAAGTCATTGTCTGATACAGTTTTCAGTATCTTGTGTAATAAGGTTCAAGCCTTAAATGATCAGTGGGGCCATCCTAAAATAATTCCTCTCTGCCTTTCAGATGAAATCCTTAAGACACTTCACAGTAATCGTTTCCTCACATACTCATCACTGAACCAAGCTAGACAGATTTAGCTTGTGCTAGCTAGACAAATCTGAGATTTCAGGATGCATTTGGGAGGAGCAGAGCATTCTGTAACTGGTGAATGTCTATATAAGCTCAATACAGAACTGAATGTAATTGAAGTCAACTGCTGCGTGCTGGCAAATAAGCTTCTGTGATGATGATTTCTTTTTTTTCTTTTTTTTTTTCTTCTAACTCTGAAAACGCTGTCAAACCTTCATTAGCTAGGAAGTTCATTTGTAAATTGAGCTCTTCACATTGGTGAGATATCATAAGTGTGTTAATATAAGGTTTATTCTTCCTTTCTGTGCATTGAACACTAGGAAAGTCTTCAGCTACGTTTAGCATACAGTTTCCCCTTTTCCACATCCTGTATTTCTCCCCCACCTCCCCCCCTAACACAGAATCATATAAAATACACCTGGAATGGACCATGAGAGGTTATTTAATCCTTTCCACTTCTACTGTTCCAAGATAAAATCAAAGACATCTATGTGAGTCTTGACAGCAATTTGTTTAACCTGTAATTAAAGGTCTCCAGTGATTGTTGCTCCCCAGGCAATCTCTCCCAGTACTTCACTGTTCTTAAATTAAAAAAAAAAACCACAACTTTTCCTAACAGCAATTCTAACGCTTTCTTGCTGTAATTTTTGCCCATTATTTCTTGTCCTTTTCAGCTTAGATACAAAGAACAGATTGTTCCTTTCTTCTTTGTAGCAGCCTTTTTATATTTGAACGTTGTTATAATGTCTCCTTGCAATTTTATGTTAAAAAGAAGCAATACTTTCAATCTTTCTTATATCTTTGAGACCTCTGGTTAGTCTCACGGCTATCCTCAGGACACTTTCCAATAGTCCCACTCCTTTCCTGAAGTGCATTTCTCAAAATTGCATGTGATCTCCAGCAGAGTACAGCACTGTCTCCTCCTATATCTCCATACGTTCCAGGATGCTTCATTTAGTCCACCCAATGAGTGGTTTTTAGTGCGTAGCTATTAAGTGTTTCTTTCTTCTGTCTTTTTTTTAGCTCTGCACTATACAGTCTCAGTGCAGAACTTAGAATTTCCTCATTACTGTATATGGATGAATATTTGTAAAATAATGACATGTCTCCTCTATGCCCTTCTTATATGCAGACACACGTCCAAGGTACAAGTTGCTTTTCAGTGCTAGTATCAGGTATGCCTGTGGCACAAGCAAGACTATTGTAACTGGTGGTTTTAGCTTCCCTGTCCTGCAGCTTTTATTCTTCTCTGTTACCAGGCCAAATTGAGGTTGAATAGAATGTGAAGCAAGAGGGAAGTTTAAATTTGTGCACCTGAATTCACAGTGACATGCCTTAAAACGCTTTGCCATAACACAAAGGTGAAGTCTGCTACTGTCAAATGTCAGTCAGTTCTTTTTCACCTAAATATTAACAAGTATCAGCTAGTTTTTCGGAAGAGACTGAGAAATCTAGGTCTAATCTCTCAGAGCATTTCTTTTAGCTTTATCGGTAAGGACAAAATCTCTCCTCATCTTCACTTACAGCTTTTGGCTAATGAGCACTTTGGCAAAACCAATTCCATGACCTCAAGTTGGCTGCCATAATGTGAGGAATATACTTTTTAAAATACTGATTTTAGGTGGCTTTCTCACAGTTTCTTAGAAAACCTGTGGAAAAGTGATATTTTAAGGAATCCAGAAACTAGATCTTATTTCCTGTGGTCTCGTTCTTCACTTATTGCAGAACTTGAAATTTCTGTAGTAAGGAAAGAAGACGACTTGATGCTTCCACCACAAAAGAGCATTCATACTCAAATCATAGTCCATGCTACGACCAATTCTGCTTAATCTTACTGCTGCTTATGCTGCGCTATGTTTTGGTAGCTGAGGCAATGACTTTAGTCTTTGAGGCTAATATAGAATCCTTCAGCAGCATTTTTCTTGCAGTCATAAAGGCTTCTCCCCCCTCTAAAAAATGTCATGCCTTTTTTTCACAAATATATACGTATTTTTAATGTTCCCATCATGTTTGTCTCTAGATGCAATTGTGGGGTCTGCTCTTCCCTTTGAAATCAAGATTTTCTTCAACAGTAGACCAAATGAATCAGCAGCCCGTCTATCCCAGCATGGAGGGATGCAGAAATCCACCCATTTGATAAAATAAATTCTGTTCTTACTGCTACCTGTTAGAAGGAAGAAATCCAAGAAGCAGGTCATTTCACAACCCTGCTTTTCTGTAGTTTGGATGCTGCAATGCAACACCAGGAATAAGTAAGGCTGTAGAGCATTGGACATTTTAGTCTCTTAACAATATTCATAGGTAACTCAAGAAGCAGCTCAGTATATGCAAAAACGTATTGTACAGCTCTAGAACTTCATTTATTCGTGTTATTCATGTTCATATTAGAACTTCCATAAATAGCTGTAAAGCAACTTTCTTCCCCCTGAAGTTTGGAATCTCTGTCATTCATGTATTTGGTTGATCATAAGGCAAAAAATCTTAGATCTTATTCCAAAAAGGCATAAATAGAAATGTTTGGTCTTTATCTTGGTATATTCCAAGCTGAAAGATCTGGCAGCAAGATAGACCTTGACCTGCTCTGGGATACCCTGTGAATGATTTGGGTTGGTGTTAACTCTGAGGTAACTGTGAACACACTCTGATGTCCTGAATTCTCCTGAGAAGCAGGGGCTTATTTTTTAGCTTAAAGGCTAGTTGTGACCACAATGAAGTACTGGGTCCTCTGTCCTCAGTATCCGTTAGGGAAATATTCTCACTAGACCAGTTGAAGAAATTCCACTCTGCCTTCTTCAGCCCTTTTTTACTTGCACCTTGAATCCCTTTTCTTTCTCTTTCTTTGTATCCTGCTTCAGGGAGTGCTTCTCTGTATGTATCTTCCTATAAGTCTTTTGGAACTAAATCAATCTCGTTTCTCTTCTGGAGCTTTCCACAAAACCTGAAGTTATTCAGAACCTATAATTGAATTGTAAGGTGGAAAAAATGTTGTAGGGAAGCTTGAAATATTTCTGCCTTATTGTTTAAGCGTTCTAGTCACCGTATTCCTATTTTTAGCTGGGTAAACACATGTTCTTTTTTAAACATAATTCAGATGAAACGTAGAATTGCATTACTTTAGTCAACATAGCACAAATCATATTTGAGTGTGATTTGTTTGGTTTCAGTTACTTATCATCAGCGTTCAATGTATTGTTTTCTATGACAGGTAAATTAACTCCTTCCACATGGTGCATCGTGATTGTGTTTATTACCTGAATACAGTTGTTAGCCCAGTGAACTATCAAATATGTTTAGACAGGGATGCACAGTCCACATACAGTTTTTAAAATAAGAATAGCAGCTTTAGTTACCCACCACTGAAGCCTAGGCTTGCTGCATATAGTGTGTCCCAAACACAATGTAAAGCACTGTTAGCTGGTCGGTCTGTTTCTCCTTGCTGGTTGCTGCAGGGTAGGATCACACCGTTCTGGTAAACCATCTGATGAACTGTAATTTATTGAGCTGCAGGAACTTGTTTGGTTCAGTGCAGGTGCCTTTAAGGAAGCCTTAAAAAGGCTCGAGGCTGAATGTCTCGCAGTTAGCTCTTCTGGGAGGTAATACGGGCAGGTGGTGAAGGGGGGTGGCCCAAGTGATACACGGGATGCAGCAGGTGAACAACTTGGCTGAAATTCGGAGGTGCTCTTCCTAGCTAGCTAAACTTACACAGCCTTCAGGTTATTGCCCTTTTTCATGACAGTTCATGATGGTCATCTTCTAACTAGCCAGGCTACCAATGGCCATTCCTCTTCGGAGCATGCCTGTGTCCAGCCTGCAACGAAAACCATGTTTCCTGCTTAATAGCACCAACTCGGAGAGGCGTTTTTATATGGGCTACTGGCCAAGTCTAGCACATCATTTTTCCTCACTTTTGTTGCTCCCTCCCTATCTGCATCTTCGCTTGATTGCAGAGAGACGCTTTTCATCATTGTGAAAAGCCATCTGATTAGAGCTTTCATTAACCCATGAGTGAAGCTTCTTGTAAGTGTAGCTGAAGAAATTCCTTGAATGCTTCAGAACTGCAAAGTTGCCATTTTTAAGAAACCTCAAAACTAGATTGCCAGTTTGTTTTAGCTCAGCTTAAAACAAACTCTTCTTTCTCAGCAGATTTAAACGAAACCTAATTTACTGTATATCTTGTTATCTCTCAAAATGCTCCAGATGTCATGTAATTCTACTGCTGATTATCAGAGAGACTGTGTATCTGGACTACCCTGTCCCTGACCATCCGTCTAGACTGGTCAAATTCCTTAAACAAAGGCATTGAACAGTCAAAATATTCCTCTGTTAAAGTGTATTTAGAAGCAGTCCTCATGGGAAAGGAAAAAAAAAACCCACTTTTTTTTATTGTTCTTATTTAATTTTTGGAATATAAAGTGATTTTAAGATTGGAAGCGTGAAGGTTACTTTTCATATGTTCTGTGCATAGCTTTTGCTAGTCATTTTGTTCCCCCCTTTTTCTTTTCTAACTTCATTCCTGGAATAACTATAAAGTAGATGTGTATGTTTGTACCAGGAATGATCTCCTTGAAACCCTTAGGCTTCTTGACCTTCTCTGACACACATATCAGACACAGGATGAACTCAGGCTTGTCTCTGTTTAAACAGACAAGATCGGCTTTGTTCAGAAAGCCATCTGATAAAAATGGACAGATTTATGGGCACTGCTTTCATTGCTTTGCATACTTCTAAGTCCCAGAGTGGCGCTAGAAGACTATGTCCTAGTGAGGGACCATTCCCTGAGTCAGTCGTGGCCTCGTTTGGAGTTAGAGGGTTTCAGTTGGTATTTTGGTATGTCCTGAAGAGCCCTCACGTTTGTTCAGACACTGCTAGTAAAATGAGACTACTCGGTAGGAAGTGTTACGCAGATGATAGGTTTTACTGCTGGCAGACAGCTTCCTCAGTGAAACATGAAAATGTTTCTTTGGCTTGCAGCAGGTGGCTCTCTAAGGAACTAGGTCAGGTATATAGAACTATAGGATCAAGTGTTTTGCCCTAGACTTCTTCTTTGCCTTCCTTTTTAATAGTAGGTTGCAAGGTAGGATGACAAACTTATAAAGAAGCCTCACTGAAAGCGCTAGTGGCAAATCAGACCAGAACTGACACAAGCATCTTCTCATTTACCAGGCAGTTATAACTTTTGGGAAGGATGTGTTTCATCTATCCTGGAAAACAGGACTGAAGCACCTGTTGATTTCATTAAAACACAAAGATTCATAGGTTATGAGGCCAGAAAGAGCCATTATGATAATCTGGGGTGATTTGCGACTTAACTGATTCCTGCCTCACTATGTCTTTTAGAGAAAACAAGATACTATTTTAATTTAAAGTTTGCCGGTAGCAGAGGACACACCATAACCTGTAGTAAATTATTTCAATGGCAAATTACCGTCATGTAAAAATAAGTCATAATATCTTACAATGTGAATTTCTCGAACTTCAATTTCTAGCCCCTGGATCCCATTATTCCTTTGTCACATGGATTGAAGAGCCCTCTATTGCCAAATTCCATTTTCTGCACAGGTACTTGTAGATTGTAATCGAATCACCCTTTAACCTCTACCTATTAAACAGACTGAATTTGAATGTCTTCACTATGGGACATGCATTCCAGTAATTTAATTATATTCCATTTTCTCATTCTTGAACGTTTGGTTTAGCAATTGAATTGCGGATATCAGAAGCTGCCTTAGCGTTTCATTGCCCAAGCCAGGGATTCTATTGTCTCTCTATTCCTGCTCAGGATTCACCTTGGTTTGACACCTGAGGATTATTTTTATCCTTGTGTTTATATTGCTGAGAGTTCTGGTGTACCTCATTATACATTAAGATCTTGATGTCCAAATGTGGCTGTCAATGATACCTCAAGTCCTCTATGTGAACACTTGTACTTTTTCCGTAAACACAGGTGCTTTTTAAATTTCTCAAGCTAGGTTGTGGGTTTAGGTTTTTGAAAGAGAATCATGTAGAACAACAAACACTTGAATTATAGAGATTCAGATTGGGGTGGCTCTGTTTCTTTGAAAAGATTGAATTCAGAACTCTTGCATGTATTTAACCCCCTTCCTCCTCTCTTCCCCAGCTCTTCCTTTGTGCTTGATTTCTTGGTCATTTCGTTCAAACTTGCTCTCGGATCCTCCATTGTTAGTGACTTTCTGGGTTATAGCTAACTCCATGTAATTTTATCTAAATCCTTTGAAAGTCTGTCTCAAGGATTCTCCAGCTGCGGTACTGGTATGACTAATACAAGACAGTCTGCAGAAAACCTCATGTAAGAGGTGGACCCTCTATTTCCCCCAAAGAGATGGGAATTGTTAGATATCAAATACATGAAAGGGGAGATGTAACCTGTATGTGGCTCAGCTGGGAGTTGGAACCTGCTTACGTGTACATGATCATTTTCCTTCTGCAGCAACCTGCAGAGGTTGCTGAAAGCCTGTTGCTGAATCATAGCTAGATACAATCCAGTACCGGCCATCAGTCACACGTAGGGTATTGTGCTACCTGTTTGCTCCTCTCATAAGGAAAGCCTGGGTCAAGGTACAGTTTAGAAAACTGTTGGTTTGAGCAACTGTAGGTAGTATCCTATAAGGGCAGTTCTCCTATGTTAGGATCGTTAAAGTCACAGTTCATTCAGGCCTGACATTCTCTTGCCCACTAAAGCAAATCCATACGGGGGTGAAACCGAAAGCGCAGCGATGTGCTGAAGTCGTACCAGCCAGGGAGCCCTGTACGTATTTGCGGGCAGAAGGACTCTGTCCACATGAACCCATTTCCAATTACCCTCTTTCCCAGGCTGTCACTGCAGTGGAACAAGGAGTAGACTGTGCACAATCTTCTGTACACATAGATTCATTAAGAACAGGAGAAAAGCCCTAGTGTGCCTGAAGAGCAGCCAATCCATTACCTTCCGCCTTCAACAGTGGCAGGTGCAAGTGTTATTTGGGGAGGGTGCGTGAGCATGGCTACTGTCAGTGGTGCATTCCCTTTACACTCCTACAGCATCCACTGCTGTTGGATTAGGAGTATTGGAAGGTCTTTCCCTCCTATTTCTCTTTAATATCAGTTTGTAGACTTGCTGTCCATTTATCTTTCTGGTTCTCTTTGAGCCTGCTGATGCTCTCTGCTTCCACAACCTCCTGTGGCAGCAAGTTCCAGAAGTTCACTGTCCTCTGTGTACATGAGTGCTTCTAAAAATCCATTTTAAACTTATACCCTATAAGTTTCAGTGAGTGCCTCTAGTTCTATTATTGCTGGATTTGGCAAAGAGCAGTTCTACATTAACCTTCTCCATCTTCTGTAAACTTCAATCGTTTTTTCTCAGTCCTCTCCAAATACAAGAGCCCTGGCCTTTTCAGGCTATCCTCATAAAGCATCCTGCTCCACCCTTTTAATTGTTCCATTTATTTTCCTCTGTACCTTCAGCTCCCTTGTTTCCTTGAGATGCAGAGACAGGACTGCATGCAGTGCTCAGAGCTAGTGACTGGCTGAAGTGCACCTCGTCTGGCAAGAGCAGGAGGCTGTAACGCGCAGCCTTGCTGAGTCACTGGAAGGTGTACGGTCTGTCTAGTGAGAGCATTTGACATGGTTAATCCATAGAATGAAACTACTAGAGTCCCACAAATTGAAAATATATTTTATTCCTGTTGCGGATATTAATAGACCTGATGTTTTTGAAGTCTGGGTGAGGGCAGAGCGCTTTATTGGGAATTGGAGCAAAACAAGGTATTGCGGGTGAATACTGTCCTCTGCTGGGAGGAACTCCAGCTTTGTGCCATGACTCCAAATGGGAATTAACAGCTGGCATCTCCTTTCAGTCTGATGCAGGGTGTTTTGCCTTTGCAACAGGAAAATGTGATGCTGTGCTGGCTGCACTGGGGAAATTCTCCTTTAATGCTTAGTGAAAGCTGGAAATTTTTTGCTTGCTACAAATGTGTTTAATTGTGATTTCCTTTATTTTTCATCCTGAGGTCACCTGCTTTAGAAGCTTATCCCTCATCTCCCTCATTTGCTTTTGAACAGTTACTGCTTGCTCAATTTTTCTGACTTTCCTGTCCTATTTGTAGAATTAAATGCATACCTCTTTTCCCTTCTCTTTTCATAGCAAATTGCTGACAACTCAGCCTGCTAGCATTTTGAAAGCAGAAATCAAATGTGTGTGTATGTATATGCTATATGTAATAGACACAAAGTATTTTAAAATAGTAACTTCTTAGAAGAAATTAGTCTTTGGTAGTGTCATAGAACATTAATTCAATTAAAATTGTGCTAGTCGCAGAAGTGCTTTTGCTTGCTGGGTGTGCCAGCTCTGGGTTTAGGAAGCGTGGAAGGGGGTTGAGAGGTAGTACAGTTTACAAATATTTCAGTTCTCCGCCTTCTCCAGTCCCTGCCCCTGTGAGAATGGCGTGGGGCAGGAAGGAGTCCTCTTTGCAAGGAATTAATTTTGTAGCTGTGAGAAAGAGAAGGGCAGAAGGTCTGGACGAGCAAGCCAGGCATGCTCAGGAGTGCTTGCCTGTTTGGGACCCTTTGGGACTCTTCTCTTGGCTAATTTCCATCCATGCGGCAACACAGAGTCCAAAGTTCTGGTCCTTAACCAAGAGAGAGTAAGAGTCTTGGTGCTGAATACGTACAGGCTTTTATGTGTTAGCACAGAGCGTGTAGCTCTGTTGAGGCGAGGGAAAGCTGTGCAGATATCTCCATAGCGAGTTTGTGCCTGTAGCGATTTAAGATTTCTTGGTCAGAGAAATTTTAAGTCTTTGTTTATTTTTTTCTTGTAGCTCTTTGGGAGCCACAAGGCAATCACCAACAGTTCACAGAAACTTGCTTAAATTTTTTTTTGCATCTCTCTCCCAGTAGTTAAGTGGGTTTATAGGAATAATAGAGAAATGACAGTGGTCGTACAGAGTTCCCTGCTGCGGCTAGCAGAGACGGACATGGAGGTTACACTTTGTTATGTATTTTGTATGGGATTTATGCAAATATAACAGCATGATACCAGACACACACTGTATTTTATGTACAAAAGCTTTTACAGCAGAGTGGGCCTGTGGTAGTTAATTGTTCTCACTGTCCTTTGGTTAAATGTTCTCTTCTGCCTGCTTATCTGATCTACAGTCATCGAAAAGTACCTGTTGCTGTCATTTCTATACACAGTCCTGGTTGTACTTTCTCCCTCTGTCATCATGTCAGACTCTCGCATGGTCTCCTTTCTGCTCCTCACTGCCTTTTGGGAGAAGTTTGTCTCCCATGGCTGAAGGTAATTGCAGTATTTGTACTGTATACGGGATTGATGTATGATATTTTTCCTTGTGTCTGGCAGGTTGTTTACAAGAATAATGACATTCGTCTGGAGCTGTCTCGCTTGGCACGGATTGGTGATACTAAGATGAAGATCTACGGGGAAGTGAAATTCGTATGTGAGAATGTGGCTACACTAGATCCCATCAGCTTTGAGACACCTGAGGCCTATATTAGTCTGCCTAAATGGAATACCAAAAGGATGGGCTCCATCTCATTTGATTTCCGAACCACTGAACCCAATGGACTGATCCTTTTCACCCATGGCAAGCCTCAGGAGAGGAAAGATGCCAGGAGCCAGAAAAATACAAAGGTAGACTTCTTTGCAGTTGAGCTTCTAGATGGGAACCTCTACTTGCTGCTGGACATGGGCTCTGGGACCATTAAAGTCAAAGCCACTCAGAAGAAAGCCAATGATGGAGAGTGGTACCATGTGGATATTCAACGAGATGGAAGATCAGGTAGAGTGATGACTTTTTCTTAAGTAGATTCACCTTTCAGATCCAGACCTAGGGCTCTGTATTATTTCTCAGAACCTTCAAAACCTGTTAGATATGAGTCACCTTCTTACAAAAACTTAGTGTTACGCTCCAGTGATGTTTATCCAGCGAAGCAAAGATGTGAATGGCTAGGTGTTCATTAAATGTCCGGTGTGAACTTCAGATAGCACATCACAGATGCAGTCTATTAATATTTTACTCACAATCTTTGAGTATTCTGGACCTATCTTTGCAATTACGTATATAAGTACCATGATGACTTCTTTGTAGGCCACAGTAAGGTTTAAGATCCTTCAGAATCATTATTATTTAGTTCTTGGTTTGAAAAATTCTCACTGATCTACTTCACATTTCTGTTCAAAAGAAAGTAGAAACCAAATGAAAGCTTATTGCTGTGACCTAATACTACCATCATCTCCTGATCTTGTGTCTTTAAAGAGCAGAGGTTTGGGATCTTGTCATGAGGAAAATAAAAGTAATGGGCACAATCAGTGACAAAATTATGGCGACAAATCAGCATTTTCATTCTATACTGTTTCCTTTAGTATCTTGCAGTTTTCAGTTTGGTTTCTTTACTCTCCCTTGGATGCCACATTCTAGTCTTAGCATCTGAGTCAGCATTCAGTGGATGTTCCTTTTTTATCGCACAGCTTCTCATTTTCAAAAATGGGTTTTAGTTTATTTCTAATATTATACCTACCATGCAATTACCAAGAGTTATTTTGTTTGTTTCTAGTCCTGGATAGCAAGCTAACATACTCATGATGTGCTCTGAAATTGTGTAAGGAAACAAAATAATCAAATGTTATAACTTCATCTTGAGAATATGTGAACAATTGTACTTGAATTCTTCCTGAGCCATTGGGATCTTAAAGCCTGGCTGTATATCTCTTCAAAGGGAATTTTGCTTCCTACCCACCCCAAGGGGATTTGGGATTTGTCTGGTGATCTCCAGATGATAGATTTAAGTCCCTAATTTTATGTTTCCAATTGCTGAATGCCATCAGTGGAGAGAACACAGTGCTAGAATTTGCTTCCCTTGAGTTTTCAAAGGAGCTGACTTTTAGATACCACGCAAAGCCTAGCTGTTTGAACAGGTCTTTTTCTGAAGCTAGTTTTTTCTTTGATGATGTGAGGAGCTTCTTTGTATTTGGCATGGTGCTCTACTAGGACTTAATATGTGTGGTTATATGTTGCTATCTGTTATAGACATCGATAGGAACATTTTATAAAGGAAGCCATAAATAAATAAATGGAGCTTTGATTTCTTTAGAATTGCTAAAATGTAATTAACTTCCAAGGATAAACTCGGTTGCATTCAGTGCTGCCTTCAGTTTTGCTTGCTCACTTGGGGACTCTCTGGTCCCTGGAGAGGCAGCTGCAGAAGAAGAAGAAACAGAAATGTAACCAAGCTCTCTGCTAAGAAAGTTTGTAAAAACCTGGGCAGAGGGACACATGTTCATTGGGACTAGGAGGGTGTGACAGACAGCATTGCTACCTGAGGGATGAGACCGTAGGACTCACTTGTTTGTCACTTGGCAGGGAGGCTTGTGATGTTCTGGACACCGATTAGAGATAACACATTCTGAATTAAAAGCACTTTGCTCAACAAGAATGAACACATTTGTACGTTCTTGTCTTCTCTCTTTTTCTTTTTAATTGCATTTTCTGCTGACGACAAGTACTGGGTTAATGGTCCTAGTGACTGATGTCCTGTCTCCACAAAAAACCAGGATACTGGCATTGATTTCATCACACCATACCTTTAGTAAGCATCAATCACTCTTATCCAGTGGTACTTTTGGTAGGTGTTAGAAGGAAGTTCAGGATCTCTGTTTAGGCCTTGGCTTTTCTCCCACATGCAGACCAGAGAATGGTTACACCTTGGAGATACTTAATTTTTAATTTTTTTGTATGTGGATGCCTGTCACTAGAAACTGAATTGAAATAACTTACTTAACGTAGGCTACAAAGCAGCCATTTGGGTTTAATGAACTAGTGATCTAGAGGTTCTGATTCTCATTACTAAAGCAGCCAGGACTTTATTAGGTGCCATCTCTCCCCTTCTTTCCATTTCTGTAACCGTCCAAAACTTCAGGCTCTGTTGAGCTTAGTAAAACAGCCTAAAAATCCAAATATTCACCACTGCAGTGTACTAAGGCAGGAGCACGAATGCTGGGGAAGCATGGCAGTTGTGCTCAAATAACCTCTGGCATCTCTAGTCCCCTCAGGCTTTGTGTATGCTTTGATCTGTATTGGCTGCCAGAGCAACAGAAGCTGTTTTTTCTCTCTACTCTGACAGAAGCTGCCAGTGTGGACATGGACATCTAGTGTCCACAGAGAAAGTTCCTACAAACTGTCCACAAAACCTGTCACAATTTCTAGCAACACTGAGCATGTTACAAAAGACAATGTTTTTGACTGGTCATCAGCTATGAAACACTTGTTGTCCCACCCACTCAGACACTAAAAGTCTTACTGGAAGGTTTGGTCCACGTCCGCATCAGCGCACTGCTTTGTATGCCAGCTCTGCCCTTGGTAACCTGAGGTCTTGTGGTCTGTCTTTTCTTTAGCCCTGCACGAAGTCCGTTAGGAACAGGAAAGAAGATGCTTAGATCCTTCTGATTTCTCAAGATGGGATTTCATCTACCTAAACAGAATTGCAAACATGGGATCGGGGGGTGGGTGGGGTGGCGGGGTGGGGAAAGGATGCCAGTTCGTGTGACTGCTCCTTCCTAGGGTCCCTTCAGAATTTCTCCATCTCAGCAGCTTGGTCTTGAAAGTGCTGTGTATCCGAAATAGTACCATCTCCTTACAGGGATAGTTGCAGGGTACAAAACACAGGCAGAAGGTTCAGGCTGCTGTCTAGCCTGTTTCCTGTCATCATCTTGTGCTCTGTCTGCAGGTTTTACACTTCCTTGGTATCCAGTATTTATTCTCTTTTGGAGGGTTTCTTTACCTGTGTGGCTTTTGCAGGTGGTGTTTGTTTTCTCCATAGTAGCAGCTGTCTGGAGCTCAACCCTCCAGTGTTTTGGTTCTAGTATTTTGAATAATATGTATTCCACATGCTGCTTTTGAGGAGTAGCAGCAGAGATGCAGGAAGGGGGCTGTGATCCTGTGGCTGTGACACGCTGCCTTTACAACTGTAGGTGTATTGTCACATCTTTTTTCTTACTTTGTAAAAGGGAAAATGTCTGTGGTACTGCAGCTTGTTTTTGCAAAATGATTCATCAAATAACTGTGGTTCTCTTTGAGCCTTTAATTTGTAATGCCTCTGTTGCTTCTGGCACTCTGCTGCCTCTGACATTCTTCCTAAATTATTACTGAACATCACACACATGAAATACCTTGTGTCTGTTTCATACATGCTGTTGTCTAAGACGACACCTATTACAGCTGAAGAAAAAGCATGTGTACATGACTGCACTTTCTCACAGAGACACAAAATAGAGCTAACTATTAACTAAACGCTCCCACCTTATTGTAGGGGTGTATGATAGAAACGCAATGGTGTGGAATTAATCTTAAAGCTTGGATAGTTGTCTCTGAGGACAGACTATCTTAATGACAAGGCAATTGGATGCAATGATTTATAGCTAGGGAGAGTGAATTGCTGATTTTTAGCTGAGTGTCTGGTGGGCAGAAATCCCTATCATGAAAGCTGCTGAATGCTCTTCTGAAGACTACGCTGCTCTGGGATGTGGGGCACCTGCATTGTGTTTCTTGTTTTTCTTTGGGCATGCTGTGTGACCAGTAACAAGTCCCTTTGCTTCTCTGTACCTGTTCTATGTGTTCTGATTATGTTTCTGTATTATACGTTCTGATTATTTTATGTGCTGAGACAGTTCCTTGAAATACATAGGAATGGCCTCAGTGCAGTTTGCCCACATCTTGCTTGGAGCATATGGAAACTGCTGCAGTTTTAATGATAACTGTTCTTCAGAGATAGCCTTTCTTTATCTTTCTCTACCTCAATTTTCCTGTTTGTAAAATGGAAGTTAGAATACTTAAATTTATTTGTAAAACCATAGGATAATATATTTTGGAACAAACTGGAGATTTCTACTCCAAACTCTGCTGAAATCTAGGCTTTCTTTAGGGTTGTGTCCCATGTTTTGAATACCTTTAGGATGGTGATTCCACAACCTCTCTGAGGTTTCTGTTCCCACATGTGACCACCCTTGTGGTGAAAAATGTTCCTTTCTATGGAGCTGGAATTTCCCTTGCTGCACCCTGTGATCAATGTCTCTTGTTACTGCCAGTGCACACTGCTGACTCATGTCCAAATGGTTGTCCGCTGTACCCTCAGGTCCTTTTCTGTGGAGTTCTTCACCAGCTCATCTCCAGCCTGTACTTATGTGTGAGGTTATTCTGCCCCACATGCAGGACTTTTTATATATTGCTGTTGATTTACATAAAACATTTCTATCAGTCCTTTGCTACACCTTGTAAAGGTTTCTCTGAATGATAGCCCTGTGCTTCCTCCAATGCACCAACCGTTCTCCCCAGTCTGATGTCATCTACAAACTTGATGAGAGTCTATTTAGTTCCATCATCCCAGTCCAGCTTTGGAGGTACTGATGAAGTATTTTCTGCAAGAGCTATGTAGTGTGAATTAATGGGCTTTTACTCAGCTTTTTTTCACTCCAGTCCTGATACCATCAAACTCCTGTATGTTCTCAGTAAGTCTTTACTTTGCTGGATGAATACCATTGAATAATGCTCGGTTTTTACATGTTATTATTAAGCCACTGCGTTGTTGTGCTTGTGACCTTATAATGCACGTTGGGATACAGATACACGATGGTCAGTCACCGCATGGAATACTTACGGCCTGTGGTTCAAAAGGAGAGGGAGCTGTGTGGGAGACACTGCCTCTGTTAGGAGTGCATTTGGGCAGGGAGGAATCTTCAGTCTCCTGTGCTGAACCTTAAACCTCACTCAGTTATTGGAAAAAAATGAACTAGACTGAAGCTGTAAGTGAAACTGTTGATTTCTTCTTTTCCTCCTCATTTAGGTACTATATCAGTGAACAGCAGGCGCACCCCATTCACTGCTAGCGGGGAGAGTGAGATCCTAGATCTGGAAGGTGACATGTACCTCGGTGGGCTGCCTGAGAACCGGGCAGGACTCATCCTTCCCACAGAGCTCTGGACAGCAATGCTGAACTACGGCTACGTTGGCTGTATCCGAGACTTGTTCATCGATGGACGAAGCAAGAACATCCGGCAGCTGGCAGAGGCACAGAATGCTGCTGGAGTCAAGTCCTCCTGCTCCCGCCTCAGCACCAAGCAGTGCGACAGCTACCCGTGTAAGAACAACGCCGTCTGCAAGGACGGCTGGAACCGCTTCATTTGCGACTGCACTGGCACCGGCTACTGGGGGAGAACATGTGAGCGAGGTAAGCTGAGTTTTCCCACCGCAGTTGCACAGAGCTGAAGGTGTGCAGGAGAACTAGGCAAGATCCAGTGTTTCTATGAAACTTTCCCCAGCCCTTCTTGGTCTTCCCCATGCTAAGTTCCAGTCTCTACACCAGGAAAGCTTTCTTCCCTGATCATTTCCTTCCACTCTTTTCCACCCCCATTTCACAAACTTATCTTCTTCATCTGCCACTTCACTCCCTAAGCCTTCTAAAGACCTTGTCTTCAGGTTCCAGAGTTTCTTTGGCTAAGTAGGGATTGTCTTCTAAGGCAGAAAATGCTCCCGTATGTAAGAAGTCTCAAGCAAACTACTGGAAGGAGTACCAAGTGTGAACTTGAGTTACGGAGAATTTTCTTGCATGGGACAGATGATGTATCCCAGTTCTGTCTAGTCATCCCTTTTTTGCGTGGTAGGATTTCCCTGATGGCTGTTTCTGGCTAAAGCCAGCTAATGAGCTGGCATTAACAGCAACATGACTCTAAGTTTACCTCCGATTAGGCAAATCTGTACATGGTGGGTGATTCTCTGCATCTTATTCTTACTCATTCCGACTGATGATTTAAAGACATACGATTGGAGATATGAGGCACAAGTAATGCTGGTATGGGCAGACAAAAAGTATGTGTTCTGGGCCATGTGGAAAGGAATTTACTAGTGTAAGATATCTGAGCTATATATTTCTCAAATACCAAGTGGTTCCATTAATTGTTCATATCCTTATTGTGCTGGTACCACCCTCAGAATGAGGCAGGTGAGTGGTTTAATAAAAATGCAGTCTTAGGGCTTTCAGCCCCTGCTTTCTATTACCTTACTTGGCACCATGGTCCAATGGTTATGGCGTGTGTCTTAGAATTGGAAATCTGGCAATTTTTGAGCTTCTGCCGTAAATATTTGACAAGCTCCTTTTCCACTTAGCACCCCCCTCTATGTTTCTTAATACTGGTCATAGTACCATGCCACTTATGAGAAAGAACACAAAAGTTATGTACAGTGCATAAAATATTAGGCAGAATTGAGATTTAAAATTCATTCACTTTCCAGAGAATTTTCTTCTTTGCAGGAAGATTTTGTTAATGACCAAAACTCTTCCTGTGGACCGGGTGGGGTTTTTAGGCTTTACAGCACAAAATCTATCATTATTCATAAAGCTTCTCACAGCCAGCGATTTGTAGCATGCAGTAGCTAAGCAGCAATAGTAGTTAATTGCCAGGGGTCCTTAAAACAGCTGAAGCATCAACACTGCCATCCATGCTGTGAAGACATGGGTGAAAATATAAGATTCATGGGCGTTGGCTATGCCAGTGTCAGCTCAGCAGTTCTCTCTTATAAACTACAATGGATTAGAAGATTCTGGAAAACATCAGAG
This sequence comes from Ibycter americanus, assembly GCA_035590275.1. Taxonomy (NCBI): domain Eukaryota; kingdom Metazoa; phylum Chordata; class Aves; order Falconiformes; family Falconidae; genus Ibycter; species Ibycter americanus. The sequence continues at coordinate 66,552,359 of JAVJGI010000063.1, forward strand.
GTTTTCTTAACCACAGCCTTGGGGACTGTTTTGGCCAATTGTTGTGTGATTAGGTTTTGGACAGACCCGATGAAAAGAAGAGCTACCATAAATGCATTGGTCCCCCACAAAATTGCAGTTATGCTTGCCCTTGGTCTTTATTTAGTATTAGAAGTGACAAGCTGTATGATTTAGGACTTTCTGGATTCTGTCCCAAGTCCATCTCCTGGACCTGGCTTTCAGAAGAGAATCCAGAGCTAACCAATGACATAAAGAACAGGATTCATCTCATATACCTTTAGATATCAGTGGTGTTGGCTTTTACTCCTTGGTGAAAAGAAGTCAGTAGGTTAAAGGCATGTAAGCATTTTAATTTAGGAGAAATGAATCTGAAGTCTGGCCTGAGATCCATTAACTTGGCCATGCCCTGGGCCAGCATCAGTATGAATAAGAAAGATACACATATGAAGCATGTCTACCAGCACAGGAACTTGAGTTCCAAATAAATGTGTTAGAATCAGAGCATATTTAAGGTTAACAAAACAACGATGCCTGTAACTAGAAACCACAGACCCCTTACTGGTTTAGGCCCAGTGTCAGGCAAAACGTGGCTATCATGCCTGAGGTTCCTTGGCAAGACAAGAAGCAGCTCACAGAGAATAAATATTTGTAAACTGGATACACGAAAAAAGTTGTGGAGATTGAAGTGTAGTTGACTCCATGACATTTATTGCGGGGTTGCGTAGCAGCCTCATACTGCTCTGATGCAACCAGTTGATATCAGATGACTGCATTCGTGCACAGTGATTTCGCCTCCATGAACAAAAGCATTGCAGGCTACTGATGGTATTTTTCATTCTCATGGTCTGACACCCAAGCATTATTGCAAGTCCTGACTTTAACTGGCCTGTGATCCAAGTACTTTTGGAAGGAGAAAAGCTGAGATGGACACTGGGAAGGGTATCAAAGTAAAAGATGCTGCCATGCCACTGCGGCACTTCTGCAGTGACTAACGAGCTGCCACAGGGCCGGGGGGAGCCTAGCTGGTGCGTAAGGGGAGGAATGAAGAAGGAGAAGGCTAGCTCTTTTAATAAGAGACAGTTACTGACCTATTTCTCCAGTCTGCCATCTGTTATCTGAGAAGCGCTGTCTCACTCGCTTTGCTCGGTCCTTAGACTTCTGTTGTGTTAAAAGAGAGGAGTGTAACTCTTGGGAGGGGTTTGCAGCCCAAGGTGTAGGATAAAGGTTAAAGGGCAGGGAAGAATCTTCTGTGCCTGTTGGCTACCAGGAAAATCACTCTTTATCACAAAGCACATAATGTTTAGTTAAGTTACTAAAAATACAAAAGACATACGTACAACTCCAGGGGGAGGAGCAGATGATTCATTTGTTGTTGATGGTAAAGTGTATCTTCCACTTTCCAGGTATAGCATTTCTACATTTAAAATGCTGTATTTCTCATACATTTTATACTTTGCCATGTGAAGGACTGTTAAACATCTAAAAGGGACTCAAAAAGGAAATTGTGTCACAGTTAGAAAAGAGGATTTGGTTCTTTTATTGATGGTGAAGCAATGCAAATACACGGTACTCAGTACGTCACCTATATCTAAAGCCTGGGGGAGTTTGTCCTGTCAGTGAAGTTAGCAACTCTGTATATTCAGCAAGTTACACTGGATGCAACATAGATTTTGGTTGCAGTGATCTGCTCAGGCAGTACTTCTGTGCAGCTGTAGAAAAGTTGCTGTGGCTGCAGTTTGAGAGGGCACAGAATGATGAACTGCTGCCAACGTGTCAAATTCTTCCTACAATTCCAGTGTCTAACTGGTCATTCAGTATCTGCAGTGGTGTAAGCAGACAAAGGTGTTTTTAGTCTTGAAGTGTTGTAGCTTCTAAGGGTAATGTAGTCACTCCTTGGGGTAATTAAAATTGCACAGAAGAGATGGGGTGAGACACGGCAAAGACCAGTTCATGTCTAACATGACTCCTGCCCAAGGTGGGGTATGTCAAGGAGTCAAAAGTGCTGGTCAGACTGCTCTGGATCTTTTGGTATGTTTTTTTCCTGTACTAACTAGGAAAGAATATGGTTGGGAGATAAATCATGAAGGCTTCCATCATGTATACTTAATTCAAGTCCTTGCTGTAGAAACTAGAGTGAATGGACATCAGTGTTTGATCCTCAGGAAGGCTGAGATGAAGTACTTCGCCTAAACGAAACTCTCCTCAGTCTTCGTAAATTTCACTTGATCTGCTTGTGAAATGGTGTTTCTCTCCAGCTCTGTAGCCAATGGCAGGTGACCGAGAAGGGAGCGGAGATGAAAGTGCAATGGGATTCATGGGCCAATGCCAGGCTGTGAGGCTAAGCAAAGGCAGCAGCAAATTCTGGCGATGAGCTAGATGTGGTCCCCATTTCACACCTTTCACTAAAGGCTGTGCTGACCAGGTAACACCTGTTAGTTATTTATTTTCTTAAATCCTTGAGCTTCCCATTCACTATTATCTTTCCATAATGGTTCTTTACTACCCAGTCTAACTCAGTGTGACAATGTTGGAAATGATATATGAAAAGAGCCTTTTCCAGCCCCTGTTCAAATCAGGGAGCTGGTATAAACACAGCAGCATTTAGACATGTTTCTGAAACTTCAAAGGTTCCGCAGTAGCTGTTGGAAGGGAGCAGCGGTGTGGCTGTCCACCAGGCTAGGAAATAAGACTGTCAGCTTTGCAAGTAGCATGAACTCAATTAAAGTACTATTGTGACCTCCTTCTTTAGATGCCTTGGATAAGTACTCTAAGATTAAAAAAGTAGAATCCTGACAATGAGGAGCTGCGCTAAATGTCTAAATTCCCTGTGCAGTCAGTGGAGGGAAGTAGTTGCTTGTCGGGAGAAATTTAAAGCAATAACATGATCTGCTTGCCTCCTTTTGTTGATTTGCCTGTCTCCTTTTATTGATTATGTGAAGATTCTGGTCTGATAATTTAGTATTGCTGCACTCCAGAAGGTAACTGTCTGTGCTGCGGAGGAATTGACAGTGCCAAACTGCCAAGGCTACCAGACTGACAGAAAAGAGGATGTCTTGTTTGGAGTGGAGGCATAAAGCAAAGAAAATAGAGAAGAACCTAATAGACAGGAAACAATCCCTCCTGCAAGTAATGCTCTGAGTGCCTTGTAATGTAATGATCTCGCCTTCCCCTGCTCCCTGAGCGTTACGTGAAAAGGGGGTGTGTGTGTAATCCTCTCAACGCCAGGTGTTTGATCTGTCTGTTAGCGCCCCAGGAATGGAGAGACCCTTGTGCCCGACCAGTCTGTCAGCGTCCCATTACAGGGACCCGTTACAGGGACCCTTCACTGAATAGTCCCACTGGATCAGAGGGCAATTCGACTGCCTTGTTCAAGGAAACATGCCAACAGCATCAGGGGGACCCCTCAGCGGGTCTTCACACTTTATTTGAATGCGTTACCCACTGCCGGCAACTGCTAGCGCCCACAAAGGACTAACACAAACAATTTACGGAATAACACTCTTTATTAATATGAAATCATGACAAATTAAGGTTCGTGATCACCAGTGATAGGGACTGTCTGCAAAAACAAGCTTGAAATTATATACGACCAAACTACATACAACTAAATTATAATCACTAATAACAGTTAGTGTAAGTTAGTTATTTAGCACGCATAAAACAAAGTTCTTACCCAACAGGCGTCCCTGTGGGGGAGAACACAGGTTCAGCCCATCGACTGATGCCAGAAGTTACGATGGAGTCTTCCCTAACTTCTCCTCTCATCTGTCCCCTTTTTATACTTCATAGTACATCGCATATTCATTTATCATACACAGGATTAGTTACAAGTTTCTTGCTTCTAATGCAAATTAGTATGCATCCTCGGATAGCACTGCTGAAGTTCTCTACTAACTGCGCATGCTCCTCAGGCGGGGTTTTGCCCTCTTTCGGGAGGGCTATTTGAGTTGGAGGTTGCGATCTCCCACTACCACAATTATCTTTGTCTTATTTCCAACTTATTTTCTGTTGATGTCAGTGGATTACAACACCTTGTCATCCTATTTCATAGCTAGACCTTCCCTCACTTGAAGGCTTCTTTCTGCGTAACTTAGATAATGGTGTTCTTGTCACGATCTGTTCTTTGTTTCTCATCCTCCCCAATGCTGGCTCCCTTGATTAGAAGTCCCTTCATAACAACTTTAGAAGGTGAGTCAGCTTGACCTAACTTTCTGAATACTGAATCAGAGTTGGGTAATCCAGGAGTTTAGGCAACAATTCCCACTCCTTGGACTTATTTCAGTTGGGGACTAGTCCATTTCCATCACATCTAGGTGGAGCTTGAGTGACTCCAGTCATACATATTGTTACTAACTGGTATCACGTGCCCAGTGAGGGTAGTAGTACCTTGGAGGCAGGTAATTTTGGGATGGAGGTGTGCGTTGGTATTACAATGAGATTATTTCATCTGAGGAAAGTAATTTCACCACAATGGTTGGCTCAGCCACAGACATCTCATGGATTTTTCATGTCACAAATGCTATGCAGCTTACCAGCTGTGTGGTGCCATCGAGTTCCCATTCCTGCAGGGAGCACAGCAGAACCTGGCTGCGGGGTCTCCACTCCGTTCCACCCTCTGTCACTCCTATCAGCAGGTGCTGAGACGGCAGAGTGTGCTGCCTGGGGAGCTGTGGTAAAGTAGTATTCGTGCATGCCAACCACCCTGAAGGTTGATAGCTGTATTTTACCCTAAAAAAGTTTTCTGTAATACTATGCTTCTGTTAGGACCCAATTTTCTCTAATTCCTCCCCTTAAGGTGACTTTCCCACACTGAGCTCTCCTGCACTCCTGTTACACCTGATCAGAGTATTGCCAGAAAGACTCCTAAACTGAAAGGCAGGTTTTGGGTGTCTTGAAATGAATGGCAGGCACAGAGAAGCGGATTTGTGGTGGAAGTTATGATTGCAAGCATGTATTGAGGCTTCATACTGAGTTTGCTAGTTCTTGGGTTGTGGTGTCGGGCATTAGGGAAAACAAACGTCGGAGCTTGTAGTCTTGGTAGTAATATTTAGTCGTTCTCGCATCCTAGGGTTTTAGAAAGGAATATCAGAGAACAGTGTCTGCAGCACACCTCTCTGTTCTAAAGTACCTCATTCCAACAGGTCTGTGTTTTGCTAGTTAGTTTGAAATAAAGAACATGAAATATCTGAAAGCCCACGGGAATGCTTTCCAAACGCTTTGGAGTCATCAGACATAGGGCAGGCTTTGGGAGCATTGACAAAAAGGATCCTCCAGTGCTATGGGTAGCACGCACCCTCCTGTGAGATTTGAACTACCTTCTCATACTGAACGTGGCAGAAATTAGGATGAGTTGTGAGTCTTGTCAGCAAGGGCTGGAGGGCTGTTACAGACATGCAGGAGGCTGAGAAGAGTGGGTTGGTACAACTAGTGTGAATGATCTTTAGTGGTTTTGAAGTACTTAATATCTTCTGTACCCTTCGGCTTCTAATTTGTTAGTATTTGACGTCAGTTGCAGCATCAGATCGCTGCAGCTCCCTGTTAATTGCACCTTAGGTGTTAGAGGTAGGAGTTGGGATCTGGCTCACGGAGGATGATATACTTCTTTGCTGCCATACCAAAGTACCCCCTCACAACCTGTGGACTCTTCTGAAAAGGACCCCAAAGCCCTGGCATTAAACAGGAGGGAGGAGGGGAATGTGTGTTGTATTCACATTAGCTGTTTTCTGTATCTGCAGTGAAAATGGCATGGGCTCGAAAAGGTGCCTGGGGTCTGTTCTTCTGCAGATCCTGAAAGCAATCTGCCTGCTTCCCTTCTACTGAAACACCGTGGGAGGGACTGCAGAGGGCAAAAGCCCAGGAAGGACACAAAGCAAGAGACAGCTGAAAATCGGATCATTTTAGGCCAATGAAAATCAAAGGTTGCTGGTCACTCAATCTTTAATGCTTTCTCCTTTTTAATTGCCTTGATTGGAGTTTTTTATTAAGAGGTATATACTGATGTTATTAGAAAAGACAGGTTGGTATGAGACTGCTGGCCATTTAAGACTGAAATAAAAGACACTGAAGTTTAGATTTTAAATCTTTGAAGTTAATTGCTCAGAACTGGACATAGCTTGAATCCTTTCCAGGTAAGGAAAAAAAATAAAAATCAAACCAGCCTTCTTCCAGCTCTTTCCTTTTGCTAAGCTGCACCCAGTGTTTGTTGCAGCAAGGCAGAGATGTCCCACTCCAGTTCTCCCAGGCGCTCGAACCATTTGGGTTTGCTCACAGACGGATGATTAACACCCTGAGCAAACGAGGCTTTTTCTGTGTTTTGCGGCATACTGTTTGTGAACAGCAATGTACCTGCTGTTGGCAATGTTGGTGTTGAACATAGGGCTACACATTTTATTATCTGCCAAGTACCTTTATGGCAATGTTTGCTAAGAACAGTTTAATGACAACACACATCTGCCCATTATGTATGCAATAAACGGAGATGTTGTAAAATTACTGGTAATAAGAAATGCTACAAAATCATTTACTACATGGTTTAAGTGCTGCATGCTTTGCTGTCTCAAGCACAGGTAGAAGCATAGATTTCTTTTTTATTTTGCTGAAGATGTTTGATGATGATTACGTATTTGAAGGTTCATTTAAAAAACCTCAAATGTGTTGATGCTTTCTGGACTGTCCAGACCTTCTGAGTCTGCAATGAAGTGCTAGAAGACTGCCGAGAACAGATTTTATTACAGGACTGATGGTTCCCAGGGGTGCTGGACATGTTAGGAGAAAAACCTTTGCTGCAGGGTTTTAATGCTTTTAATCCCTGCTGGATCTTGAATATTCAAAGACTTTAGGAAAGTCAAGACATCAGAATAATTTTTATGATTTCATGAGATAAAAGTGAAAGATGTTAGAAATCGGGAGGTATGTTCTAGAGCTCATCTGTTCATTGACCTACTAGTACCAGATAGGTCCCTATTGTACAATTTCCCAAAATGTCTCCAAACTGCAGAAGAAAAGATTTCATATGAATTTAGAAAAAGAGTTTGCACAATCCCTTCACACCCATTTTAATTTCTTCCTCACTAATTTTGTAGTGAAGTCTCCATTAAACATGATCTGAGGGATTTTAGCTTTTGCTAGGGGCATTTCTGTGAGAAGTTCATTCTCTCACTTGTCATAAATCCATTTGTAACCCCTGTGGCTCTTCCCTCTGCAGCTGGCCCAAGCAGCTACTGCAGTGGTATACACTGTACACAATTCTGCTCAAGAAACGCAGGCCTGGGCTTTCTGTGCTTAGCTCCCTCGTGTCTCTCCCTAATGACTGGGTGTAAGAGCAGAAGGGTACTGCTGGTTGCATAAATGCTGGATTATTCTACTGTATTAGGCTTTTATGTACCCTCCATCTCTGCATCCTTTCCTTGCCTTCCATGGGGTGACTTGGGTTCTAACATTCAAACAATTCCCAAAATGCTCATGAGGTGTTGTGCTAGCTCCAGTGAAGACAGTGCAGCCAAGGTGGGGCTTGTAAGGAAAGAGAAACAATAGGAAGGAACAATTGCAGAGTCTCTCACTTCTGTGGATCTATATTGCGATGCTTTCCACTAATTATAGCTTTATTGTCCATAGATGTATATATCCAGTCAAAAGCCACTCTTGAGTATATGTTGTGTCCAGGACAAGTGATTACATTTGTTGCCTTGTAGTGCCTTTGTCATATCCTCAGCACAGAAGAGTGTGCAGTTAATTCTGCAGTCAGGGTGATTACATCTTTTTTGCAAAAGATCATTTCATGGTCTTTAGGCTGTTGAACTTTAACTTTGAAGAGTCTCATTGATGTGACAATCTCCAACAGCATCTGCTGAGCAGCTGGAAAATCTGAGACTATATAAAAAAATCAACTGGTTGTCTCTCCTGTATCTTATAATGACATGGGTATGATTTTTTAGCTGTGTTCTTTCCTGTTTCTTCATCCTGTCTCCATCATCATATGCTCTTGATGCTTAAGGCCACTCCTGCCTTCCATGCTGCATGTGAATTTGTTAGTACTCCAGGTGCTCTTTGTGTCATCTGAATATGGTAATTGATGGCACAGAAGAAGATAATTTTGGCTGTGTTTTCACTAAACTTCTGTGTTTCTGGCTGTTTATTGCTGAGTGTAACTTTCGCGAGGTCCTCCCGGTTCAAGAAATATGATTATCCAAAACTGTATTAGATTTTGTGCTACTGTCAGCTTCCGTAAAGAGCACTTGAGCAACAAAAAAAGTTGTTGATGGGTAAATGAGTAAGAACATTTGGTTAATGCTTTTTAGCATCTTATATTTCTGTTAGTATAGGCCTCTTCTACAGGACTAATGTTGTAGTGGTGGTTTGTTTATCTGCTGGTTTATAAATGGCAAATCAGAACAATGGCTTCTCTTTAATGCGAGCCACGAAATACACCCTGTCTATAAATCAAGGCATAGTACTGCTCAGATAACACTCAGATTAAAGGAGAGCTTGTCATAGCAGGTCAGTTTTGCCTGAACAACACTGTATTGGGGGAGGTAAAATGTGTTAAAATTTGGATCATCTGAAATTGTAAGTCCCCATGAAGGAAGGAAATAATTTTTCACCTACTCATCCTAGCTTTCCCAGGTAACTCCCAGCAAGACATGTGATGGCATGCCACGTGTATGATCCAGAATGGGCTTGCTTACTCTGAGTATGTACCACGTCTGTTGTGATCTGTCAGGTGTCTAGAGATGAGCTGATGATACTGAATGCAAGAGTCGCTTCAGACTGCACGGTGTCTTCGGGTACCTTATTGCTCAGTGGCTGATCTCCGTCCATGTGGCTTCATACCCCCCTTTCTGTCCGTACCCTCGATTCAGACCAGTTTGTGTTTCTGCTGAGACTGCCAGTTGTCCCTGCAATTAATGGGAGTATCTTGATGGAAGTGACCAGGATGAAGTAGAATCATTTGTCATGAAAAATTATTTCCAATATTTAAAATTACTATATAGGCCTTGGAGATGTTATCTATAAAATTAGCTTTCTCTGTCTCTCCGCTTTGCCCAGTCAAAGCCATCAGGCTGAAAGGCAGGCACTGGCACAGTGCGTTTTCTGTCTCATTTCTTCTTCTCTATTCATCTTAGGGGGAGAGGAAAGACTTGACATTCATGATGCGCCCTTAACTGGCTTTCCCTCCGTGTGGAGATAGGCAGTCGCCCCTTGGACACTTTGATTGATTAGATGAGGCTATTATGTGATATGGAAAGGATATGCAAAAGCACAGCCGTCACCACAAGCATGGAGAGGTCCTATCTGGTGGTGTATATTGGCTCACCAAGATCTGCTTGTTTTGTCTGCCTTCTCTCATACTCAATTAATTAATTCACAGAATAGCTCACAGGGTGGTCCTGGTGAATCCGCTGCCACTAGGTACCAGATTCCAAGGTACAGCTCTCTAGAAGGAAACCTTTCTCACTCACCTTGCTAAAAAGTCTGAGAATGTCTAAAGGAAAGATAATTTTCATCATCTTTATTTGCTTCTGTACCAGCGTCCTCTTTTTTTTTCTTTTTTTTTTTTCTTTCTTCTTTTTTCTGGGTAATCGAGAACAAGAAGGTTAAAATTAGGAGATAAGATGGAGAAGAGGGAAACTCTATCCTGATAGATCAAATCTTGATACAAGTTTCAGAGTGACATCCTGCTTTGTGATGACTATAGGTGGTGAGTAGGTGGATAGGTAAAATGTAAAACTCGGGAGATATCCATCACATTAATGCAAAAGTCATCCCACTGAAGAGACACAGCAGCAGGGAGGATGTACAAGAAAAGCAGCCTCATAATAAGTGCTGTTGGTCTCATGATGCTTCCAGTTTTTATGGCCTGCAGCTGTTGGCTTCTGAAGTTTTGCCTGTTAAGGCAAGATCCTCTTGTGGACAGCCTGGGCCCTTTGGGTAGGGGTTTCCTACCATCCTAATCTTGTGTTCTTGTGAGCAACTTAGCATTTTTCCATTTCTGAACAGGGAAGAATTGTAATCCTTCATGTTGTGATACCGCTAAAAGGAGCAGAAGGACAGGACAGGTTGGAGGTGATTACTGGTGGAATTTGTATCAAAGCACCGGAGTTTAGGATTCACACGGAGTCATGTGGAATCAAACTTTTAAGTCTGACTACCCCAATACCCACAGGGACCATTTCAAACTGCTGAGAAAAGAAAAATATGGTATTTTAAATAGTGAATTTTATCCACTACCTTTCATTAAATGAGTAAAAATGGAAAATGACAATTCAGCCCTCAGCTGAAAAGCGTGTTAGATTGACAGCTCTGGGAGTCCTAGGCTTGTGCTCAGAATGGGAAATATAGAGTAGCTATCCTTTATATACCTTACTCGTCTCTTGGAGGAATATTTGTATTAGAGATTAGAAGGTAGGTCGGCCTTCCTGACCTGCCTTGTCTTTGGTGGAGCTGCAAAGCAGAGTGGTGAAAGGAAGTGAAAGGAGGAACTCTTCTACAGCTCTGATTTCTCCTCCGTTGCTTGTGTGACTGCTGAAGACAGAAAGAGCCGTGAGGCAGCTTAGTGCACCCAGCCCAGGGAACAGAGCAAGGGCTTTGGGCTGAGCAGAACAAAATGGTGCTTGTGCTGCCTGTGTCATCTGCCACGTTAGGACAAGATTTCCCCCGAACAAGTGACTTGCAAAAGGCATGTGCTTGCTAAATAGTGAGAAGGAAGCAAGAATGCAGGAACTGTCTCAAGTATTTTATAATTTTGTTACTGTTTTGTTGTTGTTTGTTTGGGTTTTTTTTAATCTTTCTGTCATGAATGTTTGTGACTGAAGAGAAAAATGAGGTCAAAGGAAAGACTCCTGACATATTCAGAAATTTCAAAAGGTGTAGAGTCCTTACACTAATATCGGTGTACACGATCTGGTTCCTAGATGTGGAAGCCTAACAATTCAGTGCCTAGTCATGGGAACATCCAGGGTCATGGGAACATCCAGGTTTTTACCATTTTGTTACCGTCTCCCCACTGAAGTTCTCTTCTGTTGCAGTCTGACTTGTTGATGTAAACCCCACGAGTCACCGCAGCTCCATTTCTGCAGCTCAGCTCTCATGTCCAGTTTGTGTAAATGTCCTTTATTCTGCATTTGCATTTGGGTGTTCTGTCCTCTTAGGGGACTGACCAGCACTGAATTTTAGACTTTCCCTCCTTGTCAAGTGCTACTGGAGGATGATTTAGCACTGCAGCCAAGGTGCTTGCCTCAAAGCTGTGTTTTTAATAATTCCAGCTTTTCTTGTTGTTGAACACGGGGCTGGTCAGCTGAGGATGTGGGTAAAGTGAGGCACAGGTAAAGGTTGACAGTTCCCTTTCCACCAGTCCCGGTGTGATGCTGGGAGCACCGTCGTGGTGTGGAGTAGCTGCCATTAGGCTTGGTGAAGGAGGGGGAGATGGTCCAGAGTTCAGTGGGATGGAGATTTGCTCCTGTCCCAGTCTGTCACCCTCCTTTTTACTGAGGCAACACCACAGTTCTGTATCTTGTTCAAACACTCGTATGCCATTCCAGGTTCCCTCTGCCACCTCATTTCCAGTCCGTTCAAATTTCACTTTCCTGTCTTCTGCAGAGGAGCAAGGCATGTCCTGAAAGATTTCTTGGGATGTGGGAAAAGGGGACAAGGAGAGGAACGAATGGAGCTTTATCAGAAAAAAAAAGTCTGCTATCTTTTTCCTGTGTCATTTTATAGCCTGCAACCTTTTCGGGTAAAGCAATTAGGCAAAACAAAAAGGATTAAAGAGAAACAGAAATGATTTATCATGCTGTTTTTGAAATGTCTCACTTTGTTTTCACTTTATCTTTTAATTTTTTATTTAAAGTCAAAGGCACTTGGGCTGCTTTAAAAAATCAAAACATAAAGGAGCACCACAAATAGCCATGTTGAAGAGTAATGAATCCAGCAGACAGAAGGACTTGTGTCCAAATAAAAAAGGCAGAAAAGTGTAGGCTGGAATTGGTATTGACTGTGCAACGTGCTCAGTGCTAATGGACCTGCAGAAGAAACAAGAACATTGCAGCCATAAAGTGAAAACCTGGTCCACTGTGAATACAGATGAGAGTGGGAAAGACAGTGCTTTTATGGGGCTGATTTTGCACACATGGCCTCTTGAGCAAACCTGCTTATAAAGTCAGAGTGACAGGATGTAGATTAGCAATCAGCATCCTCATTTAGCCATTTCTCCCCAGGTTGATTTACACGGCTGTGATTTCTCTTTTCTTTTGTCTTTTCCTGTCGGCTGGTGACTATTTGCTGAGCCCATCTATTCTCTTTTACACTTTTTTTTTTTTTTCTGAGAGAAGCCATAAAAGTTAAAATGCTGGCCGTTTCCCATTCTTTGTGTGTGCGTGTGTGTATTGCCTACAGCTCATATCCTAGTCCATGCCACCAGCCAAGGCTGTCAGTAAGTCTCCAGGAGAAGCACCTTTGGAACACCTACCATGTCCCTTCTGCTGAGAGTTGGTTTTTCCCGGACACCTCGTCACTCAGGTTAGGGAGAGACACACTGGCCTGTACTCACTTGATCAATGTGCTCCATCAAAGCGGGGATCAATAATATCCTATTAAAAGTGTGTGGTACCCATAGCTTTCTTCTCCCACGTGGATTCCTTGAAAGGGAGTATCCTGTTAGGTGCAGAAGAGATTGTGCCTGCCAGGAACTGTAACTCACTGTCTGTTTGGGTGCCTGCAAGGGGCTGCGTATTTTGTTTTTTCCTGCTTCAGCATTGCTCCTGGGTTACATGCTTGAGCACCTCCTTGGTGAAGGCTACCTAGGAGGGCTTCAGGGCAGGAAGAAGGACCACCCAGATACAACTGGAAGGGGAGATGTGGGGGTCCTGGTGTCAGACTTGCTTGTGTTTGGGACTGAGATGTGTTGAGTACTGAGGTGAGACAAAATTGTTTAGGCAATGAACTGTAACCCATCTGACACTTCTGATGAGACCATCTTTGCACACTGGCAATGGATTTTAGGCTATTCTCTGCCATGGTGGTGTGGAGCCTGCCAAATCTCACAGAGTTAGCCCCCTCTCTGTAGAAGCCAGAGATGGAGACTTGCGTGAATTTTTCTCCCCTTGCACACAGGTAACACATGGGGGAGCCTTCAAGCTTACAAGGAACAGGCAGGGTCATAGCTGAGAGAAAGCCAATAAGTTGCTGTCCTCTCTACCTGTCTTTAGGCTATCAGACTAAGCTAAATAAAGCCACATTAAACTGTTTATAAGTGTGTAAAATTATAATCCTCTGCAAACAAGTGCCATTTTTGCATATATGCAGAGGGGTTTCAAAAAGAGATTGGTACAATTATCATTTTACATTTTGGGAAACTGCGATATAGAGCAATTAAGGTACCTACAGTAAGATTCAAGATTACAAAAGTAATTAGCCACGGAGCCAGGCTGAGTGGGTTGCATTTACTTTACTGGGATTTAAATGTCTGAATCTAAGATATCAGATAATTTAGTCATTAGACTCTTAGGTCACTAAGCTACTTTTTCCACCTTGAAAAAGCTATCTGATGTCTCTAAAATAATACTTGTGGATCTCTACAGACATGGTGATATAGCCCTGGGATATTTGATTAGCAGTTCCTAGAGATAAATACTATACCGTGATAGGATAGAGATAATTCATATCAGAACTTTAGTTCCTTCATCTTCTTCTCCTCTCCTGTTTTCCCACTCAGAAGTGGGCTGATGAATCACTTTGGCCTTTCAGCCATGCAGTAATGAAAAGCTGATTATCGTACAGCTCCCCACGGGTCAGCCTCTCTCTTATCCAGCATTGCACTCACTCAGCTGTCATTCCCTGTGTGCCTGGCCAGGATCCAGAGGGCTCCAACTAATACATGGAGGAAGCTAGTAAAGATGTGCTTATAAGACAAAACTGAAGTTGCACAAGCCTTAACTTTAGGAAGAAATGGACATTAAGAAAATGTTTTCTGACGGTGAGAGCTAAAGACCCAGTGATTTCCCCTGGACCAGGGGTAAAAGCACAACGAATGCTGTTACTTGGAAATCTTCGCAAAGCTGCCCCACACGTGCTGTTCAGAAGGTGTGTTGCAGTACACCGGGCGCAAAGCCCCCTGTGCTGCGCTGTGTGCGGTCCTGTTTGCTCTGCAAGACTGTACGCTGATGGCTTCAGCGGCAGTACCTGCAGGTGAGAACTCTGTGAGCATGGGCAGTTGTGTCATGTAAATCCAGCATCACTGCTGGGCTAGTGAGTGAATTTGATCGGGGCTTCTCACAAAACAAGCCTTGACGCATATGGGATGTCACTAATTCAGTGCTTCACAGAAGTATACAATATAGGCATGCCTTGGGATTTTCTTTGTGGCTTATATCACTACAGACAAGTTCATTTTTCTGTGCCTTATCTTCCTTGGCTGCAAAAAAACCCAGATACTTGAGGCTTTCCTAAGTCATAGAAGGGTTGCAAGGTAAAAAATTCATGAATCATTAGGAGCTTCAGACTCTAGGATGAGAAAAGTTGAAGACCAGCAAAATGTTAATTTTTATTAATCTTTGACCTTCTGTTTCATAGTTTTTCTTGAGCTTGAGGCACATCCTGCCCTGAGAACAGGTAGAAAACCTGACCTCTAGTGATTGGTATTTATTTTTGTGTTATCTTACTCATTTTCTTATTATTGCTAGTTGACACATAGTATTCTATTTTTCATCGGTACAAAAATGTGGGCAGCTTTTGGTTTTGTGTATTAATAATTTAAGTTTATACCCTCAAAAGAACAACATTGCCTAGACCCACAATGTTCATTAAAAATCCTTAAAGGTCAGAGATTTTCTTTTAAAATAGCAGTGACTTTATGTCTTGTGCTACTTTTCTGTACCTGCAATGCTAATGCAATCCTTGCGTGGCTGTTGAGACATGGTGCTGGATTTTTTTGAGGTATACAAGCAACCTTTTGTAGATCAAATGCCGTAGTACTTGAGCCACTCAAGGGGAAAAGACTTTCTAGTTTCTTTGGCATCGTAAAGGTAAAATTATTCGTTGCCCTTTATGAAGCACTAAACAAATGATGAGATTTTGTATGGTGTGTCAGCGATTGGCTGAATGTATTTAACTCGACAGTGATATGAGATTTACAGAGCACACACGAAGGGAGCCTTAAATAATTTTACCCATTGACCTTTGTCAAGATAATAAGCCTGAATATCAACTCCTCACCAGTTAAATTGTGTACTAATGAGGTGACATTGGATACTCAGCTACAGATGTGCTAGTGAGAAGTAGTGCTGGTCACATGAGTAGAAATGTATTTTCAAGAAATGTAAGTATAAAAAGTGTATTCCCCTAACAAGCTTCCGTGGCTATTTCTTATTTAAAAAAAAAAAAAAAAAAGTGCAAAGAGAGAGTGCAGTTGAGCAGCTTAGACCGAAATCCAACAATATGAAGGAAATTGGCAAAAGCTGAAATATAATCAGGAGGCTGAAGGGAGGAATTATGCAGGAAGATTAGAAGAGTTCAGTATGTATTGCTCGGTAAAATGATAACCTGAGGGGAGGAAGGTGAATCAGCTCTGATGGGAGGACTGTCTTCCCAAGGAAGGGGAATTATTTAAGGAAGTTCACAGGACATTAACTGTGGAATACTGGGTTAAATTAAGAAAGGAATATAGTGAATATCATAGACAGCATCCCGATAATGAGCTGTATTTCTTTTTGCTTTGTTTTGTTATAGCAGGAACCCTGAAGAAGAGATGGAAATCCCGTCAGCTAGGCACTGGAAATTAGGATGGCTAAAACAGTGGAGTGTGGCCAGGCTGCAGTACACGTTAATGAAATATGCTTTGTAAGAGGGAAGGAAGGGAAGGGAGCCGCATGACTTAGCCAGCTCTTCTGTTTCTAGCTTGTACGGATCTGTGAAATGTATGCCTCAGAATAATGAAAACCTGGAAACGTCTTCCAACTTCAAAAGACCTATTTTTCTTGCTAAAGCCTGCTAATGACTGGATATGTTTTCCCAATTAATGAGAATGTTAGTAGATTTATAAGATATGCAAGACAATGATTCCCAAAGTATATTCTGTTTTATTCTTGTTGTAATTACTTATTATAATAAGTCATACTGAATCAGGAAGGCTAGGAGAGTTTATTGTGTAAAAATAACAGCATTTAGATACCTCAGCTTCTTTGCCAGATCTTAAAGAATTGTGGAACAAACGCCATGTTTATGCAAATCAGAAATAATATTATGTAGCATATGTTACGGTATCAGATGAGAAAAGAATGTCATTAAGGAAAGTATTGTCAAATACACTGTAGGAAAAAGCTGTTGCCAAAAAACTTCCAATCCCAAACTCAAATCCCAATTAGAAGAGGTATTCACAGACCCATATGAGAAAGAGAACCATGGGGAAGTGTAGCGTGTGTCCAAATCTGCAGGTTGCTGGCAAAAGAGAACCCTTCTCTTTTGAAAGAGAAGGCTCATTCCCTCTAGCTGGTGTGTGAGCGGGAGCAAGTAAGTGTAGTGCTAACTGTTCACCTTTGTGGTGGGTGGAGGACTGAGGCTTTTCTGGCTGCCAAGCTGTCATTCCAAGTATTGCTCATCAGCACAAAATCCAAACCTCCAACAACAATGTAGGCTGCCATTTAGTTCACTTGCATTTAGTCCTGCTTTGTCATGGGCTTTGCTTAATCTTTGACAAATCAGTTAAGTTCTGATGTGTAAAAGCAGTAAATCCTGACAAACCTCAGGGCTGCTCTGTAGTGCTTAGGGGCCCATCAACACTTAGAGTCCCAATATGTAAGTTATGTGCCTGCAGTGTAAATAGGCTGTTAAGTAAGGAGAGTGTTCAGGAGAGCCAGCACGCTGTCACTGACCTGGGGCGAAGCAGGGACAGGGTTCAGCTAGCCAGCAGTACATGCCAGGTAGAGGATGTGCCAGTCCCCTCTCCCAAGTGCAGCCTTGATCTTGCTGCAACCTTCAGCCTGATGCCCAGATGAATGTGAAATTCACATTCGAAAACCTGCTTCAAGATTTAGATGCCAAATAGCGTCGTATGTGGTCATACAGCTGCAGTGTGTTGATGAGGCACTTTGGTGCTCTGCCTGGTTGCTCTGCTTTTATATCCCCTTCTTTCCATTAAACAAACTCCTTTGTTGCCAGACTCTAAATTGCTTGCAGTTCTGTGCCTTGATCTCTCCGCATGTCTAATTGCTCACAGGATGTCCTCCGCTCTGTCCAAGAGTTTTGCAAGTGACTCTGCACCTAGACTCCTGTATTCTTTGTGTTGGCAACCTTGTACCTTGTGGAAGAGGTGCTAGTGCTGTGTTTAAAAGCTGTGGAAGCTTGGGAGCTTCCCCAACTGGCCATCTATTATTGTGGGTTTTTTAAAGTTAGATTTCTGGTGGTCTGTTGAGCTGTGTCAGGAATGAGTGAGAAAAGCACTGTGACTTCTTCTTCCAGATGCAGATGAAATTAGGGAAGTATGACAGTCCCGCAGCAATCCTGCTGGTTTTGGTGCCTTTGTTGGAGCACAGCTGTGCCCAGCAGCTGGTCTGGAATCAGGGAACCAGGAAATTTGCACAGTTAGCAGATATAAATAGAGAATCTAACTATGAGAGATGCTTAACTCTGCAGTAAATAAACCCTAGTCCAAATAAAAGGCTAATTGAAATCTTAAAAAACTGTCTTGTGCCTCAGTTCTTCCCCTTTTGAGTCTATCTGCAGAATTTCAAAAAGAAACAGGTGTTATATCTACAGTCTTACCATCTATGTTTCAAATGATGTCAAGAACTGTCCTCTTTTCCTTACAGATTTAGATTATTTTTAGGCTTGTGGATTATTTTCCATTTTCCAAAGGAATTATTGACCTCTTCGTTGTTATGATTAGGTTTATATTCTGGTTTATATTTATATTTTTTCAGGACTTGTCTGATGAAGAGTACAGTGAAGAGGTGGCAGGTTGCTCTTGGATCGTGCAAAAAAAGGGGAACAGCAGCCCGGTGGTGGTGGAATGTTCAGGGCGTATGGCTGTGTCCCTGCACTGCCGTGGCTCTGCAGTGTGTCACTGGATGAAATGGCTCCTACTTCTGTCTCAGTTTCTGCTGTGAAAGTGGGTCAGGTCAAAAGGCATTCCTGAGGGCATCTTAATGCTTCCAAAATGTGCGGAGGACTTCAAATAAAGGGAATCAAGAACAGGAAAGCCATCCTGTTAGGAAACCTACCCTTGTCCCTGTTTGGTCAGAGTATGTCAGCTGCTTAGTTCAGAAAACAGAGTGTTCTTTGTGGTGTGGTGTAGAGCTGTGTCTAACCCTTTCCAGGTGTAAATTAGGAAAAGCTTCTTTCGAAACAGCACTTGCTGATCCAGAACTCATGCAGACACAAGTGGAAACCTGGGACCTTGCCCAGCGAGTGGTGGTGAGAGCTGGTGGCAGTGACACTGTGCAGAAAAACGAGTGGGATTTGCTGTGTGTCTCTGCTTTCTCTTCCACCCTAGGAGGAGCCACAGCGCTGTGCCTTGGAAAACACGGTAACAAGTACCTCTCAGCACTAGTGGAAGCACTGGAGGAGTCGGTTGCAGACTCCTTTGCCATCTAATGGCCTCAGGCAGCATTGCCACCTGCCCCTCGCTGGGTCCACAGTGTCTCAGCAAGTGCACCAGCCCCTGGGTCCCCCAGGCTCTGCGTCCCCATCGCCTGCTCTGCTCACCCAGCAGCTGCTGGCTCGCTGGGCTTGCTGAATTCCTACAGGAACCCCCTTTGGGGAAAAGCTTTATACTCTCTTTATCTTCAAATAGACTTGAAAACATACTGAAGTGTATTGTTTCCTTAATACACCTGAATACACACAGCTCTTCCACAGCCCCCTGGGCTCTCCTTGTACCCTTGCAGCCCCTCCAGGATCCCTCAGGAGAAAGCAGAGCATGCTGTACCATACAGGTGTTGTATTCAACTCTCAGGGTCGTGGCTGAGCCCAGTGTAGGAGCCTATGAATTCCTTTATATTGAAAACAGAGAGCAGTGGCTCGCTCTTTGTGCAAGAGATGCAGCATGCCTGCTTCTGCAGGTGAAGAGCTTAACATCCCTTCTCTCCAGAGAGTTGGAGACTGATGACTCACATATTAAGCTACCAGTTTTTAAACTCTTGAATACTCTGTTCGTTTAAGATAATAACAAGTTGGAGAGAGAGTTACACAAAAGAAACATTCTTTCTATATGTATCCTAGGTACTCCTCTTTCATCACGTCAGTCTGACAGCTTTCACTGGCCCTCACTTTCACTTTTGAGCTGTCTTTGGCGATACTGTAGACTTAGGCTCCGATGACCTGTCAGAAGCGGATTCCAAATGCATCTATGCCTGATGCATAATATCCTCAACACAAGAGCTGACTATGTTTTATTTTTCTGTTCACCACCTCCTTTTAATATATTGGTTTTAGTTTTGTAGTGATATCTTAAGCAAGGATCTAAAACTATGTTGTTGAAGAGAGGTAAATGACTTTCCTACTTTCAGATCAAATAAAGGAAAATCATAAAGTGACTTGTTGAATAGATCTTGAGAGTCCTAATTTGTGTCTTGCTTTAGAAAGCCCAATGTTATTAAGGGCTCAGTGGAAACCTAATAAAAAGATCCTATTAAATATTGGTTCAGCAAAGTGGAGAAGGAAATACTGACCCATTTAGATTAGATTCCTCTTGTTTCGGTGCGTAGTAAGGCCACAAATTCTGCCCGTACTTGAGTTGCTAAGAAAAGTGATCTGGGAGCTTTACCGTCAGATCATGAGGCAAATGATAGGTGACTGAAATGAAAGTGCTTTGCTTCTGGAATGGCTGAAATGTCCAGTAGATCAGTATCAGTGGAGTGATTTAGCTGGTTTAACTCAGTAGCATTTCTACAGTCCTCCAGTGCTGGTAGATTTCATCAGAAGCTAAGATGACATTATCAGTCCTCAAAAAATCCAAGACTGAACTTTGACTTTATTATATTCTTTGTTGTGCAGTCTCTTATCTGTGGCATAAAACTGAGAATAGAATCTGGCAGTTTGAGAAAGTAATCACATCCCTGATGAAGATATATTTTGTCACTTAAAACATAACTTTTGCTTCCCCAGCAGCCAGTGCTGTAGGAAGCAGTATATAATTAAATGTTGCCGAAGAAGGTGATTGTCAATCTGAATTCAAGATATGCAGGTCAAAGCAGCATTGGTGTCCTTGTGCACTGGCTGCTAAACCTGCTTCAAAGTTACAGTCTCACCATTAGGTGGCAGTTTCACTTGCTCTTGTATTTCCCCCATATATGTTTTAAGTCTGAGAAGTTGCCTCCTCTTCCAAACAGAGGGAATCTTAACTGCTTTCCACACTGTAGGTACCTCTGTGAGATTCAGTACCACAGCAGAGTTATACTGCATAGGTAAGATCAAGCTTTTTTCTTTTTCAGGATCCAAGAAACAGAGAAATGGATATTTCTTCTTCAATAATGTAATCTAGTAATTGAAGAAATGAATTGTGATGCTATGGAAGGTGAAAACTGTATGAATCCATCAGTTTCATCATTTACTGGAAACTGTATTTGAATACTTACCTTTGCCCTTTCATAACTTTCTATTTTTTTCCGAGAAAATGTGCATCTTCCAAGCTTCCAGTTGAGGGAAATCAATTAGTAGGCTTCCTTTCTTGGTTTGAGTATGTTCTCCAGCCCCAAAGTCCATGTTCCTGTTGCAACCTTATTAAATGACTGAGTTTCCTGAAGAGCTGGACCTAGAATCTGTAGACAATTTTAATTCTGAAGTGTCCTGCTAACACTGGGGGAAGTTAAACTTTGAAATAAATACAGCCCCGAGGTGCTATTTCAAAGATCACGTGATAAAGACCTTGTTTGTTTGTTTGTTTGTTTAAAAAAAAAAAAAAAAGGCAAAGAAAGGCTAAAAGCAAGGGCTGCAATCCCAGGGATCAAAATAAAAAATGTAATTGTATCCTGGGAATGTTTAGATTGATCCTTTAAACTTTATCTCATGAAACTCTCAATTAACATTACACTTATATTTTTGTGAATTCAGGCTTTAAAAGGAGAGATTGGATTTTGCTCAGTGTCAGTTTAAAAGTACTCCCATTGCATCTGAGGAGCTAAGGACTGAACAAGCTTCAAAGGCTGCTCAAAGTACAGTGCCTCCAAGCCAAAGCTGAGCCACAATGACTGAGACGTTGTGGAAGAGGTTTGCATTTTGTAGGATTTTTATAGTGAAATGGTACCTGCCTGGTGCATAGCACACAAATTTCACTTTGCTTGATTACTGGTACTGTTGATCAAACCCTATAGCTGTCATATTCTTAGTTGCTTGGCTTTCTGTTTGGGAAAGTAAAAGCTTTGCCTGTCTTCCTTTGGTTATGTTTTTCTGTTGTATTCCTCCCTTTGTGGAGGCGATAGTCTAGCTGACACAGGAGGAGTGTTTATGCAGGGTAGAGAAGCAATATGCTCTGGAACACCAAATGGCTGCAGGTGTAACTTGTGTTTCGCTGCAGAAAGGGTGCAATGTGACTAGATACAACTGTTGTTGCTTTAATATCATGCAGAATGTTGTTCTGACATGATAAAATTACTTTTAAGGCAAAGTCAGCCTCTTAATTCCCATTGAAGATGATGATACTGTACTTCGGGCAGCACTGTGCATATTCTATTTTGTTGTTTTCCAAAGTTGGTTGGAAATTGGAAGAACAGGTCTGAAATATCACAAAATCTGATTTCTGTTTTACAGGTAGGAACTATCTGATGCGCTCTGTTTATTGCCTTGTGCAGGTAGCTGGCTGGTTTTGCTGTTGTTTGTATTGGCCTTTTGCACAGCAACAGGAGAAAGGAGAATACAAAAGAGCGGGGAAAAAAAGAAATGCCGTATTCTGATGCCACGAACAGTAGGAGGGAGAAATCTGACAGGTGAAGTACATACAGCTAGCTGGTTTTAGATTATTTTTTGCAATGTACTTAATTTCAAACTAAAGGTGTCCCAATAGGCAGCTGTTAGATTGCAGCTCAGATAGTTCCTGTTGTTATAAAATATTTTTTGTCTAAATAATTTCTGAAATTGTAGAGGATCCTCTAGGATGTAGCAGCCTCCAGACTATAAGTTCTGTTTCCTTACATTGGCTTTGATTTAGCTTTACATCTCTTGTGGGAAGGCTTCTGGGATGGGGTCGTGAATATTTTCCAAATCGGGGGCCACCTGGGACACAAAGGCTTGATACCAGCTTCACATGTGGTTCCACTAGCGTGTTTCAAGCCCTAAATAACGGCTCTGGGCTTTCCCCACCACTCTGTCCTTATTGCAGAGCTTTAACTGCTTGTAATCTCCTGTGCTTGGTTGTGTGACTCCTTTGAAATGTGGGCAGATGTGAGGAGCACAGAGTGGGACTGCTTCTATCTGCCTCTACTTGCCTGAGCAACACCTGAACCCTGCTCCCCCCCGCTGAAGGCTGCCTTTTCGGAGTTGCGTATCGGCTTTCTCACCCCTTTCCTATGGGTGCAGAAACAGTAGAGGTGTAGACTGCAGAAAGCTGAAGAGAAGGGGTTAGATATCACTGGAGCAACAAGCTGTTGAAAAACTGAAAGAATGTCTTCAGATGTTGTAATTACTTCCCCTCCCCCCCAGTTTTCATTGGTAATGATTAATGGCTTTTGTCGCTATAGAGAAATACAATTTGAAAGAGTAGAAAATGTCAGACTCTTCCCCTACCCCCTTTTCAGGCTTGTATAACGGAAGAGAAAAAATTTCATCTCTGAAGTAAACACAATTTGCTGGCAGGGCCAGTCCTAGTCAGGCTGTCTCAGAGCCTGGAAAACCTCATGATGGATTTGCCACAGCCTTTATACAAAGTTAATCTGATAGCTACGCTCCCATCTGCTTTTACCATGCTCTGTTAAATTGTGTTGGGCTCCATACTAATAATCTCACTTTCTCTGATACACTTTAGAGGTTTGGTCAAATAATACACGTGAAAGCATTCTCAAGTCCTCCAAACACACATTCGAATATCTGGCCATCCCCCAGACTTACCTTGGCTTCAATCTTTGAATGTTCTCTTTGTTCTGATTAATTCCTTTCCTTTTGTTACAGAGTTAACTCTTACTAGGTACCTATTTCATATTCATATCAACAAGAGCTAATTGCTGTAAGAGAATTGTGCATCTAATTACCTTTATGGGTAATTTTCAGCAAATAGATAGTAATTAACTGTCCTAACCTTACCTGTGATCCCACTCAGCTAAATGGGATGGCTTTTGTAATTTACTCTCCTAGTTCTATCTGTCCTGCCCTTAAAAGTCTGGGAGACATTTTCAGTGAAAGCAAGCTGTTCTTTCCGCTGTACAGAGCATTAAGGCTGTGGCTGTTGACTTTTTTTATCAAACACCTACATTTTTATTAGAATTCTGAATCTATTCTTAGAGATTGAACTTCCCATCTGCCACCCAGGTTAGCAAACGTGTGGTACTTGTGATAGGCAGCTTTATTCCTCCCCCTGGTCCAGGCTTCCTCACAGCACAGGCAGCCCTGCAGGTCATTCTAAACAGTGATTGTTAGGATGTTGAACAAGATATCTTTAGGTTGAGATTACAAAACTCCTGTTTTTCTCTGTCTGAGGAATTCCTGAACTCTGGTCTCTAGGAATGAGTGGTTGATGTTTGAATTCTTCACCTCACCCTTGGGACAGGGATATCGACTGTATTGTCCTTACTGCTGTTCTGAACAGTCTGAGGGCTAACACTGATGTGGTGGAGGAACCAACTCTTCCTTGCTATTAGTCTGTGTGACTTTCAGGTTTAGCCCATGAAGAGGTTCTTCAGGAGCCTGGAGAACCTGAGAACACTATGGTGAAATGAAGATTTTTGTTACCTGCCCACTCATTGTGAAGTTCCTTCCCTAGCAGTTATTTCTGCGGGTATGCTGCCTAGCATCGAGTGAAGAAGTTGTATGGAAAGTGTTATGCAGGAGGTGCAGACACTGAGTTTTATGTTTGAGCCAATATATAGGTCTGAGGAAACCCTTTTCCCTGATGGGTTGCATTTAATCGGGCATAATTTGATGTAATGGATCAGAAATGTTGTAACAAAATGCATCACATCTGGTTTTCTGCTAGCAGTCTGGAGAATGAATGTCCCTCTGGACTTTATTACAACAGACAGAAGTGCTTTAGACAGGATAAATAGCAGGTTATTCACCATCAAAACTCTCTTGGAGTTTTCCATTACGTCTAGTATAAAGAGAACAATACAGGACGTGCATACATTCTCACATCTTATCTCTAAGTGAGTGCAAATGTGGGGTGACAATGTGACTGCTTTGCAATGTCAGTTAGGAGCAGGAGACATCCAAGCATTTCAGCAAAAGTCATAGATACCGCAGAAGGTGATTTGAAAATCTGCACAGAAATGACATTTTCAATCTAAGATACCTGGTGATTTCAAGATTTGGTCTTGTTTTGAATTGGAATAGACTCACACCTCAGGAACTATCTCAGCAAGTCTACTGATACAAGCAGCTGAAGAAGATTCAGCTTTACTTAACTGGGGCATCAAACTGGAGTATGGCTTTTGGAGTATAACACTCTTCATTGTATCCTGAATGCTGCCCTGAACTTCAAAGTGAGTAAAATGAGCAACACAGTGGTGAATGTGAAAGTTTTAGGGTCACAGTTGCTGTCAAAATTTATATATGTACAGTTCTTTTGGCTGGAGGATCTCACAGAATTCACCAACACTGAGTAAACTTCCACAAGAAGTAGGATTTATTATCTTTTATAATTCCCATCATGATCTGGAGGCTCTTGGAGCTCAAAGAAGAAAAAGATTAATGGAACTCTTTTCTCCATGAATATAAATCTTCATGTTTTGGATCGGAGGGTTTGGGCTGGCTGCTATTTGTATGTAAACCCATCCATTGAGTGCTAGTCTATACACTTAGAAGGTCCTGCGCCATGACCTTCTGCATTTCAGATAGGCTTATAGGAATTTAATAACTGTATGATTTTGCATAATTATAACCGGTGTTTTGGTCTATGAATTGCTAAGACTGACCTTACCAAGAGATACTGATTTTGTAAGAGAGAAACTACACTTGGTCATCTTTGGAGTAAGAGAGGGACAGCTCGTGGACATTCGTTTAATAGTCTAAACAAGGCAATTCTGGGTAATTTGGTCATCATTAGTACAGAAGCATCATACGCACCTATGCAAATTCTTTTTTCCTTCCTTTTTTTTAATCTGAAATTCCTTTTTTATAAACAGATCTCTTTACAGGTACCAGAGTCATACAGTGGAATTTGGTCTGCAAGGACAATCATGTTTTCAAAAGGCAGTGCCTGTTACTTGAAAGTAGTACTTGATTTCTTTTATCTGCTAGTAAAATATGGAGTCTTGAACATGTATCTCTTGCTTCAGATCTTGGCAGTATCAACTGCTATCCTATGCCAACTAGTAGTTTCTGCTTTTCTTTTCCTCTTTATCATGGTTGCAATAATTGGACAGTGGTTACAATTAGCTGGGTGAGCATCCCTATCCCTGGCCGTTGCATCTCTGCTGATGACTTCATTAGGAGTGGAGAGAGCCTGTGGGATGCCTGGAAATCAGTGGCATCATTGTTGCACTGTCTGTGATACACTGTTTGAGTGCTGCTCTCAGGCAGTCACTACCCCGGGGTTAGTGGTTTTGCAAATGTTTTTTTGGGGAAAGCAGTAGCTTTGCAATAGGAGAAGAAAAGGCTCTGAAAGGACCTTCCTCCAGATCCTAGTATTACAAACTCAGCTTAGTTTAACTTATGTTTTAAGTTTGGAAGTTGTAGCCCCCAAATTACATGTTATCCTGTATTTTTCCACAGCATGTGTGCTATTGCTACCCTTCTAATTGTTACCTGCTCTGTTGTATTGGGCTTCCCCCAAAGATGACCTGTTTGCCACTGTTGTGAGTGTTGTGATATTCCTGTTTCCATGAAACTGCTTGCCATGCGTTAGTTATAAATAGTTACCCAGCTCCTCTGCCTACTTATTTTCAGCGTGGCACGCTCTGGCTTCTCGCCCCTCCTAAATCAGAGATTTCCTGGCTTGAAGAATTGTTGCTTTTTCAAAAACACTATGATGTACCTGTGATTTTTGTAGACGAGTTTACCCTGCAGTTTGTAGACCCATGTTTTCCCTCTGCTCCCTATCCTATTAAAGCATCTCTTCCACGACTTTATGAAGTTCAGGGTTTTGGGGCTGTCAGATGAGAAAAAGGAAGAAAAGGAAATTGAGGGTTGTTGGGTCCGTGCTGTGAACCTTCCTTAAACTAACAGCCAGAGGCGATACGAGTTACTGTTTTTCTTTTCAGTATTCAAAAACTAGAACTGAAGGGAGGTTCTTTGTGCTTTCACACAAGGTTATGAATGTAGTTCACATTGCAGCCTTGGTTTTCAAAGATGGTTGGCTGGTGATAGCTGCCTTTTTAGCAGCTTTTGCACATGTGTGGATTTTATAGCAGAGCCCTCATCTCCCGGAAATTTTGGGGAAGTAATGCAAATTTTGCTGCTGAGAACCACCCTTAGAAGCCTTTCAGTTTGCACCTGAGAGCCAGCAGCCACTGGGAGGTGTTGGTAGTGTGTGACACCAGTTCAGTGAGAGCATCCTGCCTTGTGGGAGAAAAGGACTAAAAGCACAACAGGTGGGTATGTTTAGTAGTGTCATAATATGTATGGTTCCAAACTGTAAATGTTCTGAGATGATTCAGCAGGGGTAAAGAATTTGCCCAAGGACATACAGTGCCTGTAGGAAAGCAAAGTTTTGAATCTTCTGTTTCTTCAGTCTTGACAACATGCTGTAAGCAGCATTCCTGTTAATGTGATAACTCACAAGACAAAATCTTTTCCACCTCAGATCAGTAGCAACTTGCAGGTGTAAGGTGATGTCTGTGCTGTGGTGCAATATCCAGTGAAATTGGTGCATTCTGGCACTTGTCGCAGAATAATCATGGTTGAAAGGGAGCTCTGGAAGTCTCTGTCCCAACTGCCTGTTACAAGTGAGGACAACTTTCAGAGCAGAATGGGATGTTACAGGCATTATCCAGTTGAGTTTTGAAAATTTCCAGGAGTGGAGTTCTTACAGACTTTCTGTTGCAGTTTGTGGCTACCTTCGTGTAATTTTTTCCTTATAACTTTCTGGAATTTCCTTTGCTGCAAATTGTGTCTGCTGCCTCTTTTTCTACTGTACACCTCTGAGAAGAGTTAAACTTCACCTTCACTGTAATCCCCCTTTCTTAGTGAACACTACTGAGAAGACAGTGATCAGATGCTTCATGCAGCTTGAAAGTGTCATAAAGAGGACTCAGAGATGTTTGAACTAAACAGAAGTCACATCACTTTCTAAACTGTATCACCCATGTAATACAAACTCTCAGACTATCACTTTAGTAGCAGATTTCCCTGTGCCTTCCCCATGACCTCCTTGGCTCTGAGGAGCAATTCTTCTACCCTTAGCCTTCTTGCCAGTGATTTCTTCCCACATAGTTGTACACAGCTCTGTAAATGTTAGAGTGACATTTGGAGTAAGTTTGAAGAGCCCATGTGCTCCTTCTTGGTTCCCCTGCGTCTCTGCCAAGCTTCAGTATGGCAATATAGCCTCGCTCATCACCTCCCAGGGCTAGCAATAACATTTGCAAGCTACAGTTTCCTCTGTCTGCAAATATTTCCACTGTGCTACTCAGTGCTCTTACAGCTCTTCCCTAGCCCAGTTCTTTTAAGATTGCAGCCTGGAGAAGGAAGATGCAAAGTTTATTAGATAACATTTACTCTTCATTGTGGATTAGTGGATTAAAGACTTTTTTATTTTCTTTTTTAACTCCACACCTGACAACACCCCTTAATTAACTGATCGTCTTTTATTGTGGTGACAACAGGAAGAAAGGAAGCACATACCAAGCATGATGCTGATGGAAACTGGTACATACTTCTTTGTAGGGTAGCCACAGGTTACCCTTGGGAGCTGGAGAGCTGGTTCATTACAGAAGTCAAACTAAGCAAGAATCCAGAGTGCAAAGGCTTTTGAGGTTTATTAATGCAGGGAGATTTGGGATCCTGAATCCTAATTTCCATTTTCTAGGTAATTTTAAAATTTAGAAGGTCTATATTGGAGCTTTTGTTGTAGACAGTAAAAAAGTTGGTGTCATACTCCCTTACAATGGTGGAATCTTCATAGTTTTAACTAGTTCCTTGAGATTTCACCCACTTTGAGCTGAAAATTCTCAGGACTTGTTTACAGGATTTTGATATTATATAATGTTCATATAATATTGAACTAGAAAAGCAAGTTGTTAATTTTGGATACAAAAAACCCAAAACTGTGTAGTTCTGAAAAAAATTCAGAATTGCTTCCATCATAAGCAAAGTCATTTCAATGTCTAAACTTTGAAATGTCTAATTAAGCTTTTTTTAATCAAGCTTTTTTTTTTTTCCTTTTTTTTTTTTCTCTGAGGAAAGGACATAGTACTTGCACTGAACGTTGCACTTTCATACAAATGTGTTGCCTGGAGCTCTTAGTTTGCCGCCTTTGCCTGGATTTTTGTGTGTCTTCCATTTTGTGGATACTTAGTGGATAATCTTTTCTGAACTAATTTGATGTTGCCTCTTCTGTTTGGAAAAATGACAAAGAAAAGGGATAGGAAATATATAAGATACTGGAACAGGGAGGAGACAGTGGTACAGAAAGGGAAATGGTGAATAGGGTATTTATTCTGTTCTGACTTTCTAGAGAAATAAACAGGTGTGGGTTGCACTTCAGGTGTGCTTCAGGAATTTCTTATTTTATATGAACCAACCCACACTTCTGGGCTATTTTCAGACTTAAATGTATGTTAAGAGTAATGTAATGTTTTAAATAATTTTATGAGATAAATTTTGCAAGGTTTTGAAAAAAATGCATTTGATGGAAAATATTCACCTGGATGTTATCTGGCCTATGTAAACATCTGCTAACAATTTTTGTCTATAGCAGCAGCTTTATAAGTGACAATTATTACTGCTCCACCAGTATTCTTGCATCCCTGAAAATGTGATGAATGCCTTGAAGCTAGCTCTATTATCTCTCTGCTGTGTTGCTCATTTAGAAATATTTTGTACACATTGTACTGATAAGGGTGTCTTACATTATTATCATACTTTTAGTGCCTGTTTGGTCTTAACTGCTGTACGCTATTCATATCGAACCATTTGAATTTAAGAAAGTAGTATACAAATCAGAGAGAAGCCAAAGGTGAGAAGCAGAAGAGGCAAGTTGTAGAAAATAAAAACTAGGAGAAGCTGAACAGAAGGGGTTTACTTAGTCTAGAACAGAGTGAGGGAGCTGGGGTAATGGTATGCTGAGCTTCAGGGTATGAAGGTCCTTTTATAAAGCAGCTGTATACTACCCACTGGGAGCGGGGAAGGCAGGCGTCATTTTAATTTGGATCAAAGAAAAATTGGGATTCATGTTGCGAAAATATTTTCTGTCTGTGAGGGAGATTAAACACTGGCAAAACCAGTCCAGGTTCTTTACATCTCTGTGGTTTTATGTGTCCAAGATTTTAACTGTTTTATCGTCATGAGTTTCGGGCGCATAACAACTGATGATAATGCTATTGACATCTTGTCAGGCTGAAATCTTTAAAGCAGAATAGCTTTGTTCTTACTAGCACAATAAACCTATCAGTGGCTGATTAACGTTATTATTTGCAAGGTATTTTGCTAGACTAATAAAACTCATTTCTAACGTAATGGTTCTCTTTAGGTGAGTATGTAAGGGTGGTTTTGCGTTCTCTGTTGTTGTCCCTCTCAGTGCTAGTGAATTACACTGACATCCTTTCGATTTGCTCTTCCCTGTTTGGCAGGCTAAGTGAGGTGAGGTCGAGTGGCACCTAAATGCGAGACATCCAGGGAAAATGCCATTAGCTGCAAAACATGTCATAGTGCATTTAGTAAACATGGACTTTCCTTCTGGGTCAGCAAGGAGCAGCGCCAGAGCGTGGTACCACCAGCTCCACACTGCCCAGGGCCCTTAGGGCACCCACAGGCCCTGCGTGGCCCCCGGGATTCTCCCAGCCTGCCCACAGCCCTGAGTCAGACCCCCAGGGTTCCCCCAGCCTGTTCAGGGCCCTATGTCAGCTCCTGGGGCTCACCCAGCCTGTTCAGGGCCCCATGTCAGCCCCCAGGGCTCCCCCAGCCTGCCCACAGCCCAGGGCCCCACACGAGCCCCCCAGGGCTCCCCGAGCCTGCCCGCTGCTCCAGCAGGGCCATCAGCCCCTGCCCCAGCGATGCCCCAGCAGGGCTGGTCCCCAGGTGCCCAGCCCCCTGCCTGGCCGCGGGCCCTGCCGAGCCAGGCCCGTGTCCCATCCCTGTCACCGTGGCCCTGCCTGGCAGTCGCGGCACCTGATCTTAGCCCTGGCTGGTGGAGTGACTTCCCGGCCCGACCCTGGACCCGCCTCATCGCCATGATGTTTCCTGGGCTCTTGGTTGAACCCAGCCACCATCTGCAGGTCGTGCTCAGCTCCTTGGGTGTCTGGGACAGCCCTGGGAGCCCTGTAGCTCCTGGGCCCCATCCTGCCAGATGACATGCAAGGTTGTAACCGCTTGTGAGCGCTTCAAGTTCCCATGATGTTTTTTTCCACCAAAAAAGGAGCATTATCTCCTGGGTTCCAGCCAGATTTCAGTCTGAGTGACTACGTTTGGGCTCCCCAAATTACTTGACAGATTTCTGTTGTTGAAACTCATCTGTATGGGATCCACTTGGACAGGAATGAGGGTTTCTTTTTCTTCTTTTAGGCCTGTAATTTTGGTTTTCAGAGAACTAAGGCTGTTTTTATTTGTGGCCGTGTGTGGATATGGGAGGGAAAGAGGTGTGCCATGTAATGCCTACAGGAAAGTTTTGTCTGGTTTGTGGATACAAGGCTTTGGCACTTCTTCTTTAAGGATATTTTAATTTTTGCAAGAAGGTGGAAAAGTTTGGTCTGTATTCCCCCCTAGTTTTGAAGTTGCATACCTGTTTTCCACGCTTGCTCCTTGCCAGATGTCCTGTGCCCCTCCAGCTGGTGATGCTTGTCTCTGGAAGCTCTGCTTGGTGGGAGCGGGTGGCTGAAGCTGACTCTCGCAATGTAGCTAGGGGGAAGAACGTTGTGTGCCCTGAACTGCTGCCCTTGGTGACTTCAGCTAAACTTCTTGTGAAGGGTGGATATGTTTTCCTTCTTTTTGCACTGTCATCTTTCTGGAAATTTCAGGAAGAAAGATATATTGTAATCTGGGAGGCAGGGGAAAGAGACCACAGGGAAGAACAGGAGGCTATGGAAAAACTAAAAGGGAGAAGAAAGGAAAGAGGCGAAGAATGGAGATTAATACAAGAGAAAGGTTAGAAAGTAGGAGAAAGAGCTTGAAGGAGTCTTGAATACTTTTCTGTCTGTATTCTAAGAATAAGCCTGTTGCCGTATCCCCAGGAGGTTTGTGCAGAGCCTTGTGGGGAAGCAGCAGTGAATTGCTCCTTTGGATGCAAAGTGTAAAATTAAAGCTGGCAGGGTCTCAGAGCACAAGACTGGGAAGCTAATCGCTGCTAATAACATTGATTTTCACAGATCTCTGGCATTATGTCAGGGTGGTTTTGAATCAGCACCTGGTTTCTTCTTCCCATCTCCAAGCTGATGGCAATGAAGCTTCTGGCTTTGGGATTGCAAATAAATGCCACTCTGTATCTTTTTTCTGTACAGATCTGTGGGTCTTTGAAACGTGGTTTCACTTATTTCTCCTATGCGTGTCTCTGTGAGACATCCAAGTATAACAGCTACCCAAAAAGTAGAAGGGTGGAAGGAATGTGCCTGTATTTTAAACTTGGATAACTGTGCTGCTGCCTGTATTTATGGTGCTGAACAAAACCATTGCAGTCCCCTTGCTGCAGATGGCTGAGGACAATCAAATTGGATGTCATCTCTAAGCATGTGGAGGAAAAGAAGGTTATCAGGAGCAGGGGGAAATCATGCCTAATCAACCTAATAGCCTTCTGTGATGGAATGACTGGCTGGGTAGATAAGGGGAGAGCAGTGGATTTTGTCTTGACTTCAGCAAGGTTTTTGATCCTCTCTTCCATAATATCCTCAGAGGTAAGCTCAGGAAGTGTGCATTAGATGAGGGGACGGTGAAGCGGATCAAAAACTGGCTGAATGGCAGAGCTCAGAGGGTTGTGATTAACAGCACCAAGTCTACCAGGAAGCCTGCAGCTAGTGGTGATCCCCAGGGGTCTGTACTACCTCTGGTCTTGTTTCACTAGTTATTAATGACCTGGATGAAGGGACAGGGTGCACCCTCAGCAAGTCTGTCATTGATACAAAACAGGGAGGAGCGGCTGATACCCCAGAAGGCTGCACTGCCAATCATCGAGACCTGGGCAGACTGGAGACTTGGGCAGAGAGGGACCTCATGGAGTTCAACAAAGGCAAGCGTAAGGTCCTGCACCTGGGGAGGAACAACCCTGTGCACCAGCACGGGCTGGGGCTGACCTGCTGGAAGGCAGCTCTGCGGAGAAGGACCTGGGAGTTCTGGTGGGCAGCAAGTTGCCCACAAGCCAGCAGTGTGCCCATGTGGCCAATAGGACCCTGGGGGGCACTAGGAGGAGCGTGGCCAGCAGGTTGAGGAAGGTGATCCTCCCCCTCTGTTCTGGTGAGGCTGCATCTGGAGCGCTGTGTCCATTTCTGGGTTCCCCAGTTTGAGGGAGACAGGGAACCAGTGGAGAGGGTCCAACACAGGACTACAAAGACGATGAGGGGACTGGAGTGGCTCTCTTATGAGGAAAGGCTGAGGGAGCTGGGCCTGTTCAGCCTGGAGAAGAAAAGACTGAGAGGATGGGGCCAGGCTCTTTTCAGTGGTGCCCAGTGACAGGACAAGGGGCAACGGGCACAAACAGCAACACAGGAGGTTCCATCTGAAGATGAGGAAAAACTTCTCTACTCTGAGGATGGCAGAGCACTGGGACAGGCTGCCTAGAGAGGCTGTGGAGGCTTTTTCTCTGGAGACATTGAAAACTGACCCGGACACGACTGTGCAGCCTGCTCTAAGTGAACCTACTTTAGCAGGGGGTTAGGCTAGATGATCTCCAGAGGTCCCTTCCAACCCTGACCATTCCGTGAATGGATGCCTCTATTCAGGCAGAAGTCACTAGCACAGGTGCCTAGGAGGCTGAGGTCACCTAGTTGTTGCCAGGTTACATTCAACCCTGACCAGATTTGCTGTATGTGTTGCTCAGCTGTAACAGGCCTTCCTCAAGTTTTGGGGACTGTCTGTCAGGACAAGGAGATAGATTTTATTTGTATGACTGCTGCTAGGCAATAGCCTCCTCCGAAAGGGTATTTTCTTAGCTGGAGGGAATGGTCTGCTTGCAAGGAGATGTGTTGACAAAGCTCCTAGATACTCCAGATGGTGAGGACTTTCAAGGTGAGAATGACATCTCTTTATTTTTAGAAGATGTCAAGCACATAGGTGGTCTGAGCTGGGCTGGGCTCAGGTAAGCATAGAGCACACAAAAGAACACCCGTCATCTCCTATGGTTGTATGGGAGGCTGTTTCAACTATTTCAGGCTATTTAATTTTATGTTCTTAATTGTTACAAGGATTCATTGCTCCCTGATTGTAGCAGACCGTCCAGAGAAGGGACAGTAATACCTGATTTAGGCTACTGTGGCATGTCAGCTGAAACACTGTCTAGAAATTTGTGCCATCTTCAGCAGCTATGGGTGTTCTTCAGGTGCTTCTTACATAAGCATAATAGTAATGGTTGGGATTTCTTGTATAAGGACAGTAATTTTCTGGCAGTGGGATCAGTGGAGCTGAAGGCCACAAATTCTTTTTGAAGGGAAGAGACTCGTTGTTAACACGCTTTTGGTTTGTTGTCTTCTAGTGCCTATAGAAACACTCATGTTTCCAAAGCACCTACCGCATGGTACTGGGGAGAAGGAAACAGCAGAGCCGGGGCACTTGTGTCAGCTACTCCCACCCATAGTCCTGATATCCTCCAACCCCCCTTCTCGCAGCTATTCAGGTGCTAGGGCAAGCAACTGTTTCATGCAAGGCACATCTGAGCTGAAGGCGTCATAGGAGCCATTTCATGCTTGACTGCATTTTCTAATACAATCCGCAGAAAGAGAGAAGAAAGAGAGCAAGGAGAGTTTGTCTGTACGTACGCATTGCCTTTGAATGTATGTATACTATACAGTACATTTAGTTCCAGCTTGCAGCTGTGGGTGGCATGTAAGAGGTGCAGACGTGAGGGAGAAGAGAATCATGCTTTTGAGAAGAGGAAACCATTCCCCCACCTTGAGAAAGAAGCTTTCTTTTCTTCTCTGTTTCTTGGCCAAGCGAAGATGTGAGTCCCCAGGGCAGCACTGACAGCTGGTACCCAGAAGGCGTGTGTATGGCCGAGTGGGTGTTGTGTGTACAGACCATGAAAGTCTGTGGGGAGTGCAGCTAAGAAAACTGGTGAGTAGGGATGCTGTTCACAGCCAACTTACTTTAATCGTGCTCCCAGAAAAGTTTTCCTCTTAATGGATTTGTATGTCCCATGACCAGAGGGGTGCTGCATACCAGCTATTAGTGTGGTGGGTGGCTGCACCAACACAACCGCAGTGATCCCCACCAAACATTTTGTAACCATATACACATCTCTGTCACTTTATCAGCTTGACACATATATCCTTATTCATCACCTCATTTGTGAATTTCTTACTGCTGTTTTGTTACTGGTCATTGTGGAGCCAGCCATGGGTTCTTTCCAGCATGGACATACAGCTGTTCCTCAGTTTCCCATCCATCTACCCTACTCTAACATTTAGGCATTGAAAGGATGTAAGGATTGGCTCTGCCAAGCTGGCTGTTCCCTTCTAGAAGTTCTGCTCCTGTCAGCATGAGTGGCCTGGCTGGGAAATATTTGACAAAGGAGTGAAACATAAGAGAACATCTAGATTCCAAATACATGTTGTTGTCATTGGTTAAATTAGGTGGCATGTGGGGTGTGTGTGGTGCCGGGCGAGGATCCCAATCATTTGAGAAAACTAGCGAAACCTGACGAGGCACTGGTAAGAGTTCTTTATGGAGCAATCCTTCCCCTTCCTGGGGAGCTGAACTGGTCGTCTTTCTTTTAATCTCTGAGATTTTTGTATGTAGTTTTGAGGTAGAAGTCCTACATGGAGCAATCTCTACAGCTCTGCCTTTGGTAGGGGTTGGCTGTGGGGACAAGGGATGCTCTGGTTCATACATTAAAAAATTTATGTAGATTTGTAAATTTTGCAGCTAAAAATGATTTGGAGCATATTCCAGGACTGAAACAATGATTAGCATGCTGTAGTGTTTGCTGCAGTTCTATCACAAGACTTTAATTCTACCCCTTAGAGAAGAATATCACTTTCTGCAGGCAAGACCCTGAACAAATAGAAAATGTTAAGTTCTATAACTCCTTTCCTCAGTTGAACTTCCCATTTTCTTTGACATCCTCAGAGATGATAGAAAAATATAATTTCTTTCCTTGCTGTTTTTAATTTTTTCCTCCTCCTGACTTTCATTGTGCCTCCATCTTCTGACTTTTCCTGTATTTGAATGACACTTAAACTTGCAATGGAGTTTGGTTTGTTCCTTTCTTCATTTATATTACAGTGCCATTCGTTCTGTCAGCAGAGGTCTACTAACATCGGTTGTTAGTAAGGAGGGGAAAAATATGAAATCACAAAACAGCACAAATCTGATGTAGAAAAGACCTTTTAGGAAATGTGCTTCAGACAGTTTTTGTTTTTCTTTAAAGTGCTAGCAATGGAATGAAATTCCTCTCTAAGTAAGCAACAGCTCTTAAGAGTACCAGAAATAGAAACTCTGAGCCTTCAAAGGCAGGGCTAAATGCTCTAGTAGAAGTGTCGTAGACATTATTTCAGGTAGTTATTACAGCTAGTGCTGGGGAAGGCTGGACTAATGGAGGAGATGGCACTTTCTGGAAGATGTGAAAAACGGAGCCTTTGCCAGCTCATTATCAAAAAAGGGCCCTTTGCTAACACACTTGTCCTTGGGGATTGTGTCTCTGTGGGTACTACTGCCTCCAGCTGTAGTGAGTACCATGTCTTTAAGTTTGCTGCTCATACTTGCCACATGGGGTTGCTGAATGCAGTTAAACAGTTGCTGAGTTTTTCTCGTTATGTACGTTTCTGTGGCAAGTGGTATGGTTTCTGTAACACAGTGCTTTACGATAGATGTCAGGGTTCTTCAGGAGTGATCGCACAGAGGTGTAACTTCTTTTCATTTTTTGCAATTGTTTGCTGATCCTTGCAGAGGCCTCTATCTTGAGCTATGATGGCAGCATGTACATGAAGATCATCATGCCTATGGTCATGCATACAGAAGCAGAAGACGTGTCCTTCCGTTTCATGTCCCAGCGTGCTTATGGGCTGTTGATGGCAACAACCTCACGAGACTCTGCTGACACTCTGCGCCTGGAGCTGGATGGAGGCCGTGTCAAACTTATGGTCAATTTAGGTATCGTATAAAAACCTTCCACTGCCCCTTCACTATTAGTTTGGGCTTGTGATTAGTGTTTTTTTAATAATTTTGTTTAATTTTTGTTGGTTTGATTGGATTGGACTGATTTCTAAAATAACTGCTGAGACCTTCATAATGATAATCTCTTGCGGAGAGAAATTCTCTTCCGCATTGCTGCATGAAGATTTGCTGTCAGTTCTTCGTTATGGACAGTGTTGGTTTTTAAGTCTTTAAGTTTTTAAGTTTCCTTTCTTGGTCTGGGACTGGTGAGCTCTGTGTGAGACATGCTGCTTGGTCCATCTTTTGATCAGTTACATCCCTCATTCATCCAGCATCACTCAAAACAGTCAAAGCCAAATGTGGGAGGGAAGCAAAATGGATACGGTGGCAAGCAGAAGTCCTGTGAATCCCATGCCCTTTACAGAATTTGGCAGCGTTTGATACACCTTGGTCTCTTTTACTAATTTGCTAATTATTTCTATTTTCTGATTGTATATGTTTCAGCCTTTAGGGCTTTCTATATCTAGTAAAAAAGCTTGGGGTTTTTTGATTGTGTCTTGATTAAAATGAAGGCAGAAATAATAAAAGTGCACACACACCCCATTCCAAAGGGTTGTGTTCTGTCTCCTTAGAGTTACACTTCTCCAGAAAATAATAAAAAGAGATAATTAGAAATGAGTCCAACAATAACAACAATGAAAAAATATTGGGAGTTAATGTGCTATTAGATTAGCCTCGATCCATTTTCTTGCCAGTCTTTAAGTATTGTACTGAATGACAAATAGCCTTTTTAAAGAATGTAAATACACAAGTCGAAGCTTTCTTTTGCTTTTCAGTGATGCAACTTATTGCTTCGTGTAAATCAAGGAATATAACTAAGAAGAGATTCTGATTCAAAGAGGCAAAACTATCACGACAGTGAGAAACTCTTCTAATATGTAGGGTACTCTATATGAAGATGTGTGCATGGTCTGGAAAGCTTGTGTCAGCTTTCAGAATTCTAAGCTCCACTGCAATAAGCTTTTGCATTTTTTGAGCTGACAGTGTCAGCATCTTTACAGCCCTACTCTGCTGTTGTCAGGAGCAAACCATGTAGTGGCTTTGTAGAGGGCGAAAAAAAGTATTGTGCACCCATACTGCTAGTAATGGTTCTTGCTTTTTAACTCCTGTCCTAGCTAGATATGGTAAGTTTATCAAGGTCTTGCTGCACCATAGATGTGATTGAGTGGTGATTGTAGGGTTCCTCATCCTTACCTGGGCAATATGTTGTCCAGCAGTTGTCTTCTGGAACTAACTTGCTTCTTAAAATTGCTTCTAGTGTCTGTTTGGTTTTGAAGGTACGAGTCAGACCCTAGTATCTGCTTTTGGAATAAGAAACTGAAGAGAAGAAGATGCATTTAAACAAGTTCATATCTCTTAAAAGCAAAGAGTCTCTATCTAAAGGGCTATGGAAACCTTTGCTTTTTATTTAAGAAAAAAAAAAAAAAAAGAGATGATGACGACACTGCAGTGTTACAGAGTTCCTGTTTGGAATGCATATATGCTTTGCTTACCTTGACTGAAGAAGCGTAAAGCACTACTGAGTGTCTAGCTAACATAGGAACTGTTGCTGTGCTATCCAGGCTGGCCTAGAGAACAGAGGGAATAGATCGACTTCAGCTATGAGAGTAACTTCTCAAATAAAGAGAAACGACACTCTGATAGCCATCTCTGCCTTTATTAACTTTAAGTGAAGGAAAATTTCATAGATCTGCA
This sequence comes from Ibycter americanus, assembly GCA_035590275.1. Lineage (NCBI taxonomy): Eukaryota > Metazoa > Chordata > Aves > Falconiformes > Falconidae > Ibycter > Ibycter americanus. Next base: position 66,590,633 of record JAVJGI010000063.1, read on the forward strand.
GGATTTCTCTGGAGAACAGCTCAAAAGAATTGCTGTTGAGCATTCATACATGTATAAAGAGAATCTTTCATAAAACTCCAGTGCACATATATGTGTATACACACACATATATATATGTGTGTGTGTCTGCATTTTCTTCTGATCCGACACAGTTGGTGCTAATAATCTGGCAAAATGCGATGTTTTTTTCCCCCACTGTTTCCTTTCTTGGCAATTATTGCTAGCCATTTTCTTATCAGAGGATATACTTAATCGCTGGAAGACTGGCAGTATTGGGGAAGTGACGAGGCAGCTGAGTAACTGCTCAGTTCTACACTAACTCCTTGTAACTCAGAGCCAGTTCTTTTACCTTGCATGCCATAGTTTCTCTCTTTGTTGAAGAGAGAATACTTCACAACCTGCCAGGGAGATATGGTAGTATTTTAGTAAGTGCTGCTTCTATCACCTTTGATACTTCAGCATGAAAACTGCCAGACTTCATCAAAGATTATCACTTTTTCTTCTAAGAAAGGTACCACTTGTTTGATTCTGTTACATCTTCGCTTTCCTTTAAAATCAATGAGAATAGGGGGAATTGCTCCCTTTGGGTGTTCAGGGCCTCCTAGACTTAGATCACATGTGAATACGAGCAGGGTATATTTAGATTACCCCGAAGTACTTATAATTTTTTACAGTTTACTCTTTCCTTTCCAGCTTTCTTTATATCATGCTGGCAGACAGTATTTTCCCTCATGGCCTGTCAACATCATATGCCTGATTGGCATTGGTCACTTGTAATTTTGACACTATTACCTAGCCTAGAGGTGGACTGTTCAACTCTTACTATCTGGCACCTAAAAGATGTGGCTAAAGAACTGGCGTATGATCTACACGTGTTTGGAAAGAGATCTGTCATTGATGGTTTAATACAGGGTCATGTGTAAACCATACCCTGTGTTAACTGAAGTTTTGTGTAGTTGCAAGGACTGAAGCAATGTGTATGCCAGATTTGTCAGCTTTTCAGCTGGAAACTTTTGTGAGGTTGAATTTTCCCACAAAAGTGACTGCAGGCTGCATCAGTGGAAACCTGTCAGCACTCTCCTTCTATGTCCAACTCAACAGAAGGGTAGTTTAGACTGTTGGAACCTGGATTGAGCTTCACCTGTCCTCTCTTTAGATTTATAAAGCTGTCAGATATACTCCTTGAAAAAGGACTTTCCTTCTGTCAAAATGGCAAGGTTACCTTGCTGTTGAAGAAACAGAATTGGAGGAGGAATGACATTACCCGAGCCATTCATTTTCAGTTGTTTACTATAAGACACATCTAACTCTTTAAGGAGACTGATCATAGCCAAAATGTCACGAACAAGAACCAAATCTTCATTATCTGACCCTGCCAAAATCCCCTTACCAGTGAGAAACAGTTATCAGCACCACCTCTGAAGACCCGAGTATGCTCGGTGCTGACGTGTCAGCATCCCCCCAAGTGTGTAACCCGTGGCAGATGTGTGTTAAAAAAGACTGTTTTGAGTGGTGAGTTATTTAATTGTGCTTTTCTTATAAGTCATTTAATACTATTACTAAGAGCTGCCTCTGTCTTCTCTTCTTTGATCTATTTCATTTGATTACTTCTTATCATTTGTGTGGTTATTAAGGTCTTTCCTATGTTGTTTTTTCTTTTATTTTTTTCTTTCTTTCTTTCTTTTTTCTTTTTTTTTTTTAAAAAAAACTCTTCTGTGTATTTCAGTTGTAAAGCTTTCCCATACCCCATCAGCCATGGTAAATCAAAAGATGGTATTCAACCCTTCAAAGGCCTGAAGCCTGCGGCCCGCACAGCAAACAGCCCTGAGAACAGAGCATACAGAGCAGCCTGCAGGGGCTGGCATATCCCACCCACCTCCTCAGCACTCGGTGTCCAAACCAAACAGGGGCTAGGCACATTGTACAGCTGGCGCGGGTGGGCACGGGCGGCTGGGTGCTTGCTGTAGCAGGTGGGAGGGAAAGGAAGAGCAGTGATGAACAATTATCTAAGAAAGGAAGGCGAGGAAGTTGTTTCAGACGTTTCCCATGTGTGTGCCCTAGGCACTGCAATCTGCATGTTGACAGCACAGTCTCGCAGTGGTTTGTTTGTTGTGTGAAGATTAGAAGTCCAAATGTGACACAGACCTCACTTCTGTTGAGAGAAGGGCTCTGAAGAAATGGGTCTAGAGTGGAAGGAGAGAGAGAAATTAAGCAAATTGTGGCTTGGAATGTACTTGGGAATAATTTTTGATGCTGAGAAGCTGTGCAGAAAGGGAAAGAAATGGCTGGTCCGGTAGGGAGATCCATCTTCACATTATTCCTCCCATTGATGAGTGGGAGGGTTATAGTGTCACTGACTTTTATTAAAGAATATTTCAGGGTTTTTTTTCTTCCTGGCCTGGCTTATTGTCAGGTCTCTGGTGACTGGAATAAATACTTCCTGCCTCCTGTTAATCTGAGCCAGGTCTGTTGTAAGGAAGTGTAATCATCCTTCTCACCTATCTTTTTGTAAGATATTTCCTCAAGGGTGTCAAAGACATCTCTGCCTCTCCGAAGTGCAAAGTTTCTTTCATCATTCCTGCATACAAACAGAGCACGCACATTTTTTATTTTTCTTCTTTAAATATATGTGAACTTCTACGCCAAATTTCCTTTTGCGCAAATCATACGCACAGACCTGCCTGCGTATGCCCATGCACAGTTTCTCAACAATAAATTTCTTTTCTATAATCAGTACATACAAAAGCCCTTGATTTTTTAATTATTTTTTTTGGTCATAGACATGCAAAAATGTTTGTCAGCTGCCAGTTACAGGTGGGTGCACAGTCTGACTGCATGCAAGTAGGGGAGAAGCAAGAAGCCACGTTATAACATGGAGTAAGAGTGTGCACAGGACCTCAGCTGGTTTCCTCATAGGAAATAACCTAGGGTGAACTTAGAAACAATCAGGCCTTGATATTTTCTCTTGTCCTAGGCTTGCCTTAAAGTGCTCTTCCACAACCACATGTGAATGCTCATCAATGGAACAAACACTTTGTCCTCACACAGCAAAGGTGACTTTCATCCCTGATTCAAGGAAAAAACAGCCTGGGGCCTTAGCACTATCAAATAAATATCACTGTTGTCAGACACAAAGATACAAATGTTAAGAAACACAGACCTGATTCACAGAGACTTCTGTCTGCTACTCAAGATATCTCCATTCAAACAATGAATACGTAGTCTTTGCTAATTGCAGTGGAGCTATTTAACCTTTTTGTGAAGCTGGGGTCTTTGGCCCATTTTCCAGGTGATGTGCTCTTAAAAATCTTCCACCTGAGCACTCTAAGGAAGCAGCTTCTGGTTTACATCAGGAATAATAATGAAAGAAAGTAACTGCAGATGGTCTTTCCAGCTCATCCTGCTCCGCATGCAGTTATAGACTGTTTTCATTTTACTGCAGTCCTCTAGATTCCTCATCCAGTTGCTTAACTGGTAGGTGACTGGATTTACAGCTGTTTAGGCATACTCATCTTCAAAACCTAAAGCGAGGGAAAACTTCTTTTCAGTCACAAATGCAGCCATACCTAAATAAAGCAAATCTTACCAGTAGAAGCTGGTAACAGAGCTGAGAGCCCCAGCTGATGACTACCAAAAGTCTTATTGCCCTGGTACTGTGCAGGAGGAATCCTAAGCAGTTTTTTAAATTATTCCTGAGTTCCTCAGCTGCTGGTGTTTTGAGCACAAAGACGAGGCTAAACCTGCACCTTACTGCCAGGGAAAGCATCATCTGCTTTGGATTTGTAGTTTTGTATGAGTTTAGAGGAAAATAGGTACTCTCTGCCTTTCTAAAAACAGATATAAATGCGAGAAAACACCTTCATGTATTAATGATTAGAAATTTTTTTTGGTTGCTTTGACAAGGCTCAGAATTAAGGAAATTAACAAAAAAACCTGATGCTTGTCCTTTGAAGGTAGCATGGAGAGTATGGTGGTGCTGGTGTAGCAGCACAGGCAGATGCACTCGCTTAGCTGCCATGCAGGATCCCCACTGACCCAGCTGGACTAAGTCCAGTTCAGGAGCTGGTTCTTTTGGAGCATGCTTGGACATTTCTGCCTGGCACCCCATTGCATGGCATCATCGTGTTCGCAGAGTCTGGGGATCTAATAACGCCATGGTAGTTGTCAGGGCAACCCCCTCAGTAGCCTGGTTTCTCCTTGTCCTTTGAAATAGAAATCTAGCAGCCAGGGTAAGGGCTACACTGGTTTTCAGTTTGAAACATTGATCCCTTCACCTGGAGCAGTCAGTGACTCAGCCTGAGGGTGAGCCCTGGGACATGTAGTTATTTCAGTATCACTGCAAAAAGCCTAGAAGTGCAAAACTTCTCTGCGGACATCTATAACACAACAATGGTTTTAGTTTCTAACTTTGTGACTGTTGCTGAGGACCAGCCATGTTTCTCTTTCTAGTACACTTACTGTTTATCCCATAAGAAATTCCCCTGTTGTTCCAGCTGTAACAACTCTCTTGATCTCACTTGCTTGTAGTGAGACCTGGGAGTCTCTCTCGCTCTTGCTCTCACTCTCCATCAGGTCATAGAGGGAAGTTGCCCAGCATGTACTTCAGAGCTCCCCTTACCCAACCCAACTCCTATAAGGGATATAGCCACCACTGTATGGTGATCGTAGCAATTGCTCCAGGGCTGTTTGCTCCCACTTTTCTGTTGCGGTTGACGACACATGACAAACCTAATCGCACAAAACCAAACCCAGATTTTCTCAAGAGAAGTTCTGCTTGAAAACAGACTCTCTCTGACTATGCTGCTCCTGATTGGTGTGTCCCTGCTCATTGCGGCTCTTTATTTAGAGACTCTTATTCTTTCCTCTTTCATTTTTTTAATAATTGCATTTAGTTTCAGCTGCTGAAATAATTTTCCTACATCTGTCTGAGTAAACCTAAAATTGGTCCAGTTAAGCAGCAAACTGTATTATATTCCTCTGCCATTCTGTATAATCTCTCTTGCTAGGCCACATCTCTGTAATAAATACAGCCGTCCCTGCTGGTCAAAGCTTTAGTTGTCCAGAGTGGATATTCAGTAGCATGGTGCTATTACACCTGGCCTTGATTTCCTGAGAGAAGGTCAGCATGGCCCAAGATACATACTAGCACTGATATGATAGCTCTTGCCCATGTCAGACACCACAGTAATGGGTGTTCACAGAACTGTAAGTAGCCCTTTATAAAAGAAAGATCCTCTTATGGGTCATATCCTGAGATATGCTGAGCATTAGTGTGGTAAATGAGAGAAGTAATGCTCAGAAGCCCTCTAGCTCAGGCTGTCCTACCTCAATTTGTTTTCTCTGTGCAGACTCCTCCGTTACCATTTATTAGATTCCACAATCATAACTCTATTTTTCTTTCCATATACCCCTCTTTGTCCCTCCCTTGCCTGTAATCTCTGAACGAAGCAGGGCTAGCAAAGGTTCCCAGATCTGCCACTTCACTGCCCATTTCATCTTCTCCCTGAACGTTACGAGCATCCCATTCAGTCTTAGCGTTCAGATAGCAAGACGAGATCGGGCTCTGAGGAACTGGCAGGGCTGGGGACCTTTGAAAGAAAACCCCATTCCCCCTGCCAAGCAAAAAAAAAAAAAAAAAAACACCCAAAAAACCCTATTCCCAACATCGAGAACTAGCTGAAATCTGGGCTGGGCGTTCGTGCGGTTAGCTGTTTGCAAGTGGCCATTTTATGATAGGACACAACTGGGCAGTATATTAACCCTTTCCTCACCTGAATGGACAGCGTCAAGTGTGTCTCTGCACATACTAAAAAGTGTTCTGGGCTGGTGTTGGGGGAATGAGAAGAGGGTCTGTCTTTGGGAGAGCTGGAAAGGGTTAAATATTGCACCAACAAATCTCATAGGCTGATTTTACAGGTATTCTGTGTTGGACAGATGGTGTATTTATGCAATAACAATATAAATTAATTCCAAAGAAACCAAGTATAAAGGTTGACTTTGAGCTTCAAGCTTCTTAGAGAAATTGCTAAAGTACTTTAAAAAGCAAAATGACACTGGAGTATGACTTGCATTTTGAGGGAGATATTTTGTGCCTTAATTATCAATTTTTTAATTGTAATTCACATCAGTTTATGGCCTGGAGTAGAAGATACTCTTAGATGCATAGGTTTCTATAAAAAGAAAATAACTTTCTGTGTCAACATGTGGATATATATGTATATTGGTATATCTCTCTATACATACGTGTATATATATATGTCTGTATATATATATATTTATGTAACAGATATTTGTGTAGAATATACTGTACATATACACCCACTCCTGAACTTGTACAGACTGTATATAAGTATAAAATGGCCACATCTCTTTGCGTGTGTCTGTCCCCGGAAGGGTGGACTGATTGTTTTTGGATGTCTGCAGCTGTTACCTTGAAGGATGCAATTTCATCTTTCATTTATTTTTCCCCATCTAGACTGTATCAGGATAAACTGTAACGCCAGTAAGTTTTCCCTCAAGTTTCATTTTGTTCTCTTTCTATATATATTAAAATAACTTTATTTTCTTTGCTGTTTTATAAGCTGTTTTTGTTTTATTTTCTTTCTTTTTCTTTTCTTAAAAAAAAAAATCTTCTGAAATTGAAGGGTTGGGTGGGATATGAAGCTGGGGGGAAGGAGGGAAGACCTTATGGTGATTGTATGTGAAAATTTTGTGTTAGGTTTCTCCAAGGAGGAGATGAACTGTTATTTCATAGCTTTACAGAAGAGCACCTGAGGAACCTGACGAGCTGATTTTATATTTCACTGGTAACCTGTTGTCTTTATGAAAACTTTTAAAGAACCACATAAGAATAACAACAGGTACTGTATGCACTTCTCCACTACAAAAAAAAGGCATGCATATTTAAAAAACAAATCAAAACAAAAAACCCCGCACCTCAAACTCTCGCTTTATTTAAGAATGGTGACAACTTAACCTGATATTTATTCAAAATCATTTTATTTGGGTACAGAAGAAGGAAAAATTAGATCTTAGATTTTGATTGTATTATCAGTGTTATGTGATAACATTTTATATAACATTTATATATATATTATTTTTATATATATGTATACACACCACCACTGTTGGGTGGTAAATGCTCTTCTATAATAAATTACAGCGGAATCTTTTGATCACTGAAGATCCCTTTCAGTCTGTAAAACTAGGGGAGAATACTTACAAAATATCTGTGAAAAATAATAGTGAAAGATCATATCCAATTCTGTACTGGTTGGGGAAAGAAAATCTTTTCTATTCTACTTTAAAGAGCTAGTCGAAGTTGATGTAGGCCTCAAAGTGAAAAGCACTTGCCAAAGAATGGAGCTGTTTAGCTCTCATGTGTGCTTTGAGACATCTTACTTCAAACCAGATTCCTGAACTGACAGGTTCTCTGTGTTAGATTTTATGTGGAAAGATTCGTGGAAGGCTAAACATCCCTTTGGAAATGTTACAAGGGATTAAAAGGAAAGGATGGTCCGTGTGTTTGCTAGAGGATGTGGTCTTTTTATTCACCCCCCATCCAAGCTCACAGGAAGGTGGAAAGAAGTGTGTTGCAGCCCCAAAAGCAAACATAGAGCTTTCAAGTAGCAAAGCCAATTGTAGCAGCACTGAGAGAATCTTACTGTAAAGCAGTTTCTTAACAGCTTTGCCATAGTTTTAGACTGAGGGTAGGTTTGTAGTGTTGTGCAGCAGATGGCAGTTTGGGGTTTTTTTCACCATGTACAATAGTTGCAAAATTTAAAAGGTTCTCTGTGATTGCAAATAGAAAAAAAAAAAAAAATACACACATAAGCAGATAATAGATGAGCTTTCCCTCCTGGCCACTGCCAGCTGATTGAGATCCTACTTGGCATGGAAGGGGAAGCAATTAGTCTCTTGATCTTGGAAAGTGGTCCCTGGGAGCCTGTAGCCAGGGACAAGCCAAAACCATTGGCTGATGTGTGATTATTCCTCAGCTGTAAGCCCTGATAATGCTGTAGGAGCCTGATCATGAGTTCACAACATTGACAACGGCAGCCTTCTTCAGCCCTGTTGCAGGGTGATGTGGGATTAGTCCTGTATGACTCAGAGCTTGACAGCCCTTGTTGAATTTCTTTTGCTCTTCAAAGTTTTAACACTGTATTTCAAGATAGAGCGGGTAATAGAAAAAAGTATCTTGAGTCTCTGCTAGCTGAGATTGCCAGTTTTTACCCAGCAGTGCTGAGGACATTTGCATAAAAATAGGATCTTTTGCTTCCTAAGGGTTCATATGCTCCTGCTACTTAGCCACCTGTAACTCTAAACGCTTGCACCATAGTTCTTGTTGATGCACGTCATCTGAGCATTCGTATCTGTTCCTCTGGTACTGGACAATAATCTGATGTTGTTGTCATCATCTTCTACTTTTGATGACACCTGGCTGTTAAAGACTTAGTTACGGAAGACTATCATCAGGTGGGAGATAAGTTCTGGTAGCAAGGAGCAATGGTCTGGTTTTCATGCAAATCAAAATCTAGCAGTAATTGGGAGAAACATTCAAAAAAGAAAGAGAAAAGAGAATTCTATCATAAGAGCAGTGGGAAGACAGCCTGAATCCAGTGCATTTGTTACTTTCCCCATAAACATCAAAATATCTTGATTCATTTTGCTTCCATGCATTCAATAGTTGAGCCTGTTGCATTTTTAAATACACACTTCCTCTGAAGGTTTGTTTTTATTTATTTATTTTAAACCACTTTGGATTTTCCTATTCTGTTTTTTATGATAGGTTGCTGAAAATTAACAATCCTAGTGCCTCCAACACCTTGTTTTGTTGCTGCCTGTTGCAGTGACTCGGGTCATCTGCCCTGCTTTCTAGAAAGGAACCTGCTGGAAACAGATTGATGAAAACTTGTGTATTCTTGCATGAATAAAATACGGTTATGCAGGAGCAGACCAAATATCACTGTAAACTTTCTTGCAGGCACATTGATATTTACTTGTGCAGATGGAGTTACTCACATACAAATGGGTCTTCCAGGGTCTGTTGGAATGAGAAGTGTTTCAGAGTAACTTGAGAAATGGGATTCACAATCAGTTGAAGAGTTTCAGGTCAAGCAGTCACCATTGCTAACTGAATAGAAGGGACCTGGTGCATGTTTTTAAAGGTAAACGGAGCTGTGCTTTTGGAGTCTTGTGGAACATGTAGGTTAAAGAGCTTACCATAGCAAGCACTGAAGCTCATGCTCTTTAAGAGAAGTCTAGTATATTGTCCCAGGTAAGCATTTAATTTTCAATATTCTTGCTCTTAATTTTAATTGAAAGGTTTGAAGGATTTTTGCTTGTCTATCTTTGGATTGTCATATATCTGATGCAAAATACTGTTTTCCATCACTTCATTTCTCCTTGCCCTCTCTTTCTTCCTTATCATTGTCGTATCTCACAGTTCTGAAATGGAAAACTGACATTGTTTCCAAGAATAAGAACATTTTTTTTACTTTCTCTGTATTTATTTTAATACTTATCCTCTCCTTTCACTCTTGAAGATACCTAAATTGATCTTATCTGCTTCTGCACACTGATAAGAGTTTGAATTTAGAAGGACTCAACAGTGCTGCTGCTTACACAGATGTAACTGGGTAGTAACTCTGTTTTCCTCTGAGTGTAGAACAAGTGCAACCAAAAGCAAGGTCAAGATCCCAAAATGCACTGTGTGGAGGTGCATGGAGTGATTCCTCAGCATAATGTAGACATAATGGATAGCACAATTTTGTTGGCTGGATTTATGGGGAAAATAGGTATAGTCTAAAATACCCTTATATTTTTGTGTACAAATATTTTGGGTTTTTTAATGGAATTTCCTAAAGAAGAGTAGCTCTTTGGTCCATCTCCTGTAAACTGTTTCTTGAAATACGTAGTTCACTTTAAAGAAAGTTGAAGTTGTGATAGTTTTATAGTTTGTGGCATAATATCTGGTGCTCTGATTTTTTTTTTTTCTTCCTTAATTTCCTTATTCCCTTTCCAGTGACCCCAGTTCTTATCAGTCCAGATAGGCATAGTTTTTAGCGTTCTACCCAATATGAAGTGTGGAGGATAGGGCTGCATGTGCTACAGATTCACCAGCTTTTGGAGGTGTCTTCACTTTGTGTTCTTTCTAGGATACTGCTTGTGTTATTTTTCTTGGCCTAGTTCTCTCTTCTTCTCCCAAACCCTTTATGTGGCTTATCAATAGTCACATAATTTGACACTACCTTTATGGGAGGTTTGGTCTTCCAAAAGTAGCTGCCTTTGAGACAGTGAATACTTCTCTCTTACCACTTGTTATTTCATAGTGAGGCCTTTTCTTCTCACTAAATCATGCCAGACAAGCTGTTACGTATTTTCATGTCACTTGTGAAGCCTCAGCAAATCCTGATCCTCTTCCCTCTGTGCTAAAAGCACAACTTGAAAGAAGATGAAGAATCACAGTCTGATCACTACTAGCTGATCCTGAGTCTCTGTGAGGCAGTTAGCAGTTGTTTCAGATCCAATTAATTTTGGACTGGTCTTTGACAATAGAAGACAGCTAGAACATGAGATTGGTTCTCCCTTCTCGGTTGCCATGCTTACTGTATTTAGTTCGTTAATTCAATGCAACGTTAATGTTTTGTTTTAGTAAGTGCCACTGTAACAACATAAAATAGGAATATCTGATGTGTAAATCTCTGGGAAAGGTTTTAAGTTTTCTTTTTTCCATATCATCATAAGTAAATAGGAAGCTGTGCTAACTCTAAGCTAATCAGAATGTTGTAAAACCAAGTGCGCTTATTTGATTCCTAGTGATGTTGCTGTCATTTTAATAAAAGCTTAACAGTACTCTAACATGAAAACATTATTTGGAAAGTGAAGAGGTGTGATTAAACATACACATCGTATTTGTGACTCTAGTATCTCCTAACATCATTTAAACATAATCAGGAAGAAATTAATGCGTATACAGCCTGAAAAGTGACAAGTCATTAGTATGTCATATTGTAGTGTTGAAAGCAAAGCTGGTGTCTGTAGCATCTGTACAGCCAAGCTGAGAATGGTCTCACCTTGGAGCAGTCTCAGACACAGGCTGCTGGTGTGGCCTCATGCTGCTGCTGCACTGCAATGCAGAAGAAAGAAAAGGAACAAGCCTGTCTTTGGAAGACTTCTGCCAGGTGATGAAACAGCAGTCCTTCCAGGTATTTTGTCAGATGGTGAATTAAGAATTCTATTGGGGAAACATACTGTGCTGGATCCAACAGCCTGAGAGAGGCCACTCTCTGTTCCCAGGTTCAACCAGTAGTGAGGTTGAAGATGTATTCCTGGCAGGCACTTTGCTAGTGATCGCACACTTGCAGACCCGTGTTTATTCCAGTCTCTGGCAGCATGAACATACGGGTCCTCTGACCTGTGGTTTGACTCCAGATGCTGCACTCACACCCCTGTACACCCTCATGCACACAGATGAGTCGTCACCCAGGAAAGAGAAAGGAACTCAATAAGAAGACAGGACAGACTGCACTCATCAGGCGCAGGGCACAGCCAGGTAAGCATACTAACCAGCAAATATTTACACGTGACCAGCCCTTTTTATCCCCTTACCCCTCTATTTTCCCACTCTTGTCTCTCCCAACATTACCTGAACTCCTTCCTTTTCCTGCCTTCGGTTTCTCCCCTAAACATTGCATAATAAGTCTGTCTGATCCCAAACTGCTTTTCCCCTGCATCACATATGTCCCACCCCAGACAACAACTCCCTTAATCCAAAAGGAGTGATGTCAAGAGCTGCTCTGGATGACTTATGGTGATGGAGTTTCACACTTGGACACTGGGGCTAATGGCTCTGCTGGGACAGCCCTGGGAGAGGCCCCAACAAGGTGTTCATTCCTCAGAAGTCCTTGATTTGTGTTCCCACCTGCCACTGTTCCCCTGGGCTCCTCTGGGCTCATGCAGATAGGCCTCTGGTGGGCTGATGGCCCCTGTGATGGGCCTGGATGTAACCCAGGATGATATCATTTGGGCTTCCCCTTCTGCTGTTTTCTCTTGGAGCTACTTGTGGGTGTACAAATGGGCTTTATCACATAACCCAACAAATTCCTTTTCCATGTGGTTGCTACTACAAAGTGAGTTATTTTGTCTCAGACTTGATTGATTCAAGTCCACTCCAAGTCCCCAGTGGGGAAAAAACTCTCTACTTAAGTTCTCAACTCAGAGGTTGCTTGATACCCCTACAAAGTAAAATAGCGCTCCTGAGCTTGTTTTAAAAAGGTAGCAACAAAGTCCACAGAGTTACCAGTTGCAATGGAGAGGAAAAAAACCTTTGGGACTGTGTTCCACACGGACATCTTCCATCTAGGCTAGAGGAAAAGGGTGAAATGCATACGAGAAGCTGCTCTGCTTTGCTGCTGTCTAGACAATATGTCTTCTGTAGATTAGATTCTGTAATTAGTTGCCAGAACATCCACTTTGTTCTTTTGTTCAAAGAAAATTGGCACAAAACTGGAAACTTATGCTTTAGGATCTAGAAGGAAGTGAATGTGATTAATTTTGTCTGAGAACAATCCAGAGAGAGCATCTCTAATGAGACTTTGAATAGTGAAAAAGAAAAGCAAACACTAATCAGCACAAGCACTGCTTGCTATGTTGGGTGCTATCTTATCAGTAAATTTAAGGCCAAATCAGTCAGCCGTAGGGCTCAGCAGATACTGGATGAGGAGTGACTGGTAAAGAGGCTCCAGTGATTTACATTCTTGGGTGCAGAACGCTGGGTGTAATTAGCACAAGCTTTTCACTGTGTCTTTAATCCTCCTCATCCAGACAGTACCATGAAGATTAATATTTACTGTGGCATAATTAATTAATTTCTGCAATCCTAAACTGCAGTTTGTGATATCACAAGGTCCCTGTACCCCAGAATATTTCAGGGGCCATAAATCTGGGCTACAAATGCAAGTCCATGTTTACTAGACTTCAGCTAGCCACAGCTCTTAGCAGCAGTTAGCCTTCATCTTCCGGCTAATGCTGTCACATCCTCTGAAACTCTAATCTGACTCTTCAGTTCTAGTCCTCAGGGAGAGATTTCAGCAAGTCTTCTAAGGTCATCAGTTTGAAGAGATGGTGCTGTTGAGAGCAGAGCTTGGTAGAATGCATTCTGCATTATTTTCACATAAACTGCTGTGGTGAAAGCTAACGGGAGAGAAAACTAACCTTGGAAACTCAGTAATCATCTGTCAGGAATCAATGACCTACTTTTGGAAAATTGTTGTGCCAGTTTACTGGCTGTTGTTCCCACCCCAGCAGCTTTTCTTGACTCCTCACCACTTCGTGAAAGGTTGCCTGTGCTGTAGGTTTTTATAATGGCATTTTCAGTTCCTGTAGCCTCTGACCTCTTTCCATGGGATTATAATTAAAAATGAGAACTGCTGTGAAGGGAGCAGAGTCAAAACAACCATATCGATCACCTTGTCACTCACTAAACAAGATACCCATTAATTAATGTTAGAAATTCCAATTAAATATTGGGATTCTGGATGCTACAACAAAGATTATGAAATATGAAAAGCTTGGGAGGGGTGTTAATTTTTTAAAATTATTATTATTTATATTTTTTTGCCAGAGGAGAAAGATGCTGTATGTGAACCTTGGAGAAACCTAGGAAGAAGTTTGTGGGTGGGATAACTTTTGAAGTCACGTGATGCTGGGGTTTGTTTTAATGATATATTGAATTGACTAGTTGCTGGTCAGCCATGTTTTTCTCTTATCCATCAGGTGTTATAATACCAGCTTTCTTTCTCATGTTTGTTTAGGGACAACAGGATGTCTTGCTTTCTTTCCTGTTGCAATGTTGGCAGGACCTCAGTCAGGATGCCTGGGGGAAAAAAAAGGCTTTGCTAGAAAAACTTGTACTTCTCAGTTTGTTATTTTGGCCACTTTCTTTGTATAAATTGATTTGTGTTCCTGTCAGATCGGCTGTCATCACTTGCACTTTCCTCTGTTTTGCTTTAACCCCTGTAGGTGCCTAAGCACTACACAGCTGCTGGCTAATTCTCCCCCAGCCTGTGTGTTATCAACATGGTTTTGCTCACAAATCCAAAACATAGCGTCATGTGGGCTGCTACGAACAAAATTAACTCACTCCCAGCTGGACCCAGTACACTCAAGAAGCAACTGTAGCCTTCGAAGTTTGTGGACATACACTATAGCGATTAAAAAAGCAATGCTTTTGCTGCCTTGTAGTGAGATAGAGAGCCAAAGGCAGACTGAAACAGTGTCATCAATGGTGTCCAGGTGTGCTGAGCATTTGGTAATTTCTTTTTTGTTGATTTTTCTTTTTCTACACAAGGCACTGAGTTTGAGGAAACTTGCTGTGTGAATGGTAATATCAGGGAGCTGTGTAGCAATCCTAAATGTGTTGTTTCCAGGATTAAGATATTTCAGGCTGTTGACTATCTTGAAATCCAACAATGACTGCATTAGGACTTAAATACAGGATACTATTCCCACAAATGGTGAGAGGGTGGATAATAACAGAGAAAAGTTGCTTCCCCACAGCTGGGAGCATTTTTCCATCCTTAACAGCCCCCGCACCACCCACCTGTTTCAGCAGTGACTGCTTCTGTCCTTCTACCACCATGACCCGTCACACTGCCTATATTTTGTAATGCAAGGCTGGTTTGTCCAGCAAAAGGCACTGCTCCTAGAATATTTGTCTCAGGGAGAAAAGAACTGAAATTGCATGCTGGTGCTTAAGGGGTAGGATAGAATTTGACTTTAAAAATATCCTTTGGTGCCTCTGAAATGAGCTGGGGAAAGATGAGCTGCAGGTTCATGGTCTACCTCTGAAAGAAGCACCTTAGAAATATTTACTGTTTGTGCACAGACAGAATGAGTCAGAACAAGAACCCTTCTTCTCCCAGAGAGAGTCTCACTTCACTGAGCTGGTGCACACTGATATATGACACATATGGCAAGTTTGCATTGCTACTGCTTCTCTGGAAACTTGCCCTTAGCAAACCTTTCAGCAGTGATATCTTCTTTTCTAATTGCTTATCTTCTACTCCTCTCAAGAAAAGCTGATTCTTGAGGTTTCAGGGCCAAGGAAACAGCTGCTGTCTTCTTGTTTCTCTTGTGCAAAGGGAACACAATGCTTGAGAAGACTTGATACCACGAGGAACCTGGCCAAGATGCCACAGATGAGTTTGATCAGTGAGAATTTTTATATCATTATAAACCATTTTCTAGCTAGTGGAAAATGCAATATGCTGAACACTTTCATTCTGAATATGAAACGTTAGAAAGGCTGAGAGAAGTTCTCAAGTAATTTTCCAAGTTAAATATCTTTTTGATTCGTGTCACTTCAGTGGTTGCTATATTAAACAGTCATGTGTGCACACTTCATTATGGAAAAATAGCTTTTTCCTCTTGGTGGATTTCACAGTATCCAGGCCTGATCATGAATTGGAGGTCAAATCACCAAGTACCGTTTTAATCATATGAGGATATCTTATTATTTTTGTTTGCTCATGGATTTCAAGTAAAGAATCACGAGTAAGCCTGAAACAAAACAGGGAAGTTATTATGTTAATTAATTGTTAATGTAAGAGTAGGTTCAGGTAAGGGTTTAATTGTGTATTAAGAAACTGTTAGTATGCTGACATAATCTGTATTGGTCTGTTCCCTTTTTGTGGTGGGGGAATCTTATTTGAAATTATTCAGCCCCCTGTATTGAACTGGTAGGGAAAAGAAGAAGTGTAGCTGGTATTGCTTTTGAGTCACATCAGTATCTTTCAGGTTACAAGCTGTTGCCACCTTCACCAAGCTGTTAGCATCTTTGGAACTGCCTGGTGAAAAATGTTCTTACAGCATCCAAACATTTAAACAAAACTGAAGTCTTCTGTCTAGCATGGTACTCCTCTTGAATTCTTGGACTTTTGCTTTTAGCTTTGTGAGGAGGGACAGTATTTGCCGAATTGTTCTGCTGCATGCAAAGCCACAAACCTTTCTTAGCTGAGTTGGGGAAAGATGTCATACATTTGATATTTCATTGTCCCAAACCCCAAGTCCTTTTGTAATCATGTGAGGGGTTCTAGATCTGAATGGGTTCCCTCCGTTCCAGCTGGCACGTACAGTTGAAGATGTGCGCATCTTGTAGAGTTTGTAATGGCGCAGGGTCTAATTTGAATAAAGTGGGTTTGCATGTCCAGTGCAGTAGAAAAAATGCCAAGTGCAAATGTTAGTGGAATATAATCATTCTTTTTTTAAAGGCAGAAATAATACAAAAATGCAAAAAAATATAAATTGCGAAGAGGCTTCTTGAAAGAGCTATAGATGTGTGAGGACTTTTTTTCATTGTAGGCTTGTAAGGTGAGTTTGCTCAGTAGAACAGTGAATGAAGCCAGGAGTTTATAAAGGACTTTTACAAATTAAGTATCTATTGCTGCTAAAATGTTGCCAGATCTACTGTGGAAGATGGCATCAAATATATTGCAACAACTCTGATTCAACTTTAATACAAGAAAGGAAGAGAAGAAGCCTATTTGTAGATGACCACTGAGATTTTTGGAGGTCAGTACACAGCTGGCCAAATCCTGTGCTGGTAGTTACCATAACAGTGTAAAAGGAATTGCATACACCCCAGTTACACTGTTACTATAGCCCATTCTGCCACAGCCTCACTCTCATGAAAATACTGATCATAGTTCTGGAATTACCAAAATATTGATGGCACAAGTGTGGGTAATAGCACTGCCTTTTTTGTGATGGGCATAAAATAAGCCTCATCTAGTTCCATGTTTTGTTATACTAAACAGAATGAAAGTGTGTTGCTTCCAATTTATTATATTGTGATATTTTGCTGCTTAGGGTAATTTTAGATTAAGGGAAACTTCCTTCCTAAATCGTCATTGTCATTGAAAGCAGTGCCAATAAAATTGACCAGTTCTTATTGTAATCAAAGTTTATAATGTTTCTCTCACTGGTCACACTTTGATTTATTTCAAGCATATTAAAACACTCTGCAACAAAGCAGATGAAGCAGCATGAAAGCTATATGAAAACGCAGAATGGGGTTTTTTGTGTGTTTTGCAGGGTTTTTTTTGTTGTTTGTTTTGTGGGTTTTGGTGGTTTGCTTTTTGGGGTTTTTTTTCCATCATTCTCATAGGGCTTATTTTCCTGAACGCACTGAAAACATTATCCAAATGTCAATATTTTTGCTGCAAGTGTTGTAGATTCGAAGTTTCCAGCTCAACACACTTAGTGGTATTTTTTTCAATTTCTCACTGGCTGGGTGACTCCTCTAGCAGCACAGCAGTATTTGACAGGGAATGCTGTATCCAGCAGGGCTGCATAGAGAGAATCATTTATGAGCCCAAATGTCATGTGTGCTTCGGCTGCAGGTGCCAGTACCCAGTTCAAGCAAACTTCTTGACTCTAGTGGTACTCCATGTGCCTGTTAGAATGAAGGCTGAGCACCGTCTTGTGGTGCAGCTGGAGATTTTCTAGATTCTTCTCACTTCATGTGCTGAGCAACCTAAATATATCTCCAGAGAAACATAATAATTTTGTGATTTTGTGGTGTTGCTTTCCCACCTGTGAAGGGGTTGGAGGGTAAGTTCAAGCTGCTTTTTGGAAAGTAGTAAAGAGGAAGATTGTGTTCATTGGCAGAACTATCTGGAAAAGGACTTCAATACAAGTAGGTTCTTGACAGTAGTGCTGGGCTACCATATAATTTATGCTTTATAGGAAGCAGGTTCCTTTTGCACAGTGTGTACTGTACCGTAGGCCTCTTCTAACCAACACAGAAACCAACCACATGCTCTGCTTCCTTGAAGTTACTTCTTTTCGTCTCGGATGAAAACAGTTGATGCTGAAGCTTTGTGGCTTAAATGCTACGAACAGCCCAAGAACGGAGACTGAGGGGACTCCTCGGCCCCTGCCAGGCTGTGGTGGACACTACTGTTCTGTGTTTCTGACAGCTGCAGCAAATCAGACCATCCTAAATTCAGTATTCCTTCCCAGGGCTGAAATCCACATAACGTAGTTTATTTAAAACATTTGTTTCTGCCACATGCATCTGGTTACAAAAGTATGGTTCAGGAAACACAGTGATAAAGCTAAAGATCAGGTTTGAAGTAATAAGAAAAGTGTACTTGTATAAGCATGTCCAAAACATCCTTATTAAAATATATCATACAGAATACCTATAGAAATGTTTAACAGCTCCCAAGATCAGAAGTTTTCATTAGAAAAAGATGCCTTTTCTAATAATGCATATGAATATGTGGTTAATCCCTCATAATAGGAACAGCCTAGGGTGGATGGCAGCTGACAGGTAGGCAGGCTGAGAAGGTAGGGAAGATACTTATTAAACCCAACTATTGGAAAAAAAATATCAGTGATATTTACATAGCTGATAGGCAGTCACTCCTAACCAGTTAGGCATGAATTCAGAAAGGAGTTTCCATGGTTAAGTACTGAAATACCTGGATTTCAGGTAAAATCCTTAAAAGCATATTAGCCCAAACTTGATGTAACGCACTATAGCAGCCATATGTGAATACAGGGGCTGTAAAAACTAAGGGCAGCGCTTGGAAGACATGATGTTACTTTAAAGCCAAACCCTCAGCTGAAGCAGCTGGAACTTGTCTAAGATTTCTGAGCAGGAGCAATCAAGCAAATAGAGAGGCAGTCTGTTTTAAACTAATATTAGAATTGCATCTGATGTTCATTTTATAACCAAAAAGTTTACTTTAAATCTCTGAAAGATCTTGTGCTTTGCTTTACCATGAATCCAACTGGATATTTTTTGAGCTGAGTCAAGGTAAATCAGAGAAATCAGTGTGTTTCACAACTGCTCAAAGAGTGATTCTGGCAAGGGAGGTGTTTGAGAACAGGACAGAGGAACTTGGGCTCTGAGGTTTGTTTAGGGGACCAAAGGGCTGGAGAATGTTTCCTACCAAATTGCAAAGAGTGAGTGCAGAGGGTTGGTTGTGGGAAGGCATTCTGCTGAATGGGTGCCAGCCAACTCCCTTGCTATGGGAAACAGAAAAGTAAAAGATACTTCCCTGTTTCAGGTAAACTTTGATGCATCATAAGGAAATATATATTCCTTATTTTGAGAGAGGTATTTTTCTGCTTTGCCCTTCCAGGCAGCTCCTTTTGTCCGGTTCCCTCAAAAGGAGTTAAAATACAATTCTATTCCTCTTCCTTGCACCTCTTTTCATAGTTTTCAAATGTTGTCAATTATTTCTGTATTATAAGGGGAAAAGACCCCAGATTTTTCTTCTTGATTGCTGAAAATAAGGTTTTCAGCAGTCCATTAGGAGGTTATTAAGATGTTTTTTCTACTTTAGCTCTAATTTGCAGAGGTACTGAACCTGGTGAGTCCCTGTTGACTTTCACAGGATTTTAAATCTTCAGCGTTTGTGAAGAATCAAATCTTAAGGACCTTGTCCTTAAGAAATCCACTGCCAAATACTAAGGGGAAATCTTCAGAACTGAAAGTATGACACGTGAGAGGTACTGTATCATTTTTTCCAGTTGTGAGGTAAATAAAGTAAATGCGAGTTCTTGGGGCAAGTATGTCTTCATATGGGCAGGGCTATTGCCAGTCTTGGTGATCACTTCTGAATCATGCAATGTACCTAACGGATCAGGTTTTCCTATGGGATTTAATCATCATGATCCAAAAAATTTATGTCTGAGAAAACTGAGGCTCTCAGTTACTTTGCTTTGAATGCAAAAAAAGTGTGGTTTAACTTGTCACAGATATACCTCTGGGGATCAGCATTGTGTTTAGACTCAGTGGCCAAACATGAACTTGTTTTCATATAAGATTTCTGCTTTCAGTCTTTCTGATTGGGCCAGAAAGGAGCTTCAGGAGTGCAGAAGAACTTGAAGATACCTATAGAACTATAGATACTTATAGAACTGCAGTTATAAACTAAAGGGAGTGATGTATAGTAAAATATGTCAACCCACTTCCCTTTTTTGTGGGGGAATGGTAGCTTCATCTGCAACTGGGCAAGGTAATGGATTGCTTTATTTTGATATCTTTTTTTTTGGTCACAGCACTGAAAGTATATTTCATTCTGTTTCATAGTGGGATGAGATTTGAGCCTAAAATTAAAAATCCTTTCTTAGGAGTTCTTAAGCATATTTTTATCTTTGGTGTATTCTTCTTATGGTGATGATTTAATCCTTACAAGACTGCAATAGCTGTGGCATTAGTATCCCCATGGAATTACTGAAAGACAGAGTGTGAAGTCATTTTATGCAGAAACAGTAGCAGTGACATTACGGGCTTTCAGCCCTGCCCTAACACAGCACCATTATCTGAGCACTTCTGATAGTGAGGGAAAGCTTTGTTGCAGCTATTCAAGCCTGAATAGCTGTTCAGCAGAGAGGGAAGGATAAGCAAAGAGAAAGTTAAAGCATTCTTACTCACTGTATTACCTTACTGCACTAATGATATACGGAGGGATCCAACTTCTACTTTTGTAAGAAGGGTCGGTGTGTAAATTTATTGCCAATGCACTTTTTGGAAATTTGTACGCCGCTTACTGATTGAAAGGGAAGTGTTTAGCTGCTTTTCAGACTACAAGTATACTTGAAATCAGTCTGTTAGGGATAAAACAATGTCCATGTACTGTGAATACTTAATTGTATCCATACTGAAAAAAAACCCCTCCTCACATTGTTCCTCAAGTGACAATATTTCCAGATCTTTTGCTTCCAGGTAGCAGTAAGTCTTCTGAAGCTGCAGTAGGTGCTGTGTAAAACCTGGATAGATTTTGCAAGGGCAGAGAAGAAAATCAAGGAAGAGATTTCCCAAGGGCATTGAAAGCACATTTCAAGATCAGGTGTTTTCTGAAGAATATGATCTGAAGTACTAACAAACTGGCTAGCATACAATTTCCATGGCTACAAATACAGAGGTGAAACAAACCCAAACCCTATTTCCTAAGTGTCAAAGACTGCAGGGAAGTTTGAGTTGGTTCTTACTGTCACTGAGTGAAGAAAAGCTCACAACGGAAAATCAGGTGGTGGTTACAGTGTTGCACATTGTTCTGCTTGCTGTTAGTTTAAGAATACCATAAGTGAAGAGGCCGTAAGGAGCCATTGTGCTGTGACAGTACGGCTCAGTGGGGACTGTTACTCTGCAGAGACAGTTGTTCCTACATCTCTTTAGTCACCGGTCCACTGTCCCATTCTGTTCCTGATTGGTTGACCCACGCTTCAAACTTATTTTTTTCAAGCACCGAGAATTCTGTCTATAGCTTCTAGGATCTCCCCAGTAGCTAGAGACAGAGTCTAGCACCCCAGATAGCACTCCCCAATCCTACCTCACTTCCACAGCATTCTACTGTGACCAGCTCTTCTATGTTCACAGGCAAGAGAGACCAGAATATTTGTATTTGAAAAGGATGAGTCAGTTTGGGTAGGTGAACCAGTTCACATCCAGAACCCCATTACTACCTGGTATTTATTCTAACATCAGAGAAATACCTGTATGTCGACATAGTAGACAGGTAGTCTAGCCTGGCTTTGATAAAAACCATCATCTTGGTGCCCTCAGAGCAAAGGATATTACAGAATATTATTATCAGCTTTCCAGTAGTGTGTAGCTAATGATAGTCACCTGCTTGTCAGAAGGCTTTAGCATCAGAAGTCGTGAGTGTCTGTAACAGCTTTAATATCATCAGTACAAAGGTATTGTGTAAACATATATAGTGCATATGAAAGAACAATGAGTTCCTGTTTATTACCCACAACATTACTCTAATAAACCGCTGTAAGATGCAATGTTTTCCAAAATATTAAAGGCCAGATTGTCCTGCTGGTGCAATTTGGTGGAATCACGGCAAGCAAATCTTTCCCTTTTATGTGTGGCAATTAATTGCTTGAAAGAAATCAACATCCATGGAATATGTGTAATTTTAGATGTAGTTATTTAGATGCAGATACCATCAATTCCATAAAAAATGCCACACTTACAAACATTAAAGAAAAAAAATGATAACTTCAATTGAAATAAAGAAAATTAACTTAAATGAGCAGGAAGATCTGGACATATTTACAAGAATAAGTGTGCAATGTTCTATCCATAGATAATCAAATCTTACCATGTATTTGAAAGTGTTATTAGCAGTTTTCTCTCTCCTCTTCTTTGAATTGCATGCATTTGTTGATAGTTTCCATAAGAGCACATTGAAAGAGATAACTGTGTTTCTTATACCACTGCCTATGTCTTCAGAAACAGTGAGAAATGATGGACCCACTCCTTAAACAAAAATGAAACAAATGCTCAGTCTCCTACACCAGCAGTAACTGGACTGCTGTAGATGTAGTTAGTATGTACAGTTTTATAGGCTTGGGATTTATGCACTGTACTTCAGAGTCAGTCATGATTTCCATAAAAATGACAGAATAATTAGGACAGAATAATGAGGTTATTAAGAAATGATATTACTGTTGCCCATGATTACATATCTCACTCTTCTGGATGGCTGAAATATCTGAAGACTGGGTAACAGGTTACATGGTTTATAATATTATCCATATATGTTTTGTTTTTTTCATTACTACACATCAGAACCAGACAGCTACCTTACATACATGGCAAACTCTGATCCCGCTCTGAACTTTTTAATGTGTGTTTTCAACACTGCATTCAACTCAGCATTTTGCTGCTGCTGAAATAATATTTCACTTAAGCTGTTTGAGTCTGCAAAAGCTGACATTTGCTTACTTGGGTTTCTCTAGAATACATAATATGTGTTTTGATGATGATCATACTCATTTTACTATGCTCCCTTTATATATGCTGATCCTAATTTTGATAAAGTAGGCTTTGTGTGATAGAGCAAAATAAGTTGAAATAGATGTGGGAGTTCTCTTCTGTTTCTGTGTTCTGACCCAAGTTTGAAAAATTATATCAGATTAGCAGAAGGGAAATTGATTTATGCTTGTAAGAATTTCAGTGGGCTTAGTTGCTGTAAGAAGAAATATTAAAGCTAAAATTTGCTTGTGTCCTAAAAAATAATTAATTCTGTAAGTAACAGCTAAGTGGTGATGGTGACCCTGTGCCACAGCAGTATGATCTGTTTACCCTGTGAAACGGTCTGCTGAGTTTTACATCAGTGTAGTTTCCCTTTGGCCTGCGCATTGGGAAATGTCATTTCAGCCGTGACTGAATGCCGTTCAGACGGCTTTCTTCTTTACACTCAGTGAAATGTCTAGAGTTGTGGCTCTTGTTGTTTCGCTTGGCAAGTGGCAGCAGGTCAGCGAAACACCATCAACATTAAACTTCACGGCTTTGGTGAGGTTCTTGTCTTGGAATTTGAGATGACACTGAAGTGGATTCTTCCTAGACATCTTCATGAATATTCATATGATTATCAGTTCTCTGGGTACAATCAGAATTTTACTGGTTTTAACTGTATCTTACTCCTGGCATTTCATTCCATATAGAGATACGTATTTGGAGAGAGAGAGAGATATGTATGTATATATAGAGCCTAGTGCCACCCACGTAATGGGAATCTGGTCCTGCTTCTTGCTGGAGAAAAGACAATGTTTCTTTTGAATTTGAATCAGGAGCACAAAGACAAGTATTATCAAGAAAAGAATTGTAATGTGCCTCCTGTAGAAAAGAATGAAATGTGTTCTTGGATGAGGTTTGAAAAGACATGGTATCTTAGCTGGGTGAAAGAGGCATGGAGGAAGTGCAGGGGAAAAATATCTCGTGTCAGAAGAGACTAAATTATGTGTGAGGAGATAGAAAGAGATTGAAAAGAGGCCAGTTTTAAATAACCAGTGAAGGTGAAAGATCTAAAAATAAAGAAAGAAATTGTAGTTTTGACAAGGTCAACTTTAAATGTCTAAAAGTAGAGAGCAATCATTTTTTCACTGGATCTTGAAAAGGCTGGGGAACCATCAGAGGTATATGAGAGGGGAGGGTGATACGGTCGTGAGCATAGAACACTGATTTTTTTTTTTAAGTGAACAAATCTTCTCAAGTCAGAACAGAGAGAGAATGGGGACTCACACTTCTGATCTGGGTGTATAATACGTAACACGTGGCAAATTGGCTTCTAAATTCACTCAGCTTGGTCTTAACCTGTTTGTTTTGGAACCCTCACGTACCTTGAGAATAATTGTTCTCTGCCCTTCTGTAAATAACCCCAAACAATAGCAGAGCTCTGGCAGCTGCTGCTTTGATCTGAACATACAAAACCACATCAGTAAGGCAGCAGCTTTGGAATATAAAAGAGGAAATCATACTCAAAACCACAGCATGTGTGAGTGCATGTAATTTTTAGTATAGATTGGAGCCATTTTTCTTTACCTACTGATTCCTGGGAGAGATTTAGTTTTTTGAATTGCTCTGCTGCAATTGCTGAACATTCTTTTGTGCAGTGTGTGCATGTACACTGAGTGCATCTATCAGTTGGCATATTGCCCTTAATGGTTCTGCATGTTTTTGTGTCTTTTCAAAATCTATCTATCTTGCGAGTCCGTCATTCATTTGGTCTTTCAGTCTGTCTAATCTTTTTATGATTTTATTGATTTGTTCATGCCAAGGCTACAGAAGAAAGAAGCCATTTTAACTGCTCTGTAAATAGCGAGAACAAGCCAACTGAGTGTATATGTCCTGCCTGTGTTTTCAAGGCAGGTCTAAGAATGTGTTGCTACTCCCCCTGAAACCACTGCCAAAAAAACCTAGGTGGGTTTTTTTGTGGTATCTTCATGGGGCCTTGCATACCTCAGGAACTCTCAGGATGGGTGTTAGAAACAAACAGGTTGAGGAAGGAGAGCTGTTTACCATGAAGTGAGCCTCTTCATTACCAGAAACTTTTTCCATTCTTTATTCTTTTTGGGGAAGAAGCTGTGCTCATAGGGGCTGACCTGCAATTGTGTTGGTTTAGTGCCTGATACACTAAGGTCAGCTTTGCTTTCCCTTCTCTATGCACCTTGACTCAGTGCTGCAAAATGTTTCACAGGGTTGCAGGAGTGCTAGTGTCATTGTAGCCTGATGTTTTGTTTCACAAACACTGTTCTAAATGCTTTAAATTTTGGATTATTTTTTTCTCTGGAAAAGGCTGTGGGAGAGAGGTGTTAACCAGCAGGTTGATTCTGCAGAAATAATGCAGCAGTAATGCACAGAAGTTTTCATCAGGAGTGAATATTTTTTTGCCTAGATGAAAATAAACACCACATTTAATAATCTGTGGCTATATAATATATCTGTAGCAGTGCCTAGCGCTGCTCATTGAGCTTTGCTTTCTCCTAGGCACTCTGCGTCTTCCATGTCTTCAGCAGCTTTTTCCTTAAGAACTGCAAATTAGGCTGGCAGCGTCAGTGAAGTTCAAGCTCTACCGCTATTGGGGAGCTTGAGACAAAAGCTGGGGTGCTGATGCAGGGAACTAAGTGCAGGCACAGGAGGTACATCAAGTCACATGAAAAGACAAGTGGTATGGAGTCCCAGTGAACATAAGGGCAGATGTCATTCCACTAGCTAGGTTATCCAGGATCATTACTGTCCTGCATACTCTGTCAGATGCAGCATCCAACACCAGCAGTGCAATGACTGCTGGTATCCAGTGCCTTTTCCCCAAGTCTTTGCTTTTAGTCATTCAAAGGAGACTTCCTTCTTTAGTAGTAACAAGAAAGGACTTCATTTGCTTCTTAATAGAAGGGACTGAAGAGCCTGGCTCCGAGCTCTCTGAGCCATTATTTAATTTTTCTATTCTTGCTAATGTTATTCCCTCACTGGTCATACGGCTGGCATGCTCCCCCAGAGGGCCAGCACTGAGGTCTGAACTCAGACTGCCAGCTGAACCCTGTGTGTTGAGAGGTACCAATGTCTCCATGCTCTACAGACAGTTCCACTTTTCAAGCGGTTTTACCCTGGATCAGTAACAGCATCAAGACTATTCCTGCTGGCTTGTGGTTCTGGTCGCTACTTTTTTGTTACTGAAGTGCTCTGGAGAATTTTCATACTGTGCAGTGCAGGCTTTATGAGCAAAACTGCCCAATCCATTTGCCCTTCTAAAGTCAAATCTCAAGTGTGTGACAGCAGACTGTCCTTGGTGCTTTTTCAGACAAGCTTAGATTTTCAAAACTGGTATTTAACTTTTGACGTGTATGGATAAAAAACATCAAGAAGAAATAATGCAGAAGTATCCTCTCACTCAAAAGTTATACATCTCACTCCAATCTCCCCACAGACAAAGGTGAGAATTAATTCCTCAAAATACTGCATGATTTTGATCCTGCTCTCAACTTCATAATTTTTGAGTCATCAGAGATTAATCCTGTGAATTAGGTTCACTTTGCTCTGAAAAGGGAGCTCCAGTTTTGCTGCTAGTTGGTTTTGTCTTGATATTTCTTTCAAGCCAAGAATTCTGAAGTGCTTTATGAACAGAAAGTCTCATAGTAGGTAGTGCTAAATGGGACCAACTGGTTACCTGCTGCAGAGCAAAAGCCCACAAGCATCCCCTTCCCACCTGACAGATCTAACACTGCTTTCTTCACTCGTAATAGCCTACCTGGTGACAATTCCTGGCACTCTTGCTTGCTAAACACTAAACCATGATGTCTGTTAGCATCTTCCCCTTTCTATGAACACTGGAAAAATAAGCCATAGGCTGAACTACTGCTGTTAAAATACGTTTATTCTCAGCAGGAATCTGGCTTTTTGTTATTTATTGACACTGAATATTTAAATTACAACCTTCTAATCTTTCATTTACAGCATTTAGAGGATGTTGAATAAATTAAAAATAAAATGCCACAATATTCCGCCTTGACAGGGGATCTGACAGGGAATCAACATTTTCAGAAATGTGGGTTTGGTTTTCCAGCATATGTAGCTCCCGTCTTTGACAGGACATGTACTGTGTTCAATATGCCTAAGGCCATATATGTCAAAAGCTAAATACCAGTTTTGATAATCTGAGCCTGTCTGAGAAAACACTGAGGACAGTCTGTGGTCTCACACTGGAGATTTGACTGTGTCCCTACTTTAGAAGGGCATACAGATTGAGTAGACAATTTTGCTCATAAAGCCTGTACTTCAGTGTTAGTCACGAACTACAAAGGACTATGAAGGATGTGAATCACTGCTCTCTGTGAATAGTATTGCTAGAAAGAGGCCTTGCAGGTTTGGTGATTGAATTATTAACTGTATTGCCCTGATGGGAATGTGTGACTAATAGCAAGACTTAAATTTAGATGTTATGCTTTGGAGCTACTCTTAAATGGTAGGTTGAAGCCTTTTTATCAGTTTCATTTTAAAATCGTGGTAGCAGTGGTCGGTGTGGTACAAGGTATCGGAACAAGTGCAGTGAGGTGCCCTAGAAAGTGCTGGGACAATGACCCACAGAAGTGGTACAACCCATGTCAGCCCAGACAGCTTATGAACAACAAATTCAACTTTTCCACTGAGTCACCCATCTTGAGCAAAACACATAGGCCTTGAATTGTCTACAGTTTTCTATTTTCAAGAGTTCAGCTTTACTGGTACCTCTTTAGTCATTATTATCTGCTTTGCATCATATGTTTTGAGGCCAGAAGACACCATTATGATCTATCCTGACCTCCTGTATGACACAGGACTTAGTCATTTCTGCTTGTAACTGCCCTTTGAGCTATGAAATATCTGTTTAGAAACACATCGTATCTGAATGCATCACTGACTTCAGCACATTTGTCTTAGAACATGTATCTACGCTAAGGATTTACAAGTCCCTTAAAATCATAGGGGACATTAATCAATTACACATGCAATATAGGTAGTAAAGCCATAAATTAAGCTCAAGTTCCTTGAGTCCTGAATCTGTACGTTTTTTTTTCAGAAACCATGACTACTGAACACCATTCCCAGTGCTCAAAGCTAGGCTTATCCCATTTCCATCTTGGATAGCATTATTTGGATCCTCTGGTAGTATTACTGAAAAAACAATGTCCTGAATTGTACTGCTGGGATTTGGTACCTCAGTGACTTTATATCAGACCCTGCCTTTTTACAGACTATCTCAATGCCATTTTTTACTAAGGTTTTCCGAAAGCTGTGCAAAGCCTTCAGCCCTGCCCGGCCTGCCCCACACCATGTGCGTCCTCAGCAGATGGAGGCTTTGGTGGGAGCTGTGGTCCTCCCTGAGGTTCTGGATAAAACATGGGGTCTCCTACAGGAGCATGGGAGATGGTTTAGCACATAAGATGTTGGCAAGGTATGAAGAAAGTTTACTTGAGCTCTCGCTCCAGTTGGTCTACTCCAAGAGAGGTGGAAGCCAGTCCTGGTTGTAGCTCTTCTGAGTGAGTGGGGATGTGCCTTCATGTTGAGGTGGGACAGATGGGACCTGGTACCATTTGCGTGGCCAGATCATGTACAAAACAGCCCTGCTCAATACTGGTAGAGCACAGAAGCTGCCTGGGCATTCCCCTCACCCACAGGTGTGACCCCTCAGGCTGCAAAATTAATGAGATTTCATCCTGATGCAGTCCACCTGGGACTGCCCGGCCAACGGCCTTTCCCCTTGTGTCATGGCACCCTTCTTTTGCCCTCAGCCACCCAGGTGCTGGCTTGTTTTGCAGGTGCCTTGTAGTAGCTTCTAGAAATCTCTGTGTTATGATATTCTGGCTTTCCTCTCCACCCCCATGCCCTGAGCAGCTGTAATACCTCACCCCTGTCTAGCATGTCCCATTGCCAACGCTGTTACAGACCAAGGCTTTCTTCATCCCAGTCTGTTGGCTCATTGCACCTCTGCCCTTCAAAGCCCAAGCACGTATTACATTTAAAAGGCCCCCTCTCCCGTTAAATAAGAGGTGGATGGGGACAGCAGGTGTGGCCACTGAAGTGCTAACGTTCAGCTGGAGCTGGGACATTGAAGGCACCTGGGGGGCTGGGGCTGAGGGGAGCTGTGCTGCTGCAGGCCGGCGCCATGCGCTGCTGTGAGGTGAGGCCGGCTGCCTTCCCCCCGTGCCCAGCTCTCCTGCGGCGGGCGAGCAGGCTGCGTGCGGCTGCAGGTCAGTGGGGCTGGGTTGGGGGTGCTGGCCCTGTGGGCTTACCTGTGCTGTGTGGGGAATGTGGTGTTCAGGTGTATTTTCCCTTGTTGTGCCATTTCCTCCTCCCTTTTTCCCCTGGGGATTTTAAGCGGTAGTGTAAGTCAGGCTGAGAGGAGGATGTGCTGATGCTTTCTCGTTTAGACAGGATATAGTTTGCCTTTGCTAAATATTCCCCTTTTTTGTCTTCTAAAATGGAAGTCTTGCTGTCCTTTGTGTGCTTCCAGGAAGGCAGGGACAGGCTTGAGGCCATTACTTGGGAGGCAGGGGGTTTGCCGGAAGAATGGCAGAACAGGGAGTGGAAGTGGGGTTTTAAAGTCTTCTGTATTCCGAGCTGTAGCCTGTGCTGATCTTTCCTGTGACACAACTTTAAGAAACATTTAAGAACCTGGGATGCTAGATGAAGTCTGGTGTTTGCTTATGTTGTCTAATGCTACTTTCAGTAAGCTCCGCCGCTGCACTTCTGAGACTTATTTATAGTTGCTTGTCTTGGATGTAACTGAATCTACTCTCCCAGCATTCTCAAATGAATTAATAAGGATTTCCCAGTCAGTTTACAGCTCACCAGGTTCCTACTGCTTTCCTGTCTGAATGTCTCATTGCTGTCTGTTCTCCCGTTTATGTGCATTTTACTTAGCGGAGAGGTTTTTCTCTGTGTTGGCGTGGGAGGGCTGCACAGCTAGGCTTGCACTTGGACCTCTGTGAGCCTTACATCTCATGGTGCAGACCGCCAGCCCGGGAGCTGCGATGTCATGGTGCACATGAAATGTTCAGATTTACTTGAGGCACACAGCTGAGGCAATGCTTTGTACGTTTTTCCCTCATTCTGCAGCTGAAATAGCATGTTTCAGAGGGCCATTTTAGAAGAGGCAGGCCTACCTGAGAGCTGGGAGAACAAAGTCTAAATTACTTTTTTTCTCCTTCCTTTTCAAGTGTTACTCATTTCATTGGGACAGGCAGTAGGCTGAGAGACTCTGTGGCATCAGTGGATGTTATTCCCCTCCCTGACTCCCAGTGTTTCTGAAGAGACTCATTCTCCTTCCTCCCCTGTCCCCGTGTTCTGCTAAGTAGCATGCATATATGCGGATGAAAAAACTCTAAGGAAATGGTATTGAGAAAGGAGGCTGAACACGAATGGTATGAATACAGCAAGCCAAGGAGGGAGAAGGAATGAGAAGGTGAACAAGAAACAGGTGAAGCAGTGTTTAACATAGGAAGGGGGGAAAATAACAGAAAATGGAGATTGAAATCCAATGGGAAGGAAGCTGCTAAGGGAAAAGACACACAGGCATCTTGCTCTTTTGCTTTCTGGCACCTACATAAACAAAAATACTTTCAACAAATGTCTAATTAGCTAGTGTGCCTCACAAATACTGAGGCAAAGAAACATTAAAAATATTTACATGCTTGTATGTCTAGTAAGAATATATACAATTGGGATGTGGAACCCGCTTTATGATTTTAGGGACATTTCTCACTGGTTAGTGCTCTGGAAGAAAACTTATTCTCCAGGTGCCCTCTGTATATGCGGACTTCTGTGACCTGTGAAATGGAATTTCTAAGCTGTGAACAATGTAAAATATTACTAACAATAAAAGGTCAAAATTACTGGATCCATTCAGATTTCTAAAAATGAGAGATATGAAATTACACACTAGAATTAAAGGGGGGAAATCACTGATTTTGTCTGCCTTCTGTGGGGGGAGCGCCCCTCCTCTTCAGTGTATAAACACAGTTTCTGGCTGTGTTCCTACATTCATAAATTGTAAAGTTGGCAGGAATCCTTGAACTCCTGTATATCGCAGGCCATCGAACTTTGCAGAATTGCTTTCTTTTTACTTTAAAGCTTTAATCTTGGGGAAAATAAGACAACTTGGTTTCAGAAAGTTTCTTTGAGTTTAAAAATCCATCTTAAATTTGAACTCCACTGTGAGTCTGTTTGCTACCAAGGGGGACGGTACTTACCTTTACCTTTTCTTGATGGTAAGCTGCTGTTCTTGTGCAGTATTTTGCCATTTACTGCAAACAAGGGGCTGTTGGCTTCTGTTCTGGAAGTTCTTCCTTGAGAGATTACCTGGGCTCCTCTCATCAGGGAGCAAGGGTGATTTATTTTCTGCATGTACTGTGACTAGAACAGCCTAATGCAAAACATGGTAGTGGCTTTGGGTGTGAAAGCCAGTACGAAAGCACCTTCTGTAGCTCTCTTGAGTAGTTAATGGGAATAACTTCTAGGTTTTGAGTTCTTGTCTTGAGACTGGTAATCTCTTGTTAACTGGATCTGTATCCCTGATATTTTTGGTTTGGGTTTGGTTTTGGTTTTTTTTTTTAATGTTATTAAGGTTTTTCATCAGTAAGCATGACGTAATTGAAACTTGGTAACATGCGGAGAAATCCTCCTACAGAGGAAGATGTAATACATACATCGGTAGCTGTGCAGCATTTGGGCCACTAGTGTTCCTAGATCCCTTTCTGACTTGGAAGCTGAAGGATTTCTTTCTGGAGAAAACTAGATAGCAGGTAGTGTTGAATTTGTTAACGGCTGAGTTATCTGAAAAGAATAAACCTGGGGTACATGGTTATAAAAGCACGAGCCATTCTTATTGCATTCAAGGGTATGTTTGTAAGAATGATTTGTGTTTTCCTCCATTTTACGTGGCTAGGACATACAAGGGTGATGGAGTACAATGTTGAGATTAGTTATGCATAGTATAACTTATGAAAGTCCTTGTGGCTTTCTGTGTGACACCTAGATGTGCTACAATGGAGTTACAGAGCATGGTCTGTTGTCTTTGGAAAGAATGAGAAAATAGGAATCAGTTAAACTTGGTAGCTTTAGTGCAGACGATTGAAAAAGAAAGCTGTAAGAACCAAGCGTGTGTTGTTTTTTTTTTTAAAACACACACACACACACACAAGCAAAGAAAGAACCAAAACCCAAACAACAACAAAAAACCACACCAAAAATTTCACTGTGGTAAGTTGAAAGTCTGAAGGATTTATTTAATTACTTAATCAAAGGAAGATTTCACTATGGAATGTGAGTGATGAAGATCTTTAGTCATCACTTGTGCTGCAGACAAAGCAAAGGTGATCAGCAAATGCGTTACTTTGTATATGGAAAGGTGCCAGTTGATGATCTCAGAATAGTTCAGTTGGAATGAAAATGATCAGAAAATGTTCTACATGTGTAGTGTGTGATGTATATATGGTTTTTAAGCCTTAGAGGTCAAATAAAGATTACAAAAACATGTTTTAAGAATGAAACGATTGATTTGTAAAACATCAGTTCTGATTTCTAGTAAAATCTGGACAGTTGAAAATAAGCTAGAGTATTGGTTAATAGCTGTCTGGACAGTTGAAAATAAGCTAGAGTATTGGTTAATAGCTGTTGCAGTGCCACTGTTGAGGAAGGGGAAAGATGGCAGAGTGGATGATGTGTGTTATACATGCCCCATTTTGTTATTTGATCAAGAGCATGAAAGAGATGATGAGTGTAGTGTCATGAGCAGATAAAGGACACGGCTATTATAATGTCTAGGTGAACCAAACAGGTGATGGAGAGGCAAATGTTGTGGGCAAACCAAACAGCCTAAATTTTTCTTGAATAAGTGGGCTCGTTTGGGTAAATGACTTCTTAATACAGCCTGTGGCAAACTCCTGCTTCTAGGAACAAAGACCATTGCTTACTTGGGAAGCAGTGCTTCTGAAAAGGAGCTGGAATTTGTTTAGCTATTTGACCATATGCTTCTTCTAATTTTGTGGCTGAGAAAACTGAGCTTTACAAGTAGCAGAATATTCAGGCAGTGGCATTACCTTGGATGTGACAATGGAGACCATTAAAAATGTCAGCATTTCAGTTTTTGTCCTTTGCATCAAAAGTAATGTTTCTTAGTAAATTGGGAAGGGTTTAGAAGGCAGCTATAAAAATGATGTGAGATCTTGCTACCTGAGGATGTGTACTTTAGGAGTGTCATAACATAACTTGCGTAGTGAGACTAAGGAAGCTTACTCTACAGAGTTTATAGAAGTGAAGGTTAAGAGGGGACTTGATGACAGCCTACAGGTACTTATTTGTGGAAGAGATCTCTGATTGTAGACTACTTCTTAATCTTTTGGGAGCAGAACATGTGTAATGAGGATTGATGACTGGAAGTGGCAGCTAGGCAAATTGAGACTTAAAATAAGGAACCCATCTTTAACAGTGTGGGTAATTAATCACTGGAACAATTTTTCTATTCAGATGGTAGATTTCCCATCACCTGAAGTCTTTAAATCAGGACTGAATGTCTCTCCTTAAAAGATAAGCTCTAGTTGAAACTGAAGTTATGGTCTCAGTGTTGAAATTACTGGCTGAAGTGCTGTGGCCTGTGTTGTGCAGGAGGTCAGTGCATATGATCATAATACTCATTCTGCCCTGAAAAATGTATTAATCTGTTCCTGGCTCATCTGGAACTGACCTTGTTCAAACTTGGTGATTTTATGTGTAAATGGATGAGTGATATTTACCTCCCTGAAGATACAAGACCTTGATGAATAATAAAGGCTGTGAAGGCTGCAGAAATACTGTCAGGAAATATATGTAACTGGAAATCACAGTCTCTGCTGGTATGGCTGTATGTGTTCCCTGAAGCTATAGGAAATTGTGTGTGTGGGCCTTTCTCCTGGTCCGCCCCTGCCCAGAGCCATGGCAGGTACTTGTCCTGGGAGCTTCTGTAGCAAAGGCTGGTTGAAGGGAGGTGGGAACACTCAGCATCACTGGGTAAAACACCTAGTACTTTTTGCTCTTTCTGAACTGGATACTTGCTAGCTCTAATTACAGTTTAGCACCATTAATGATACATGTGAATACTGCTGTGGGTTTGCTAACAAGAGGTTTGCAGCCAGAGATGAAAAGGCGGGTCGACCTAAGTCCCTGTGTTCAGTCACTTGTAACTTTCATATCACTTCAGTGGCGTACCTGTAATGGTAAGCATCTGGAAATCAGACTTGTTCTGTCAGAGTTCGGAGTTTGCAGCCAGAGGGAAAGGTTGCAATTCTTTCTGCTGATGGTATTAAACTATAATTTGTGATCTTTCAGCAATAGTGAATGAATAAGTGAATCATGGGTTATGAGTGGAGTGCCCTTCTGGTGTTTAAACACTGCTCAGGTCTTGCAAGAAGCAAATCTAGTTGTCAGGAGGTGCTTTAAGTCAGGCTGTGTCAGCTTGTAACGTTCAAGTTCATTCCAACAAGGCAGAGAGGGGTTTAAAGACCCTGGCACGGAACTCATTAGCTCCATCCAGCTTCAGTCACTGCTGCTAGCTCGCTCTCTCTCAAAATTTGTCTGCTATATATCAGGTATAGAAAATAACAGCTGGTTTTAAATTGTACCTTTCTATATTCTGTAGTTCTAATAAATAACACTGTAAAAAACATAGTGGTTTGATTTTTAGCAGGTTTATAATATATGCAATCATTATGCTTCTCTGTACATTACACACAGCAGAAATAAGTCTTTCATCCAGCTGAGAAACAGTTCCATTTACATACACAAATCCAAATGTAGTCCCTCCTGTGCCAAAAACTGGATCAGCTGCACTGGAAACGCAGTTTTCTATGCTGAAGGAAAAAGCCCGTATAATTAGCCTGACTGTGCTTTTGTGCCTCTGTAAGTCCAGAATTTCATTTTGAAGCTAATATCTAGGTGCTTCCGTGGTCTGTCCTCTCCAGTGCATGGCCCTTCACAGAACCGGCACTTCTCATTTCAGTAGGGAAGGCTCCAGTATCCAAAACCTACTGACCAATGCTGCTGCCACTCTTGTGCTGTGCCATGGGTTACTGTGGAGTGCTCTCAGGCCTAACTGAGGTCAAAAGGTGCAGAGCTAAACTAATTTTAGTTTTCTTGTAATTAAGATTTCTTAAAATGAGAGGGTGTTTGCTGAAGGTGCAGGATTGACAGGCTTGGTATTATGCTTCCTCTTAGAGCAATTTGGATGTGTGCAGGGTGGGGTAGGAGTCTTCCATACCGCTGCACTAGTCTCTTGAACCGCATGAACTGTTTGCAGAAGAGTGAGACCCTCACGGTACTTTTATGTCTTGCCCCCTTTCTCAGGCAATGGAGAAGGAATCAGTTATAGCCACGTGCCTACTGCCAAACTGGATGGAGAGAAGCAAAAGTTTAAAATAGTTTTTCCTGTGGACATTTTACTAAAGGTGATGCATGTTGCATTTTATTTTTAGAGCAGAAGTTGCTGAAAATAAAGGTTGGAATGATGAATGTTTTAGACGCATAGTCATTTTGTTGCTTTGGCTGTTAGACCTAGCTTGTCCCTTCTCTAAAATGTTGTTGAGACTCTACTAGCTTTATTTTATGCTCAAGTTTTTTGGCACAGTTTTCTCCCTGCACATTTGGAAGATGGAATATTTTGGGATATGGAATACAAGCTTTCCTTAGCTGGTGTTTATATAAACCAAATGGTTTTGCTTATCTAAACCAAATGGGAGCTGTCAGCACCCTGGTAATTAGTAACTGAACAATTCTTTGTAGTGGCAACATCTTGTTTTGCAGCTAGCACGCTTTTCTCATTCATTTGAGATACCTCTCATCTGAAACACGAGCTACATCAGCTGTATACAAGTACAAGTGGTCCTCAAATCTTCCCAGTTTTCCCGGTATTCTCAGAGATGGTATTGCCTCTTCCAAGCCTCTGTCTGATCGGACAGTTCTTTCCTATTGATGCCAGAAAATTCCCAAAAAATGTGGATGATACCTCTCTGGGGTGCGATACTACAGATCAGGGATGCAGGCAGATACAAGCTGCTGGTTTGGTGGACAGTGCAAAATTGAACAGGCACTAGATGAACACTTTTACATTAAAATGTGCTTCTCTAGTGGGAGATTTGAATCGCTGAATGACCATGATGACTTGAAAATGAAGGTAATAGATGTGCTAAACAGAGCTGCAGGAGTAAACATCCTTTCTGGGTCTGATAAAGGAAGAACAATCACTGTCAACTGGAGGCAACCATCCCCAAACCCAATAAAGGTGAAAAGCTGAAGAATAGGATGGGTTCATATGAAGTCTGAGCATTTTTTCCCCAACCTTATTGCGTGGTTTACAATATATCTGGTACTCAAAACCAGTTTTGATTTATCTGGAAAATCTTTTAAGTCTTGATATTCTGTGACCCCTTCCCACAAAATAAGTAATTTAGCAAAGCTAGTTTGCTAAGCATTTTGCAGATGGTGAAGCTCCATCTCCGGAGAAACAAAAACAATTAAAGGGGAAAACCTCTCAACTTTCCTGTTATAAACAGGAGTTCAATACACTCATATTTCTACTGTTCTGTAATGGTCACTCTTTTAGTGGAGACTTAAGAGGAGTTCTGCTGGGTGCTATTTCACTGTCATCCTGTAATAACTTGGTGATCTAGCTGGTACTGTATATGCTTGCAGTCTCCAGTTCCTTTTTGAACACAACTAGTACCAGTGAGAATGAGCATTTTGCAAGACATTGACTTTGGCAAGTATGGCTGTGAAACAGTCTTGAAGGGGTCTGCCTGTATTTGAACACTTAAGGGGATTCCGGGTAATTGGCTTCTTCATCTATGCTTTAATTGTTTTCAGTTTTTGTCTTGTTCTCCCTATCAGTCTTCTCCAAGGCGGGTTACGTTATCATGGGTACAACTTCTTCTGGCACTCGGAACTTCTTTATCATAGTGATTCATGCTCAGTAATTCTCATGACTTTTGCAGTGTCCATATTCAACCTTTCATTCTTAATCTTTTAATACTTACTAACCACTATTTGGTACTTCTCAGTGTGCAAAGAACTCAACTGTGCTGACACTTAAACAGGTACTGTTCTTGTCTTGCCACCACCCACTACCTATGCACCACAGACTGTGACAGCTTTTACTGTAGTGCCATGTCCAGGTCCTCTTACACACACCCCCCCTACCCTTTTTTTTTTTTTTTTTTTTTTTATATCTCAGCTGACACTTCTCTAAGATTGATATATTTCTGTCCTTTTGTCTTATTCTTCATTCTAATCCAAGTGAATGTATCTTCCTATATAGCTGAAAGTATCTTTGACTTTGGTTTCAGTCTTCAGCAGTAGATAGACAATATTGCCAAGTATAAGAAACTTTTTCCTTTGTTCCTGCTTGGTCCCTTTTCTTCAAGATATGTCCCTATGAGGAACTGTCAATTTTGTTCAGCATGCTGATGTGCACAGTCTTCTAAACAGCTTCCAGAGACTGAACATAGCTTCTTGACTGTGCTATGTTTTCATCTAAGCATTCATGTAACTCACCAGCTGTCATTGTTGGTAAACAATCCACAAGTAACGCTTGTTGCTCTGTGGACCTGTTCCCTAGATGCATAAGTGCAGTCCTTGTTTTTCTGGAAAATGTAAGTTTCTGGTACCTGTTTGCTCTTTCTGAAGAGCAGTCGTAGGGGAGGACTCGGAACTGCAGACTTATAAGAGAGGAATGCACACATTTCTGATGGTTGGGGCAAAAGGTCAAAAAGCAGAGCTGCTGAGTTCTCTTTGGCTTGGGCAGCATTTTATAATTTACATGCACTGAAGACTTTTCATTTTCCTGTTCCGTAAAATGGAGATGGTTATGTTTTTCATTAATGTTTATTTGAACTTCTCTAAAAGAAGGATTTTTAGAATTACAAAATATTGTTGATACATCTTGAGTTTTGTCAAATAAGTGAGAGAGGAAATTAACTGAAGACAATCTTTACTTTTAAGCATATTTATAATTTTGAAGCTGAGATGCTTGCTACTGATGTGAGATTTCATGGGGGGGGGACATGACAGTTTTCTTCAAAGCACTTTGATTTTCCTTCCTGAAGTGTATCAGTAATGCATGATTGATATACTCTGTGGCAAATACTACTGTACATCTCTAGATTGATTACCTTTACAGCAATGTAACTTCTTATTGAGAAGGCAGATAATGAAAAGGATCATCCTGTCCCTGTAGAGATGCTAGGGACACTTCCCTCCTGGACACTGGATTTTCGGTTGCTGTGAGAGATGTATAAATAACACCAACATGGGCTTCTTAACAACACAGAAGAGTATCATGCACTGATCTTGCTGACTAAGAGTTCAGGGGCTTCTCTAGGCTTAGGGTTTCAGTCAGGTTGTGTGTCGTGCAGAAAGGGGGAGTGCTTTGTTGGCCAAAATCTGTCCTGCAGCTGGCCAGTGTGAAATTGGAACGGTAAAGAGAGTTACTTTACTGAGGAAAAATCTGTAACACAAAAGTGGAAAAAGCCTGGGGATTTGAGATTATTATCTTCATGATATTTTGGATGACTTTCAAGGAAAAAGCATGAAATTAAAGGTTCGTGCTTTGATCAGTCCATTTGCAGTCTAAATGGAGCATATCTTGGCCTTTGTGTGTGTATATTCAGGCATAACTAGTGGTAGAAGAACACACTGTCTGCTGTGGTTTTACTTATAGTCTTACTGATTTTTCTGATGGCATTACTGTTTCATCTGTATCATGAAATTCTGGGAGAAGTTTAAAATTATGAATATCAAAGTATATATAGCCTCGAGATTTTGAGTTATGATTTCCTGAACTTGTGTGACAGTTTTATATGAGAGAGCATTGCAGACGTTGTCGGTCATGTTTTTACGATTTGGTCTGAGGTCCACGGAGCCTCTGCTTAATAACAGAAGACAGCAGTGTACTTATGCAGGATAGAACGACTTCCTATACTGGGCTTTTTCAAATTATACTGCCTTTATATTAGACAGCAGTCAGATTTGGCAACTTGCTTTTCTGCAGTAGTATACTGTAATTGCAGAGACCCTGGAGAGTGCTGCTGCTTGTGCTTTTGACCATCTTTCATCAGTGTCACAGCATACGATTATAATGTTGGATGTATGGGAGATCTGGTGGCTGAAGCTGCTGCCCGCAAAATATCTGCCTCACTACCCAAAGTGTTTTCTGAAAGCTTCAAGAAAACCTAAAAGCTTTTTTTTTTTTTTTCTTAGATACTTGAGGGAAAAGCAGTAGTTAGTTCTACTATATTGTTCTTACGTTTTTATGTAGTTCTAGTTCATAGAATTACTGCTAACAGATCATGTAAATGTGAGCCATAGCTTCTCAGTTTTATTTTACTCTGCCTCTCACTTGCTGAGAGAGAGTCTGGAAAAACAATTTTATTTAAAAATGGTAAAAATTGATCTCTGGTTTTGAATGTCACCATTCTAAGTCTTGCACACTAAGCATTGAGTCACTTAAGGATGTACGTGAAGTAATGGAGTGCTTGGTGCCACTGAAAATCAGAAACATCTCAGACAAACCTTTTAAAACTAAGTAATGAAAAACTTGACAAAGCATTAGAAAGTTTGCCTGTTAATCCATCTTCTTCATACTTTTCCTGGATGTAGAACAATGGATGTTTCAAAGGAGCTGATGTATCTCTGTTTAATATTCTTGAACAGAAGGTGCAATGCATA
The DNA here is from genome assembly GCA_035590275.1 of Ibycter americanus. Taxonomy (NCBI): domain Eukaryota; kingdom Metazoa; phylum Chordata; class Aves; order Falconiformes; family Falconidae; genus Ibycter; species Ibycter americanus. The sequence goes on from JAVJGI010000063.1 coordinate 66,630,171, forward strand.
TGCAAACTAACTCTGCATTAAAATAAACAGAGCTTCTACACTGTAAATATCCACGTGATAACCAAGACTCTAATGGTGGAGATTAGCTTATTTCACTAGCATAATAGCTGTCATGAGAAATTAAGACTGAGGCAGATGGAAATATTGGTTTTAAATTTTGGGATTCACCTGCTCCAGTGCTGAATAGCGAAACCTGATTTTGACTAAGTTACATCAGATTAGCAGAGGTCTGAAGTATATCTTAGACTGAACACCAAGTGGGAAACACGAGCTATCCTTACACTATAGAGTTAAAAGTACTTCATAAATGTCTTTAGGAGGTAGGTCATGAGGTTATCTTGGAAGGCAAACGTTTTTTAACCTGGGGAAACGCATGGACGTTGTTAGGATCCTCCTGCAAAGGAAAATGTGCTATTTTGACTTGTTTTGGGGGAAGACATAGTTTAAGCAAATGCCCATTATTTCCTCATTTCCAATTAGCTTATCTTGCAATGTGTGCTGAATTGATCCAGGGACGGTATAACAGCTAAATTAAGGTGCAACTTAAGGTAAGTGTTTAAGCATGTCTATTTTGTATCTCTTCCCACCTCCCCACTTAATCCCTCATTATACTCCACTGGTTTACAGCCTTTCATTATTTCTTGGAGTTATTTCTGTAGCTGTATACATGTAACATGGGACTAGAACTTGCAAAGGTTTTTAGAGGCATGTGGCCTGCTTCCCTTCTTTCTGAGGACCAGGTACTTTGCTTGGGGAGACAAAAAATTAGTGCCCCGTTAGTGCAGCTTTGACATCACTTGGGTTTCCTCTGTTTGTGCTTAATAGAAAGGCTGTTTTACAAAGGTACAGAGAACGTGTTATTTGATTAGCTGTTGAAATACCATCTGATATACTTAAGTTATCTCAGCCTGTGTGCCATCCCAATAAATTGCTAACGTAGAGAACCAGGATGAAGGATTAATCACTAAGAGGTAATAAGATGCATTAAATAGCTCAGGTTGAGATATGTAGAACAATAAAATACCCAATTGTCTTAATCTTTAAAAAATACCTGTGAGACATTTTCCATCTGTCAACAGTCGTGGCTCTGGAAATAGCCACTGCATCTTTCATACTTGTCTGGAGTATTGGTAAAGGTTGTGCCAAATTGAAATGTATGTGTGTGGGTGCTGGGGTTTTTAGAGGGTTTCTATTACAGTCTGGGCCATTAGGATTTTCCCCAATGCCACTTACTTTTTTTCAATTGGAAAAAACTCTCAAATGGAGAGTCAAAAAGAAATCTTTGTGTGTTGTTTGTTGGAAAGTTTAGGTGTGTGGAAGAAGCGATAGCTTTGAAACCTTCTTTCTTTGTGTATGGAGGATTCTGTGCCCTCTAATATAACATACTCCATTGATAATGATCCTCTGACTTGGCTCACTACCTAACCTGCCGAGTTCCATTATCTAGAGTTATATATTTGTGATATGTGAGACGGGCGGGTTTTTCTCCCCCCTGAAGTTCTTCATCAAGACATTATTTTTTAACTATATTTGTAAGTGACTGTGATCAAACTGAACTGGATTTTTTCCATATGGTGTTACAGTTTACCCACAGATGTGTATGAAACTAGAGTTGCGTTTCATTGCGAAGCTATTTTCCTCTTCCCACTCTGGAACAGAAGTACAAGGTCCCTGTATATGGCAGATACATAGCATCCAAAGATATATTAGTAAAAGCTGTCTTCAGTTAGGAGTCTTCCTAAACAGCAATCCCCTCTGAAAGAATACCTTTAGCATGTTGTTAGTTATTGCTTCCCTTATGGTTTTGCTACTGTATACTCAAGGGAGGAGTGTTTCCTGTGATTCGTATTCACCAATGTGTTTTTTCCCTGCTCTGGCCCATCAAAGATCTGCAGGTGAAAGATCTTACTGTTTCTGGAAGAAAGAGAAAAATATGACTATGCATATTTTGTCTAGTGGTTTCATTTTTTTGTCTTCATCTTTAATCACATAAGCATTCATTACCTGTTTGTATCTCATCTCCGCTGTGATATGAACCCATTTAACCAAAAGGAACTTGTGAAGTTTTAATTGTTTCAGTGTCTGCCTGAGGTTTAAATTATGTATTTGAAGTTTTAAAACTTTGAAGTACTTATTTTCTTTCCATCTACAGGTTAAAAGGATCCAGCAGGGATTGTCTTACTATTGCTTTAGGATTTCAAAAGCTCTGTTTGCTTTTAACATGCTTGGGTTTACAGCACAACACGATGTAGTGGAGAAATGCATACAAGTAATTACGTCAATTACCATCAGCTCTATACAATTCTTCTGTGATGCTATGTGATTTAAATGTCATTATATGTCTGGAAAAAGATGGGAAATTGTTGTTGTTAGCTCCTGTTTGCTGCTTACAGCTGTTTTTATGACTGGTTTTGCTCATAAACAGGTGTTTAGAACATTCCTTTGACTAAGTGATGCAGCTTGTGCTGCTGTGAATTAAGTTGTCTTGCATGTCTGGGTAGCTTGGATTTCTTTTGTTTTCACTTCTTTAAAGAAATGAAAAATAGATTAAAAAAGCAGGAAGGCTCCCAGCAGCTGAGGTTGTTTTGGTAAGCCATGCTTGGAGGAAGTACAAGCTTATGATGAGACAGAATGTGTCCTTCATGAGAAAGATGGTTTGTTGTGGATATCTGTGGGCATGGCCTCCCAATAAAATCTCATTTTACTCTGGTTCCTGTCCATTTCTGTTGAATGAGCTTTCCAGTACTTTCTCTACTTTGGTTAGAAGTCCTATGCCTGGTGCCCTTTATTGCTGAAGCTGACCTGTGGTAGGTGACAGAGGAATGGACATATGCATGCCAAAGGTATGTGTTCAGTAATACTCCATGGTAACAACTTAAATAACTCCATATGAAATGCTATTGAGAAACATGAGCGGACAGTGCTTCTGAAAAAGGTAAGGTGAATTCCTCCCCCTGCCCCATTCTCATTGCAAACATTTGTAATTAAGGAGGGGTACATCCAGTGTAATTTGCCTGTGGACCTGACTGTACTTAAAGGTGAATGGAAGCCTGTTGGATCCTGCAAAGATCTTAAGCCATTTTCCGTATGTATTTCTTTCAAAAAGTCCTAACCTCTGCTTTGGCCATTCTTTGCTAGTTATCAGAGACTAGAAAAGCAGAATGCTTTTAACCTAGTTGGTCACTGCTGTTTCATATATGATCCAGGAAGCTTAATTTCTCTTAAAAAACCAAAACAACCAAATTCTAAACAAACAAAACCCAATGCCAGAAAACCTGTGAATGTAAATATAAAACAAGAAATGCAAGTCCTTGGCTTGTATGCATGGGATGGTGCATTGCTGAGAATGTAGAGTGTTCTGGCTGCAGCTAAATCATTAGAAAAACAGGAATTTCAGTAGGAGTGGTCATCTTTGTAAGAATAACATAATCAAGGAAGGAAAATGGTAGTTACAGATCTACTGGGCAACAAAGTAGCTGTTAAACCACTGACTGTAGAATACAACCTGTTCTCCCAGACACAGGGTACCTTTAAAATGTCTTTTGTAAGCAGTGTTTTACTTTGGCTTTTTAGAGACATCAATTCGAAGATGTTATCTTTAACTGCATCTCAGAGGAAGAAATGTACTGGTAGGAGCATGTGCTTTGTTGGAGAGCCAGTTCCACTGAAATGCATGAAAATATACATGGCTTGGTCACCTTTTAAATTAGTTATCATGATTTTTTTGAATAAAAAATAAAAAGTAAATGTCAAAATCACATACTGTTTGGGGTTGGAAGGGACATTGGCATCTCCCTGCTCAGGCAGGGTCAGCTGGAGCAGGTTGCCCAAGACCATGTCCATCTGGGTTTGGAATGTCTCCAAAGGTGCAGACTGCAATTTTTTTGGGCAACTTGTTCCTGTGTTTGAACATCCTCATAGCAAAACACAGAAGTCGGTTGATTTTTTTGTTTGGCTTTTTTTTTTCTTTCTTTTTTTCAAATGGAATTTCAGTTTGTGCCCATTGGGCCTCGTCTCTTCTCTGGGCACTGCTCAGTGTTCTTTACTCCCTCCCATCAGATATTTAACACATTAATAAGATTTTCCCCTCCCCAAGCCCTCTCTTCTCGAGGCTGAACAGTCCCAGTTCTCTCAGCTTCTTGTCACACGAAAGATGCTCCAGTCTCTTAATCATCTTCATGGCCTTATGCTGGGCTCACCCCTGTAAATCTGTATCTTCCCTGTACTGGGGAGCCCAGCACTGGACACAGCACTCCAGGTGTGGCTTCCTCAGTGCTGAGCAGAGGGGAAGGTTCACCTCCATTGACATGGTGGCAACATTCTCCCTTATGCAGCCCAAGAGGCCTTCTCTGTCACCAAAGCATGTTGCTGACTCATGTTCTGCTTGATGTCCGTCATCCCCAGGTCCTTTTCAGACAAGCTGCTGGGGCCAACCAGCTGGAAAGCAATTACTGATGCCTAGGCTTATTCCTCCTCAGGTGCAGAGCTGCATTTGTAACTGCTGAACATCATGAGGTTCCTGTCAGCCCACTTCTCCAGCCTGTCTGCATCCCTCTGAATTGCAGCACACCTGCCTGGTGTATCAGCGTCTCCTCCTTCTCTGTGACCTTGCCGAGGGTGCTCTTTGTGCCTTTATCGGAGTCATTAATGCAGATGTTGAACAGGACTGGCCCCAGTATCAGCCCCTGGGTACATCATAGTGACTTGCTTTCAAACTGACTTCCTGCTGCTGATCACAACTGACTGGACCCAGTCATTCATCCAGTTTTAAGCCCACTTCCCTGTGTACTTACCTAACCTATACTTTGTCAGCTTGCCAATAAAGATGTTGTGAGAGATGGTGTCAAAATCCTTACTACATCAAGGTAAATAACATCCACTGCTTTCCCTAGCCACCTACCTGTAGAAGGCTGTCGGGTTGGTCAGTCACGATTTACCCTTAATAACTCCATGCTGACCACTTGCAATTGCATTCTCATCCCAAATATGTTTGAAAACTTGCAGAAGGTTTTGCTTCATCACCTGCCCAGGGACTGAGGTGAGGCTGACTGGTCTGTACTTCCCTGGATTATTCTTCTTGCCCAGCATGAGGACAAGAGTGACATTTGCTCCCTTCCCATTTTCAGAAGCCTATCCCAATCACCATGGCCTTTCAAAGATAGTTGAAAGTGCCATTGTGATGGCCTCAGCCAGCTCCTTTAGCCCTCATGTTTATCCCATCAGGTCCACGGGCTTGTGTATGTCCTGTTTCTCTAAGTGTTCCTAATCTAGGTCCCTTCCATTGAGTAAGTTTTCCTTGTTCCAAGCTTTCCCTCTGGTCATGGGGTCTTGGGATTACTGAAGACTGATCTTTTCTGTCAACAGTCAAGATGGAAGAGGCATAGGTACTCCGTCCTCTTTCTTCAGTGTCTTTTGTCACAAGGTTAAAAGTGGAAGAACTTTATCTTTAATGGCAAATGGATTTAACAGGAGGAATGCTTAACATGTAAGTACAGTTCCTGGCATGTGACCTCGAGGTCTGAGGAATCCTCTCTTTGTTATCTCTGTTAGAGGAAGAAAGAAGCATTGAGTGTTCTAACTATGAAGTAACTTCGGCCTTTTCCTGTGCATATCTCTCAAGTTATGTAAAGATGCATTGGGAGTCGTGAATTTTGCACAATAACTTGGTTGGTGGTGCTTGTGCTTCCCTTGACACTGCAGCTTTCTCTCCTCTGGAGTTTATTTTATGTAGAACAGGGGCTGATTTGTATTTCTTTCTTTTTTTTGTTAAAGTAATGTTTCATCTAATTCAGCAAAAAATAACTGAGATGAAGTGGTACTTTTATCTTAATTATTCTGTTGCACATTTAATCTGCAAGCAAAGCTGCTCTCCTTGTGGCTTCATTGCTCTGCTTTCCACAAACAACCTCCCTCCTCATATTTATAGGAGATGTCCATGTCTTTTGGTTACTGAAAAGAATTTGCCAGTGCTTGTTGGTTAAATTTATATCAAACAAATGCCTAAGGCAAAATTTACTGTAGATGTGTAAATCATAGAGAACAGGGTAGGGGTCGAATATGCTTACTGTCCTAATGGCTCTAATCACTGAGGGTCGTTGCAACTTTACAGACTAATTCTATCTAGCTGTGTTTTTGTTGTCTGCTCGATGTTGCTGTCATCTGAGCATGGGACCAGAGCTATGTTTACAGAAGAAAAAACAGCAGCAGCCTTTAGGCTCTGCTCAGCCATCTAAAACACGCAGAGGCCATCTGCATGGAGCAGCGCTCAGACTGATACCTGAACAATGGAGACTGTCTCCTGCTTCAGTCACATGTGTTTTGCTGTTTTTCTGATGCATTTATTTGTCTGGCACAGGTATTTTTGACACATTTCTGTTTGATGCATTTAATATTATGCGGTTTCATAGGACAGAGAATATTGTCTCAGTTCATAGATTAAGGATCAGCAGATGGAATTTTAAAGGGATCTGAGGAAGAGCTTAGAAAAGAACCTGGCCCATATTTGTGTCTCAATCCACTACCTAATCTATATGACCATTTATTTTTTTTATTATGACAAGTTGACTAGAAATAACAGATCACCAGTACCTGAAGGTCACACAGTGAAAGTCTCTGCCTTGCTGTGGATCCTTACCAAGGAAATGGTGAGCATATTTGCTTTATGAGGTGGACTCACCCCTGCTCCCCCACCCCATTCTTGGAGATTCACATCAGGCTTCTCTTCACCAAAGCTGCTTTTATGTGGAATATCTTTTACCTTTCAGTCAAGGTCTATGTGAAATGCTTGCAGAGATTGAGGGGAGGTGTAGGTTGAAGGGACATTTCACCATGAAATGAAGTTTGGTGGAGACACACAGAAGTTAGTGCAGAGCCAAGTCATGTGAGCTGTCAACACAGCTCAATTATGGGAGGAGCAGACACTGGTTCTGACTTTTTCTAGTGTTTTTGTGCCTACTTGGTTGGTGATACATTGAGGATCTGTATGCTGCACAGCTGTGGGAGATGTAGATCTGTCTGGAAAATCTTCTTCTATATGCCTGCATTGGTATTGTCCATGATTTTCCTAGTCATGTTGTGTATGTCTCTTTAGGAAGTGTTTGGGTGTTTAGACAATGTCTGATTTTCTTCCAGATATGGGAGAGGAGATTTCAGTGTATACTCTTTTGTTGCTTCTTGTTTGGTTTAAGTTGCATTTGGGAAAAAAGAAAAGCTCCTCTTGTCATTTGTTTGTTTATTTTTAATTGTATTTTATCTTTTTAACTGTTGGTAACAGAACCAAAGGCCCCTAGAGCTGTTTATTAATTTGAAATCAGAATAACAGGAAAACAGCACAACAAAATTAATATTTGAACAAGCTAGGCAGATGTAACAGGGCAGTGTACTACAAGGAGATTTCAGTCTATGTTACATCAATAAATAAATCATTACAGATAAGTTCTTGTTAATATCTGCTTCTGCAGTAGGTGGTGTCACACAGTCATCTGAATTTTAGTCTGTGAGGGCATGTTCTGTAAGATGAGATAGTAAACTTGAATTGATGCCTTTCCTTTCTTAGTGTGGAAGTTGTTAGAAGCAAGTCCCGGTTCTGGGATCCCAGGAGCTTAGGAATTAGTCCTCCTGAGACATGTAAAAGACTTGAAGACTTTGTTTCTCACAGCGCTGCTCTTCATGAGAAGAACAATAGCGTACAGTCCATCCTTGGCTCCTCAGGGTCGTTAGTATATACCCATTTGGGTAGATTCCTGTCTACCAAGTTGACCAGTCCTGTTATTATTTAAGTAGCTTTTGATGTTACTCATGCATGCAGTGATCTCTCAACTTGAGGTGAACTCTTCAGTAGACAGTTGTGAACAAAATGCTGTGCTTGCAGAACTGAACGGAAGGGAGAATCCATGTTGCAGGCAGGAACGTTTAATGAATCTTAATACTTGTGACTCGAGAGTAGTGAACTCTCCAGATCAGACTTCAAAGAAGAGATAAGAAAGTTAAGACAGAAGTGGAAGGACTGAAATGTGATAAGCTTTTGCTTGTTCTCAGATTGGTGCTGCAAAAACTAGATTTTAATTTACATTTTGTCTGGCAAAAGTGATTTACATTTGAAAAAAAAAAAAAACCAACACCCAACAACATAAAAAGACCATCAACTCTTCAAATACAAATATGGGAATTTCTGTAGAAAAATTGTGTATTCTACTAGGATACCAAAGTTGTGAGTTGGACCAGATGCACTAATTTGACCTGTGGTTTTGTAAGTCTTATTCTGAGTGTGTGGCAATATTAAAATTCACTTCCAAGTGATTCCTTCCAAGCCAGTCATTCAGAGGGGGAACCTGCAAGTTTTTACCCATGAAGTTGTCTATAGCTCTTCCTACTGGAGTTGTGATCTTGTCAGACTGGGCAGTCTGTGAGCATGGCTGAGATGCTTCAAGATTTGCATTTCCTGTGAGTTGCGGGGCTGCTGGTGAAAGCTGCTGTGGCTGACTGCTTTCCGTTCAGCTGTGGGAGCATGTGTGTTTAGTGTTTCATACTACCAGTGCTAAAACCCTTTGTACTACCATCAAGTTAAATTATGTCACCAGAGTCTGGAGTGGTGGCCTGGATGAGAATTGTCTTTCAGCCCTAGGTCAGTCGTCCTGGGCCCCAGCTGATTTCATGTGTTGGAAACCTGTTGCTGGGACGGTACTTTCCCAGAATGAAGTATGGATGAGAGGGCCCTGCTCATCTCTTCTAGGGTTCCCTCTCTCAAAAGCAACAGTTGACACTAGTGGTCTCCTTGGACTGTCCCCTCCTGCGTGAGCTGCTTTCCCAAAGCCTGATCACCTCACTCATGCAGCAGCAATTTTTCTCACCCACGCCTCGCTGGGAAGAGTGCTGCCAGCTGGAGCGTAGGAGGGGTGCAGGCTGTCTCCAGCCCTTCCAGACTGTTGGGTTGGGATAGCTGAATAGGGATGGGATTCAACTGACTGTAGAGCAGTGTACAGTGTCATTTTACACATCCTTTGGTAGCCTGCTTGGCCTTGTGTTGGTACTCCAGAAAAGCATGACTTTCCCTCACGTTCTTTGTCATAGTTGCCAGTCTTGTGCAAATGTCTCGGATAATGTTAATGTATTTCAAGCGCTGCAAGACACATGCTTAGGCAGCTGTATGTTGTGCTAAGTAAAATTGCATGGCCGTGGCAAGACCAGGACAGCGGGAGATAAATATTTAGTAGGGCTAATTGCTGCTGAGATGAGTACATGGTTGTTGAGGATACTGCAGATATCAAGGTAGTAAAACCACCTCATATTTATAATATGATTTCATATGGTGTATACTTGAAACAACAATGCTGTTGTGATGCTGATATACCCTGTGACTGTCCACTGATTCAATACCTACCTGTGTGGCTTGAGAAAGCAAACCTGGATCTCTTCACTGGAATTTGTTGAGGATGGGAACATTAAGCGGTATCACTCATCTCCAAACTTAAAAGTTTTCCTTCTTCACCTACCCTTAGTGACAATCTTTACTTGCTATCTTACACTGCAGTGTTGCATTATGCTTCGCTTAGGAGTTGGATGGAGTTCAGTAGTATGTGAAATGAATTTTGTTTAACCAATGAAGTATAACTGCTTTGAAATTCATTTAGATGACTAGTGATATCTGTTCAGGGTGAATATAGTTGTCTTGGAGATGGAAATAAAGCTTTTACCTGGACTTGTAGCTTAGGTTTCAAGTAATTGAGTTTATAGTGACCTCCTCATCTAAATGGATCTGTTTTCTGAAAGAGGAGTAAGATGCTGCAGGATGAGCTGGTCAGGGACTCCTCCCTGCACCCTTTGCTACTAGAGATCTTGATGTGTAGCAGTGGCTGGCTGTCAAATGCAACTCCCAGTGCAGGCTGAGGGCTGAGAACTTAGTCTAGAAATCATCTGGTGAATTAAGGAATGGATTATTCCCCTCTTGTGCCTCTGGCATAAAGTGAGGCAGAAGGCTATTGGAGAAGGAAAGCAACAATAGGCTAAAAAGCCGTAATACTCCAATATTACTTAATTTTTAAATTTCCTATTTCTTGAATCTGTGAATGCTGGATAGTTTCCAATAGGGCTGCAGGTTTTTTTTACTGCCTCTCTTCAATATTTATTTATTTTCCTCTCCATTTCACAGCACTCCACGGTCTTTTATTAATGTTTTTTCCAATTGAAACAAAGGACAAAAAAGTCTGCTTTATTGTCTGCCCTTTATTCCCCTTGAGGATAAGAAATGGAAGGGGAAAAAATCTATTGGAGGCTGGAGTAATCAGAATTGTTCTTTGGAAGAGCTTTACAGGTTTCTGTTTAAACATGGGAGGAGAAAAGATAGGGACAAAATCCACTTTAAGTCTCCATCTAGTTATTAGGTATAAATATGCACAGCAATTCAGGCTTTGATGTTAAAACTCGCAGGGTCTGGCAGGTGCAAGGCATTTAAAAGCATAATATTCCTTTTCTTTTTTTTTTTTTTTTTTTTTTTTTTTTTGCTAGTTTCTTTGTTCTAGTTAGTTGCAGAAGAGCAAATTTCCACTGCTTGGAATTCTTACTTCGAGAAGAGAGGATTCTCTGGATTTTAGAGCTACTTGACACCTCTAGTTTCTATGAACTTACTTGCTTCTACAAATACTTAGTTTCTGAAGACCTGAGATTATGTTTCTAGTTAAAGCAAGACATTTAATATTGTAGAACTGTGTGAAGATAGGATGTAAGAAAGCTTTCCAAATTTTAAGACCATAACTGTTTTTCAGTAGAAAGTAAGCAAGGATCAAAGTCTTTAAAATAATGAATGACACAGGAAATGTAGCTTTACAACCCAATAACAACCCTAACAAAATCCTAGTAAAAATGGAAGGATGGGAAATGCAAAATTAATAAAAAAATTACTTTTCAAACAATTGATTAAGCTGTTGTAATCATTCAGGTTGAGAATTTATTGAGGTTTGAAAGCATCAATCTTCTGTATAGATGATTAAATTCAATTTCACTGTTTATCATACAGGTTTGAGGGGAGTATTATGCTTCATATTTCATAGTCAACCTCTAACAACAAAAATGTTGGAAAGAGACCTGATGTAGAGAACAGTGTGCCGCGTGCCGCTCTTGCTCTTCCTGTAGCTATGCCATTGCCTCTGGCAATGACCACGGTCAACAATAGAATACTCGATTAAATGGGTTAGAGCTGGTTTGCTAACTCCAAGTTCACTATATATATGATACAGACTCTCGCCATGCTTAATGTGTGATCATAGTTTTTCACTCACTGCTCATATGCTTTCCAATGAGGCATTGCCTTCTATTTGATGCAACCAGTCTTCCTCTTCATCTTTAATATTCTGTGCTTCTAAATAGATTTACCTGTTGAAGTAAAACTTAGCTACAATAGGAAAATTCCTCGTGACACGATAATCTTTTCTTGTTTGTCTTTGAGAAACAAGTGATGACAAAAAGTTGGCAACAAAGTCATACTCCTAGGAGAGACTGAGAATATATCAATTAGATAGGGTGTGAGTGGCAGACAGTGACAGAGCTACTCAGAGTAGTAAATGGTTCTGAGAAGATGCATGGGGTGCTCTTTTTCTCTTGAAGTAATAGAAGAACCCAAAACATGGAACTAAAAATGAAAGGCAGCAGATTCAACAGTAATTGATAAAATAAAATACTTTTGTCATGTTTCATAACTAAGCAGTGAAACTCATTACTGTAAGATAGTATCAAGGCAAAGAGCTTAACTGCAGCTCTTTAATAGAAAATTCATCTGGATAAAAGTGCATCTAGGATTAGGTTATAATTTTCTCTTCATAGAATAGAATATACATAGGGGAGATATGAGACTTGCAGTCATTTAATTTTTATACCAGCCTTTCCATCCTAGGGGCTTGGAAGATGTTTCTCAGCATACACAGGTTCCTCTGTGATTGCTAATAGTGACTTTCCTTTGTACCTGCATCAAGACTGTTGGTTTTGGTTGCTAGGTGGTCTTCAAGGGTTTGAGGTGGAGAAAGGCATCGGGCTGTGGCAGGGGCTCCACAGCTTTCCTCTGGCTACCAGGACAGAGTCTGAAGGCTCAGCACTGTGGTACCCCAGCTTCTTTCCTGTAAGAGGAGCAGCGTTATCTTACTAACTTAGTTTCTAACGTGAACAACATGCAGAAATATGGCCTAAGGGCACTGTGAGCAGACTTATTGGATCAAATGAAGAGTCCAGTAGGGGTTTTGTTCACCTTCCTTTCTTCTATCTGCTTAAGCCAGTTCTATCTGAAATATCCCTGATCCGATTGTCAGATTTTGAGAAGGGTCACCTATGTCTCAAGTGCCATGGGTTACATACTTGGGGAATGTTTTGCTGCCATGGGGAGTAAAGACATCACTGCCTTCTCACACTGTGTGCCCTTTCTGCTGCTTTTTAAGTGACTGTAAGACACTTTGTATGTGTACACTGCGAGCGAGGCCACGTGAGCATTTGGAAAGCTGTCCATTAAGCACTAAATGCTGTTGCCTGCAAACCTTTCTGACAGCATCAACTTGTTAAGTAGAGTTGTCTTATTTTAGAAGCCTCTCTACCCTCAACACTTCTGTTTCTTTGCAATCCAGGATAGCACCAAAGTCCTTTTCAGCTGTGCATTTTTCTCCACCCACTCACTGAAAGAACATGTTGAGGGGGTGATGAGTCCCTGGTTTCTACAAGTCTTACTACACTACATCCTGGTCTTTTAACTTGAGTTGTCTGGAATTCTTTCTGGAGTCATTTACCATTGTTAATACTAAGAAAAGGTCCTTTTGTGACTTAGGCAAAGAACTAGAAACCTAGATCTTTTCCCAAGACTAGCAAAGCTATAAAGCTGGGGCAGATCATTTGGGTGTGTATCTTCAAAGGTTATAGATATTTGGTTGCTAGTGAAATTGATGGGAGTTTGTAAATTTGTTTGGAGATGTGGCCTACTGAGGTTTAATTTTCGTAGGACCTAGGCATTTTTTAATTCCAGCTCAGGCTTGGAAGGTATTGAGTATATACTGCAACTATTGAATTGATCTCAAAAATGGATTCAAGTTTTGATATTTAGCCCTGAGCTTTCTAGATTTCAGTTCTTTCATCTAATAAAGTAGGAATTATAACTTGGATTTACCTCAGTGGAAAAGATTAACCCCAGAAACAAGTAGTTAAGGCATAAATTCCTTTGCATGGGGATCAGTCAGCTGTGGAGATTATAAACATAAACTGGAATGAAAAGAGAAAAGGAGCCGTACCTTTGTGCCTCCATTTCCTCTCTCTGTGTCCTATCAATCTGCTGTGATTTATTGTTAAGAACATATGGAACCATTTTAAAAAATGAAACGAGAGAGCAAACAACCTAAATAGCTTGTCTGAATATAAATTCCGTTGATTCACATTGTTTCTCCAACTCTTTACTGTCTTATAATCCTGTAACGTTTTGTGGCTTTGGCAGGTGACGAGCTCCATCTAGTGACACCGGTACCCTTGTGCGCTTCTCGAGGCGAGCCTGATGCATGGCTTGTCTCTGCTTGGCTGGCGATCAGCTCTGTTTTTATAATACATCTCTAATGGGCAGTGCGGTGACACTTTACAGGAGGAAAATGTAGACAGAAGCGAAGTGGTTCTGTGAAGGCATTAATCATATCATTACACTTATTTTTCTTTACAGATTGCTTGCACTTAAGGAAAAGAACATTTTTTTCCGAAGAGATAAAAATAATTCATCTATATTAAGTCATAATTCAACTCCATATGCATGTGCATACCATCTGTAGAAACATCAATACTGACGATCACTTGGAAAGTTCAAAAACAATGGGAGCCTTTCCCTCTAGTTTACCATACCACTGTATTACTGCCGTGGTGAACTTCAACAGAAACTGAAATTGGTCTTTTCATGGCAACGATTCAGGGGTTTTACTACTGCAAGGCTATAAGCACCATGGTGTGTAAATGTGGGAGAGGTCTTTCATGTGTGGACTGGTCTCGGGCAGCTCGGTTGTGAGACCTTGGCTGTACATTATTCATAATTAATAGAGCATATCTTTTAGCTCATTAACTGAAACCTGTACTTGCAGAGCAGAAATGTGAGGTCTGTGCTGGCTGCTGCTCACACAAAGGGGAAGCTTATTATCTGAGATTAATTTGGGCTGACTTCAGTGTGCCTCTTAGTAAAAGTACAGAACTCCAGGTTGGCTCACAAAAATATTTTTGCATGTTGTTCACGTTAGAAACTAAGTTAGTAAGATAACGCTGCTCCTCTTACAGGAAAGAAGCTGGGGTACCACAGTGCTGAGCCTTCAGACTCTGTCCTGGTAGCCAGAGGAAAGCTGTGGAGCCCCTGCCGCAGCCCGATGCCTTTCTCCACCTCAAACCCTTGAAGACCACCTAGGGAAGCACACAGACTGCATAGAAAATGCCTTGCAGATTAGTAGTAGAGCTGTGGGGCTGTACTGCCAAGGTGCTACCTTTGTAGCAGCTGCTATGAAAATAACAGGGGTAGCAAAGCTCAGTAGCTGCTGAGGGGCAAAGACCCTCCCAGCCTGCGTAGATGTGTATTTCCTGGGGTTCCTAAGCTAGATTTAGACTGGTTCATTTCAGGGTAACTTGGATCTTGCTGGCATACCAGTATGGATAGGCATGTCAGGATACTTCTACAGCAGCAGGGACTTAGCATAGGTTCCAGAATACTCCCGAACAGCAAGTCAGGCACCTGCGTGTGGTTGGTCTATACGGAAGAGCCTTCCGCTTATGCCAGATTAGTACCAGTCCTTGTGACAGTGGTCATGAGAGTGATGTGATGATCGCAGCATAAACTGCAGTCTAAACATAACCTTGACAGTGAGAGAGGGAAAAATTTTGATAAGCAAAGCTAAACTTTCTATTTTGAGAAAAGTCTTCTGATGTACAGCTAGTCATGCTGTGCATCAGCCATTTCCTGGGCGAGCTGCGTGGAGCTGACACCAGAGATTGGACAACAAGAAGGTACAGTTAAATAATTCTGTAGACTGTATCAATCAAACACAACTTCTTTTTTAATTTTAATTAAAATTGTACGTAGAAGAGAGGTTATTTATATCCCATTCACCATCTGCTGTGAGAGAAGAATCCAGCTATCCTGTTTAAGTTCACAATTTCTATTTTGTCCTCTAATCCATTGTCTTCGGTGTTCTTTGGAGGAAAAAGTCAGAGGTCTGCTGTTGCAGAGGGCAACAGAAACTCTTCTCACATGCCATGATTTGCTGATTCTCTTTAACCGGAGGCACGTACAAACACCCATCCAAATCTGTAAAATCCTTTTTTTTTGTCTGTTAGAAGGAGGAAGAATACTTCCCTAACTGTTTTAACATCTTGCCACATCTGTTGCATAAACCAAATATTTTATCTGTTTTCCCTCACACATATTCATATCTGACTGTGGGGTATATTTTATGTAATCACTTTTTGGCTGAGCTTTAGGTCTCATCTTTCTTCATATCACCATTTTGTCTTATTGCCTCTTTTTTTTTTTTTCCCCCTTCTGAACTTGTCAAGTTCCTCTATTTATAGATCCTAGCAGCCATCAGTACTATACCGTGCTAATTCTCTTCATTGATATGTTTCTGACTGAGCTAATAGCTGGTGAAAGGGAATATTTCTTGTCTAATTACCCTGTAGTCGTTATTAGCATGCTTGTTGCACTTGATGGCTTCCAGGGCAGTGTCTTGCAACTTCTTGGAAAGGTGGGGAGAACTTAAGTTATGCGGCACGTTCGCTTGAGACCAAAAGGAAGAGTTAGAAGTCTGTGTGCAGTTACAGGGCTATGACCGCACTGGGATTGCAGAGGCATGGTGGCATGGCTTACGTGATGGAGTGCTATAATAGTGAGATACAGCTTTTTTAGGTAGGATAGGCTGAGAAGGCAAGGAAAGGGAATTGCTCTCTGTGAGAGAACAGCTGTTATGCGTGGGACTCTGTCCTGGGACTGGTCAGGACTCAGCCAAGGCTTTATGGGTGAAGATTAGTGGGCAGAATGACATGGGTGGTGGTGCAGTGGGTGTCTGTTAAATGACTTTCTGACCAGGAGGATATAGATGACGCTGCCTTCAAACAATTGCAAGAAGCCTTACACTCACAGGCCCCGGTCCCTGGGGAATGTTAACCACCATGTCTTTTGGAAGGACGTTACAGTATAGCTCAAGGAGATTTCTTGAGTGTGTTGATGACAACTTCCTGATATAGATGATCAAGCAGCCAACAAGGAAGGGTGCTCTGCTGGACCTGATACTTATAAACAAGGCAGAACTGTGCGGATGTGAAAGTCGGAGGCAGACTTGGCTGCACTCACAATGAAATGATGCAGTTCAGGATCCTAAGTGGAAGGAGCAGAGCAAAAAGCAGGGCCACAGCCCTGAACTTGAGGAGGGCAGACTTCAGCCACTTCAGAGATTTGCATGGAAAAATCCCATGGGATGCAGCACTGGAGAGAAGAGGAGTGTAGGAGAGCTGGTGGGTATTAAAAGATCACCTCCTCCAAGCTCAAGAAGGGTCTGTCCCAACAAGTAGGAAATTGAACAAAAGCAGCAGGAGGCTTGCACGGATTAGGAAGGACCTCCTAAGTGATCTTGGGCATGATTTGGGGAAGTAGCAGGGCGAAGGAAGAAGAGCATGAGAGGTGGATTCAGGAGGGAGTAAAGAAGTCTGAGACAGGCTTTTCTCAGCAGTGCCCAGGGATTAAGAAATTGAAAACTTCCATGTGAACACCAGGTGAAAAAGCAAACAAACAAGCCCACTTCCCCCCCCAACCCCTCTTTTTTTTTTTTCTTTCTTTTTTTTTTTTTCCCCTCACCGTGAGAGTGTTCAAATGTGGAAACAGGTTGCCCAGAGAGATTGTGACATTTCCACCTTTGGAGCTATAAAAAGCCTGACTGGACATCCTCCTGCGCAACCTGCTCTAAGTCACTCTCCTTCAAGCACAGCTGTCGGACTAGATGAACTCAAGAAGTCCCTTTTAACCTAGATGTTTCTGTGAAAAGGTATGCTACTGAGGGATAAAGTAGTACTCCTTCCCAGTACTGTCACTTCCCCATCTGTAAATCGGAGGGGTTATGGTGGGTAGGGGCCAGACTTGGGCTGAAACTGCCGCAGACATTTTTTACTGTGTTGCTTCACTGGAAGTATTATTTAATCGGGCTTTTAGTATTCTTATTTTTTTGTCCTTTCATAACTCTTTCAATTAATACTTTATCTTCAAAATTATATTTAGTTTTAGGCAGCTCTTTCTTTCTACCTTATCTAAATTTACACTTGTGTAGTTTTAAGGCCTTTGACTTTTTTGTTATGTTAATATACTTAATCAATCTGTATGTAAGGTTTGTTCAGTGCAAAGTTCCTTGCTAAGCCATTTTTGGAATTTGGAAAGTAAAAGCGGAGGAATATGTCCCTTAGAAATTAAAGATGTGCAAGCCACCCAGGGTGATCCACTTCCTCCCCACAATGAGCCTCCTGACAAACAAAATGAGGTTGGTCCTTGAGAGAGAGAGAAATGCTTTTGCTGATGGGGAAATATTTCAGGATTGGAGTTTCTTTTAAGATCTGAGTTTGGGCACCAATATACGATGGTGATGCAAACAAACAAAAAGCCCAGAGCAATAAGCCACTAATACATATAAACTCTTATAAATTGCACTAAATTGGCTGTATATTGTGTATCTGCTACTTTTTGTGTGTGTGGTAAAAATGGCTGAGCAATGGGAGAGGAGGGAAATGGGAGTTTAGGTATGAAACATAGAGTTACTGATTTGCATTCATGAACTATGCATCTCTGGTTTTAGACCTTTTTAAACTTGCTGTTTAGGTTTCCCTCGTACCTGAAAGAACAGTCTGACTGGCATTTTGCTCATGCAGACTGATCTCAATTTAATATTGACGTGGCTTGGACTATTCTCTGTCTTTTTTTTTTTATTATTTTTATTTGGCAAGATGCACATTCCAGTGTCTTGCTAACTTAATTTTGCTTTGTAGATTTAAAAATAGGTAAGTGTTTTGAGGGTAAAAGCAGAGGCAACAAGTCCTGTTATGTGCCAGCACAATGGTTGAACTGTGGTTGTTGATGGAAATCGGCAATTGTCCAGGTTGTCCAGTATCTGAATAGTCCGGAGAAGACTCTCTATGTGGGTCGTGGAAAAGCAGACAAAAGGGCTGGACTGCAAATACTGCCCTAGCCTCCTGCAAGTATCCGTTTTATACAAGGATGAATAGACAGCTTATAACAATAAATATTTGCTTTAGAAGGCTGAAGAGGAAAAAAAGTAATTGCCTGTATATATAGGTTTCATGACCATTTAAAGAGGTTTTCAAATATGAAACATAATGGGAACAGATTCAAAATGACTGTAGAATGCAATAATTGAGGCACTTCAAAGAGAAACATGATTATAAAGGGTTTGGGCTTTTTTTTTTTTAATGTTCACCACTTTTCAGGAACGTATGCCTCTTTTTGTGCTGTCTGTATGGGCTAATTGAAAGAAAATGCTTAGGTTGGAGCAAACAAAGGAAAGCGAGTGTAATTTTTGGCCAAAGGAGCTCAAACGCTGCACAGGAGGTCTATGCAGACTTTTTAGATGTTGAGCTAGGTAATGACACTCCTCTGCAGTAGATGCATTAAGTGATGTTGGCCTATAGGAAGGGCATTTTGTAGTCTATATATATATATATATAAAAAAACCAACCAAAAAAAGCCCCACCAAAACCAGCTTGTAGGTTTGTAGAGGAAAAAAGAAAGAAGAAAACTGGCTTTATGTTTGTGCTGGTACACATTTGCTGTGATGCATTTTTTTACTTGCACTGGATAGCTTGGGTCAGGTGAAGCATCTGTTTACTTCTCTCTTTCCTCACCTATCAGAATTCTATTGTTATTCATTAGTTTGGGTGCTTTTGGCTTGGTGGATTTTTGTTTGTTTTGTTGCAGTGTTTAACTATAGCGTAAAGGTTATGATTTGCTCAAAGCAATGAAACCCGTCACTGGTATTAAGAACCTCATCCCATGAGATACTTTTGACAAGCATAATTTTCTTGTCTATAAGCAGTGGTCTTGTTCCCGTTGTCCTTGGTATTCCGATATTTGATTGAATTTGCCTATTCTCTGTAGACTGCTTAGCTAATTACAAGGAATAACTGTGTCCGAGTAGTTTGGGGATAGAGAAAGTTGTCATGAGTACTTAGACCAGAGCTTTTGTAAAATACTGCTGGAGAAAATAAAAGTGAGAGCAGAAGGTAACAGAATACTGATTAGGAGCTACTCTTTGACATAATGAAATGCATCTTCATAGCATTAGTGTGAAGGAGAGAGCAGTGGCACAGATGGTCAATTAAGAAACAATTTCCACTTGTAACTACTGAAATCAGTTGATATTGACAGTAATAAAGCTTGAGTCTCTCAACAGTCCTTGGGGTTTTTGTGTATGCCATATCATTATATTATATTGTTTGGTGATATTCTGATTTTCTGTGTTTGTCTAAAGTGCACTGTATATGGCTGGTCGTTGAGAAGCAGATTGTGCAACCACTCGGTGTATTTTCACGGCTGAAACTGGAGGGAGGGGGAAAGCAAGATGAAATCTCTGCTAGCTTTCAGCAGTACTTTTCATAACTGACAAGTCAATATGTACATAATTCAGTCTAGTGAGAATACTGCATCCAGGTTAAGTGTGCATGAATGTGTAAATAGAAATACATACCTATTCCTCCATGCACATAAGCCTTATATATGGCACCTTGCCCAGTGGGTGTGGATCATGTTTATTTTTCTAGAAGATCTCTGTGGGCAATTGAAACAATAAAACAGTAGATACACCGTATGTTGACATCTTCTAGGTACTTTTCTCACAGAATCTAATGCGTATTCCTGAGGCAGCAGCAGCTTTTAAAAATCCTTCTGGAAGCTTAAGGAGATAGCGTAAAATGATGTAAAGCTCTCAGAAGTTTCCAAAACCTGATGTTACTTACAAAATTATCTTTAAAACAAATGTGTATGAATGTCTCAGCAGGGAAGTATTCTGTTTGAGTAGCAGAAATGCTAGTGCAAAGAATCTGATCACTGTGGTAAGATAATATATTTTGAAAACTGCTGTGAATGTTTAAACAACTTCAAAACTTACTGTAAGAGCTTGTGATGACTGATCTGCTGAAGTTTCATTTTATCAGTGTTTGCAGAAGGTACTAATCCATAAAAAGTAGATGTAAGGTGCCACCTCCAGAACAACCAAAGTACAGTCTCTTGTCTTCAAAGCGTTTGTGAACCCACTGTGAAAGCATCCTACTCAAACAATGAGAAACAGTTTCAGAACTTCTGGTCTTTTCAGAAGGTGATGTCAATGCTGCTACTGTATACATCTGGCAATACCAAGATGTCTGTTGAAGTTGCGGTAAGAATACAAAATGCAGATTTATGTAGGTGCGTATATATATTTGTACACATACACGCTTTGCTTACTGCATTTTAATGTAGAATGTGCTCTCTGAAGGGAGTGAAAAGATTCCAACAAACAGAGTTGAGATCCTGGGTCTGGTGTTAAGTTATGCACAGAGATGCAGATGAAGTGTTGCCCATGGGCTGTTCAGGCTAAGTGCTTTTTTCGTGGTGTGCGTATCAGAAGCGCGACCTGTAGGTTTATTTGGAATATCAGTAAGGAGGTTGGCTGTAAATGAGAAGAAAGATGTAGTCTGCAGTGTAACTGTTCTGTTGTGATGTGACCCATCTGGGCAGTTGCTTTATTTACCAAAAGATCTCAGAGTATAATCCATCTATCCTTTTTATATGTATTGAGGAACAGAATGTCTTTACAAGCAAATAATGTTACTGTGTAATGCTAGAGAAGTAATAGTACAAAGTATTTCCTACAATGTACAAACACTGGTCTGGGGCAGTTACTTGTTCAGTCGCTCATTAGCTTGGTTACAAATGCTTTTAAATATGCTGGTGTTGGATTGTTGATGATTATTACCACTGATACTGTCCCCTTTGGTGGTTCTTTGGGTAGTATTTCCTTTCTCCTCGCATTGCTTTTGTGTACAATGCCTGGGTTCTCCTGCTCACAGACCCCGCTGCAGGAAACCAGTCAATGCAATCCCACCTTGGGACCTAGCATAGGCAAAGTAGGAAAAAGCGTAGGGCGCTGAAGTGGGCTATGGGATAGTGCTGAGTTCCCATTTGTAGAGGTGACTGTAGCTCAGTGGGGAGATGGTCAAATGGAGCAGAAAACTGTATTTACAGAGTAAGAAGAAAGAAGTGGTATGACTACCTGTTCCAAAGGTGGCTCAGAAGGTCTAGTATTTAGTGATAATGCAAGTTATCATTCTTGTCATAGGACAATGATATGAGGCTTTAAAAATCTGTTACCTTGTTCCTCATCAGAAGTAGGAAGTTTTTCCATATTAAAGTACAGACTTAAACCAGAAACTTGTGTGGAATCTAATTTTGATTAAGAAAGAGGTTACAAAACCTTTCAGTTATGAATGAGTAGTGATCACTTTGAGATTTTTGTAGTTCAGTTAGACTGTCAAACTCTTAGGACAATCCACTTTATTATGCTTTACACTGTGAGTGAGGAAAATTGTTAGCTGTTAATGGAAAGAAGTTGCTTTTCCTTTTTCCTGTTGTTATATATTTCACTGTCAGACAGGCGTTAAGTGGGGATGTGTTTCTATGTTGTTTTTTTTAAGCAGGGTCATGGGGTGGTGGTCATTTGGGTTAATTGCCTACAACTCCTCTCCCTCTAATAGCATAACTGTTTAAACAAAAGGTGGAGCCAATGGCAACAAATTCTGACTGTTTTTGTTTGAAAGCCATTTATGCTAATTTATTGAAAGGAATTGCACGTTGCTATTTTCTGCTGTATCTCAGCGATCCCTACTTTGATCGACATTTAAACATGTTCTAAACAAAACATTCAACCTCAGGCACATCGCTGCTTTGAACTGACATTTGAAAACTTTTCCTTGGGAAAAACTGTATTTCAAATATTTCCAGCCAACAGGTCAAACCTCAATGTGAGATGTCAAAGCAGAAGTAGTAATAGCACTACATCAGGGTAACTTTGAGAACAAAAATCACGTAATTTTATGGTTTTGCAGTATCAGATATGTCACAGTTGATGCCTCAGATAATCCTAGATTATGTGGGAGATTGTTGCACTCAGTCGTTGAGCTGAAGCCAGACAATCAGACACACTAGGCTAGAAACCCAACACCTATTGTATCTTGAGCATACTCTTTCTATATCTACTTGTGTGCTTCTGAATGCTTTTTTGAAGTGCCTGCTGATGTCTCAGTGAACAACCTGTTTGATAAAGGAAGCCTACATCTTGTCTTGGTTAGAACTTCCCGATGCTGTGACCAAAAAAAAACCCCCAAACCCAACCCAAAACCAAACAACAAAACACATACACACAAAAAACCCCCCTGTTATTCTACAACATGACCTGAATTTGTCATGGTAACTGGGCTTGTGGTGATAGGGCTTATCTAATTTTGACCCAGAGAGATGGTGAATGTATTTGTGGCTGAAATGAGTTTCCACCACGCTCTGGTGCACCTTATGTAGCTGTGGAAGGATCATATGGGCTGTGGGATCTGCTTTTCTTTATTTTTTTGAGGAATATGGGAAGATAAATTCAGTCCATTTTGGGGAAAACATTTAACCTCAGCCCTTGAACAGATACTTGAGACAGGGTATTGTAATGATTGGCATTTATGGAATCTGCTTGTCATATGTATGCAAGTAGCTTCTTGTTTTAATAACAGGAACAAACTGCAGAAAAAGTACAGCTCAAATTAACAGATGCTATCCATTGCCACAGTTGACTCATAAAGTCCCTGATGTAAATGTACAGATCTTAGTAGGCTGTTAGTGGCTGACAGTTTTTTGACATTGAAGAACCTGTCTCTCGAGAAGTAAAACGTATAAAGGGTGATGAAATTAAAAATTTTTAGAGGTTGTACGTTCTTTCGTAAATACGTTTGTTTTCTAGCATTTCTAGTATGTTTCTTGCAGAATACAAATTGAATGGATAATTTATCCTGGATGCCTCAACGTTGACTATGCATCTTAGATGTGCATAAAGAGTGATTTGTAACTTGATGTTGCAGACGCAAGCAGCCTGGAAGAGAGCCACAGCAGTCATGCCCTCTTCCTACAGCAGAAGAGAAAGTGACCTATTTGCAGTGATGCTTGTGTTTGCAAATGTAGGTGGGTTTTGTCTGCAGGCAGCAGTGATCTAGTCTCTGAACTTTATTTCAGAAAAATTGAATTAAAGAGACCATATTTAGGGAGGTGCACAGATGGCTTGTATTTTATTGGTACAATTTACCTCAATATGCTTTCAACCAGTTATATGCTGCTTACAATGCTTGCTAGTCAGCCTTTGAAGATGCTGACAGCCAGATAGTAAGGAAGGGCAGAACTTTACCACATACTTGAACCACTGCTTACAAGAATATGTGTACTTCATTTCTTATTTCACAGAATGTTATCTCCTTCTGAACTAATTTGTGAATTCCTTAAGCCAGGACTTCCCCCCTACCCCCTCTCCAATTTTACTACTACTAAGAAGTAGAACTGTGTAAACAGCCTTAAAAGAGACCAGGAGTTGATTCCAGGTCTCCTGTGATTTTGGCTTAAACTGTTGGCTATCTTGTATACATTGAGTATGTTCTGAAGGATAACTTGCTATTGGCTTACTACTGATAGGAGACTTACTGCCAATACAGATTGGTTTTTTATTACTATTATTTCATAGTGTTACTGAAGTAAGTCTAGAATTCTCAATGGTAATTATTATTACTGTACTCAAACTTCAAATGTATTTTTTCTTACTTGAACAAAATACTGATTAAGTTTACATGTTTTGTTCAACTTGCATTGGAAGTACCAGAAATTTGTAAGTATAAATCATTAATTAAAGAAGAGCCAAAAGACAATAACTGTTAAATATAAAGCCAATGCATAATGCTTTTTAAATTTTGCTGCTGCTCATGTTTTGCAATTTAAATAAAATCCATTAATAATCTTACCTTCTTTCAGTTATGGTACACAAGTAGATGTTAACTTCTTTGGGGTTCCTAAGCAGAACAATAGTAATTTTAATAATACTGCATTCTACTATTATTATTATTGCAATTCCATGAACAGGAAGAAGTTAATCAAGAGACAGTAGTGCTGGTTTACTGGGTATATTCCAGTATTAAAGACTGTTAGACTGTTTCTGAATAGTCTCCCCAGTGTCTTGGCCTCAGTGGTGAGCTGGGGAGTTGCTCTGGCATCTGAGACAATTTGCAAGTAAACTGAGAAGCGGCCAAAAGAAAATTGGTCTCCTATCCATGGTACAGGACTGGCTAATCTCATTGGGATTCTTTCTGTTGTTCTTGTAAAAGATGTTTGCTTTGTTTCTAGAAGCTGTAGAAGTCTCTAGTGAAATTGTACTTTGTCTAAATTAGAGTGGATGCAGGCATTAGACTTTTTCTGCCTCTAGGATCTCCAACAATTTAAAGATTTGTTTAATTTTCCTTGCCTGTTTAGAGAAATGCTGACACACAGCTGGGGAATGCTTTGCAGAGGTGCATAATCTGGTACATATTTTGCATTCTGCTAGACTTCATTTAAAGGGAAGCATGGCTTAGTATGCAAAAGGTAGTTGTCTTTTAGGTCAGACAAACCCTCCTTTTATTTACCGCATGCCTCTTGCTTAAGCTTTTTTCAACAGGTTTCTAAGCCTCCTGTGTGATACATTTAACTCTAAAACAATTAAGACAATATACTTGCTAATTGATACTGATTCCTATTACAATTCCATTTTTTCAGCCAGTGAAGAGTTTACAGCTCTTAGACTTGGACATTGACAGTTAAAAGCAGAATAATTTTGAATAAACCTTCTAAGATTGTTTTTGCTATAGTTATTACTAAAATTCTCATCTTGGCTCTAATGCTACCACTGTGGGTTTGACAAGAAAAATACTTCAACTGCAAGTCTGCCTGGACCTTCTTGCACAATATAGTTAAGCACAGGGCAAAAGCATTGCTGTTAAGGGAGATCTGTGGGAAATTTGCTTCTTGTCATTGTTGTGGAAGTCCTGTGAGCTGGAAATTGTGGCTTTCCTTCAAAGCCAGTTAAGAGGCCAGGTAGGGTTGGGAAGCTGCTTAGTAGGTTCTTGCCACAAACTCACTGTTTCCACATATCTAGGTAGTGGGGTGAAGATAATTGGATACTTCTTGCAGCAGGTCTCCAGGTAAAGCGGTATAAGGCTGTAATTAGAGTCAAATTGGATCGCACAGGGCCAGAGGACTTTCATCCCATCAGTGGCACTGGCCACCTCTCATTGCCCAGCTTTGCCCAGCAGATTCCATTATGAGGTGCTAGAAATCCAGCCAAGAGGATTCACTGATGTGGCTTTAATGGGGGCAATACTGAGATCACTGTACCAGCAAGAGGCTTATTTTAATGCCCTCTTCATTGTTCTGGATTGGGGAGTTAATGTAGCCATTTACATGCTCTGCTCCATTAATGTGGGCCTTGTAATATGATGTGGGTAGCTTTTTGCCTGGCCACCTAGAACTAAGCTAATTTATGGGCAAGCAAAGGAGATTTTATTGGTTATTCACCCAGGGAAGCGCCGCGTAAAATTAGCCCATGTTTCTTCAAGGATTTGTTTCTATTCCACCATTCTCCCTTTTCCAAAATAAACCAGTCTTGACATGTCCCTGCTGTCATCTTTCTCTCTGAAGAGTTTATATACGCTGAACGACTGTTAGAATAGAGTTTTTCAAAGGATGATCAAGCAAGGATTGGTGGGATTGTGTGTAAATATACATATAAATTCCAGAGGTCTATCTCCAATGATTAAATTGACAATATGTCATTACAAAGTAAATAATAAAACTGTTAGGAATAAAGACTTTATCCTTTTGGGAAGGAAGTATCTAATACCTAGAGCTTCCCATCCCTTACATTTTACCCCAGAATAGTTTGGGCTTGTAACCTTCAAAGCCCTGATGGTTTTTTGGATCAATTTTGCTGCTGGTGATAGTCCCTTTAAGCTTTGAACAAATGGAATTGTGTAACTAAGACACTTGGATTTACAGTTAATAGAGTATAACAGAAAAATGTTTGATATAAGGGTTTTGAAACTTATTTGTTGTAACTTCTGTAACATGGCACACTAAGAACAGGTATTGATAGATCATGTAAAGTTCTACTGATGCTTTTTTTGGGTAACATACATAAAGCATTTCTGGCTTTGCAGCTGTAAGTAATTTAAAAACAAAAAAAACAAACAAAACCCACAGTAAAAGTATAAGATTGTTAAATTTCCTTCCCCCACCTTATATGTTATATGATAAAGTTATTTATGTAATAACTTCTGCTTAAAAAGAGAAACTGGGAGCTTGTGAAACTGTATTCCCTTTCCAGCCAAGCACCTAACCTGCTGAGTGGCCTTGGTTATCCCCCTCTTCCCTGCCCCAGGGGTTTTTCTTCTGGGACTCTTACTTCTTTACCTGTAGGAAAGGGATGGTACTTTAACAGGATTTTGCTTTTGGATGTAATTGCTTTGGGATTCTTGCGTTTATTCTCATTTTCTCATGAAGCTTAGTGATACCTTTCTGTTGTACTTATTTTCTCAAAACTGTTATTACTTATGGTTGTGACTTGAAGCTATTAAATTCTGTATGCCTAAGAGTAATAGTTACGTAGCATTCACTGACTGTGCTTCAAAGGCATCTAGAAACAGCTTTTCTCCAGTATCACCATAAATGCTTCACTTAATTATCTTTTCATAAGTTTCTCACTTTGCAGACAATCCTTTGAACTGATCAATGTGGGCAGCTACAGCCCCAGAATAGCAGTTATGATACTACATCTTGTAACCTGTCTCATTCTGACAATTGAGTACTGCTGTTAACTCAGATTTCTTTGCTTGTTTCCCTGTTACTAAGGGTATGGTGTTTTTTCCGAAACCCTCCATTGCCTTGTAGAGTAGTTGGAAGGGCCAGAATTGGTTTCCATCTGTTGTGTGAAATAAGTCTTACGGAAGCAGAGACTAACTTGTCAAAACTAGGAAACCCCGTTTTCCACCAGGTGAGGTTGGGTTTGTTTTGTTTTGTTTTGTTTTCCCCCAGGGTATTGTACCACTGGTTTAGTTCAAACCAGCCTTCTTTTTTCTCAAAAAAAGATGCAGTTGGCACCAAAGGTGTAGTGTTACTAGGTATCACGGACAGAGGAATTTATATGTAATTATGAAGCCTGGGATGTATTCAGACTCCCTGAGGACTAGATACTTGCTCAGTGTGCAGCTGAATGTGTTGCTTTTTATCAGAGAATTCTCATAAGAATTCCAGGGATGGGGAGGTTGACAGGTAAATGAGCTTTGCAGGATGAAGTGCTTAAGAGTTCTCAAAGAGCAGACGTGGGAGCTGTATGAAGAGTTGTGTAAAGCCCAGAGATTTGTGTTGCTCAGGCTCTTCAACTCTATTGACTTGTGAGGCAGTGCATGTAATGAAGCATCTGCTCTGAAGGACTCTTGTGTCCAAAGGTATGAGTATGAAGCAGCTCCCTTTGCTAAACAATTTCTTTCTCTTTTTTTTTTTTTTTCTTCTCCCTCTTCACTAGTGCCTCTCTTTCACAGGTGTCTGTTTCTGGTAGTAATTTTCTTTAGGAAGCAAGACAGTTGCCTTCAAGTCCTGAAAGGAATGCTGTCATGTGAGTGTCAAAAACATTAAGTTTGCGTTTCCATTATAGTGTGGCTGTCCTTTTTGATTTGGAGTACCATGTGACAATGTTTTGTTGCAATGTGGAGAAGTGATGATTCCTTTTTATAGTCTTCTCGAGCATTTTGGCACCTGCAGTACAATATTGCAGTCCATTCCGGATGCAGTTCTGTACCAGGTAGATGATAAACTGTAAGACTTAGAAGAGCCAATGTTGAACAGACGTCTGAAAAGATTGATATAAAAGAGAAAACCAGAAGAGATTTACAGGAAATATTAAATTTATTACAGGATATAGGGAAATGCTTGAGACGTGTGTAGGTATTAGTGGAGCATGTATTCTGGACTGCTTATCTAGATAGCAGTTGCATGGATGTTTGCGATTGTTTGACCAGACTCAATTATCCTGTGCATTACCTTACCATCTAGTATTCCTCTGAGTGAAATCCGTCATATAATTGCTGCCCCAAATGTGGCAGAATGCCACAACAGATGCTCCTCAATGTTAAGAGGAGTGTGTGGAGAATCTAATAGTGTAATGGTGGTAAGGGGATGACAGTGTGTGATAAGAGTGATTAGAGTGAGCATCAGGCAGCTTTGGAGATTTTTTTTCCCATTCTTTATACGTTTGCATATGATGGAATCACACTGATTTATCTCTTCTTGAGATAGATTTGGTGGAACCCGAGAGAGAACAATTCTTGCCAAAGGGTGGTCGGAGGGACTGAGAAAATATCTCCTTCCCAAATTTTGCAAGAGTTGAAGTTAGGGTAGAAGATTAGTACTGACAGATTATTTCTGTCTGTCTGCTAAAAATGGGTAAGTTTAACCCAATGTATTGCCCACCTACATGGGGAGCATGTGAACAGCCTTGACTGTGTTAGATTCGTGCTACCTTACAGGATACCACTACCTTGTTTTCCAGGTAAGAAGACTGCCTGCTAGAGTCGTCCTTCCTCCCCTGCCTTTTGCCATAGACTGGATAGAATAGTAAAGAAGCGAACAGTTGCATTTTCAGCATCTGTGGGAATAAACGGATAATTGCCACAGATTATTACCAATATAATTTTAAAAGGCAGAAAGTACTTAAACATCAGTCTTGATGCCAGAAGCACTGGTTTGGTAGAAAGAAAAACAATCTTATAAAATCGTTCCTTAAGCTGACCAAATCAACAGTGTTTTTGAAGTAAGTTTTACGGAGATATAATACTGTACCATCTATTCCGACACTGTATATGCAGAACAAATGAGTTGCTAGTAAGACCGCGAAGCAGATGTTGATAGTTGTAGAGATTTGTGCACCGCAGTGTCATTGATTTGGTGCTTTATGATTTAGTCGTCTTTATTTTTTTCCATTTAAAAAAATTCTTCTCCAGATTTTCTAATGAAGACACTTTGAAGAAAACTTTTCTTCAATGAAAGTTAATGGTAAAACTCATAGACCAAATGAATTTACTCTAGTAGCTGTGAACCTCAGGATTTCTTTTCAAATTTTGTCCTCATCTTTTCCCTTTTCTTCCCAAAACCCATTAACTTTGGATTGGGACTAATTTTTTTCTAAGTCAGCTTTGTAAATTACACTAGTCGTATTTTGAAATTACTTCCAGAATTACAAACTATACAGATATGTATTTCACTATTGTGCAGTCCCATGTAGAGTAGAAGTAATTTGCAATTATCTGTGTGAGCCTTGATGAAGTCGCTCATGTCAGCAGGAAACAGAAGACAACTGCTTCAAGCTGTTGGTTTTTTTGGGTGTGGTGTTTGTTTTTTTTTTTAACAGATATTTAATTTTTTCAAACGTAACTGACAAATCAAGGCCATGGTCGGAATGCCAAGGTTAAACCCCTGATTTCTGCAGAAACATTTTTATTGCAATAAAATTTTGCTTCAAGTCCTGTTGCTTGAATGAGAGTGTGTGCAAGTGAAGAAGACAGGCTGCTAAAAGAAAGGCTACTTAGCATCTCAAAATGCATGATCATAGCAGATGTGATAACTTAAAATGGCTTGATTTTTCAGGAAGTAGAAAGGACTTTTCTAATACCTATTCTTTTTGAAGCTATTTCACTTCAAGGGAGCACCAGTATTGCATCTCAATTAATTTGAATGTAGTTCTACCTTCAGTTTTGTCATTTTGAGGCTTTAAGGAAGACTGCATCCCTTGCCATAGTTGAGCATTAATTTAGCCAACAGTAAACCAGGTGTATTTGCATTTTGCTATTGCTTTTAGAAGATGTATTCTTTTGTGAGAGAATCAACTTCAGTGCAAAGTGGTTGGAAGTGTATTGTCTCAAACAGAGCAGTGCTCAGCAGGACCGAGTGGCAGCACTGGTTTAGTACTTGACAAACCAGGGGAAAGGATGGAGATTCTTTCCACCTTAAATGCCAATGCTGTTTTGATGGTAGATTTTTCTTTGCCTTTTAGAGAAACTAAATAGTGAGAAGTTGTATAAGGGGACTAGTCACTGTCAGTCAGCTTTGTGGCACTCCCAAGGTGTTTGCCTGGCTTAGAAGCTTTGGATGCCGAACATTCTTCTGAATTAAAATCAGATTATTTGTTAAATTTCAAACACCGTGATATTTCTCTCCTCTTCAATAATATGGTAACAGTGTGATTATTGTTATATGTTAATTTTGGAGTGGTCCCACAGAGCATGACTTAGGATTTTTTTCTGTCTCCTAAAGTGCAATCCAATTTTGTTGTTATTATTTCAGCTCTATGTATAATAACTCAGTACTCTAAAGATAGCCTCTGAATGCTTTGTCAATGAAGTAAATTAAGGAAGCAAGCATGTTGTCTGTTCTTCATAACTTATTTTATCTGTGTCGTGGTGGGTCCGCTCTCTGATGAAGTCTCATTCAATATGGTTTCTACGTGCCAAGTATAAAAAACATCAATAGTGGATTATGACCAATTCATTGCTATTTTGTCAAGATCATTTTTATTGCATAGATCTTTGTGGCCCAAGAAACCAGCACATTACTTTTCTGTTAGAGAAGTCAGTAGAATCTGCAATGGACACCAGTACCAGGTCAGATGAAGACTTTGGGCAAGATATTTCCTGCTTGCTTCTCTGGGGCATTGCACTATAGTGACTGGAGTTGCTGTGTCAGTTCATCATCTTTACAAGAGAATTAGTGAGCCAAATTAACCCTGGATGCAACTCCACTGAAAGTACTCGGAGCTTGATTCCAACTCTGATGTGGTATTTCCACTTAGCCTGCTGTGACGAGGCATACTGCATTTCAGGAGGGTCCAGTAAAATGACTTATGTTCATCATGCAGAGTGCAGAAGATGAATTCATGACTGGCTAGTTTGTGGAAAAAGTTGTGCATGCTTATCTGCTTTAGAAAAACCAGGACAACCTAGTAGTTACTGTATTTTAGAAACTATAGTAGAATTTTACTAGATTCTATCTTAGTAGCATGGTTCTGCAGTGTAACAAACCGGAGTTCTTGGAAACTTAACGGTCTCTTTAATCTGGCACTTTTATGACTGAAAGAGAGGGATAAAAAGAAGTTACCTTCCCAGGAAAAACTGCAGTTGATTTACCTTTGCTGATTTTTAAGTGTGTGCCTAGGAATATAAGTAAACCTATATACAATTTTCATATACATATCCAAGTATATAAATCCCTGCATGCAATGTTAACTTCAGCAGTTAATGTAGGATTTTAACTACAAGCTGGTCTTAGTACACCCCTCTGCTTCATTCCTCACTCCACTAAATATGTGCATGTTCATGGTATTGCACATTTCTGATTATTCTGTTGTTCTTTGGCTGCTTTTGTACGAGTGACAAGGTTGCAGAGACTTGCCTATACTTGTATGTGTTACGTGAATAGGAGGGACAGTATTTGAATCTGAGAGCTGACTGAATGTTCATCTGTGCTTTGTGGAGCTGCCTAGAAATGCCCAGGATGCTGCTTGCCATCCTTTTCTTTGTCATTCTGCACTCTGAAAAGTTATTTTTTTCTGAAGAGCCGGAGGGCACTTGGAAATGTTAATTTCAGTGTGAAGGCCTGCAGTTTGTTGTTCTTCCTCAGCTTTGTGCTTTAAAAAAGCAATTTCCTACCTTTGTTTTTCCCCCTCTTTAAATATCGTGTATCTATGTATCTAGCAAAGCATTTATAAGCTGCTTTACTCCCAAGGGTCTTTTCAAATGATGTAGTCTTTCTTTCCTGCTACCTATGATGTACCTCTGTCTTTCTAACTCAAAGCCTATCCTTATTGTTTCCTACAGTGATCGTTCTTGCTGTGGGCATGCTCTCCTCTCTACTACTTTAATATGTCATCCCTTGCCACTTTGTTTCAGTATATCTTCTTATCTTTTACCTGCCTGTCTGCTAACTTCTTGTGTCTCTCTTTGATTTCCAGATTCCCATCTGTCTTCCAAATTATCTATACTTTTAAAAAATAATTTCAGCATGTGAGTCTTTGGTACTGGGAGGTGTGTTAATCAGGTCAAGTAGTGTAGGCAGAACAAGAAGTGCTAGTTCTTCCAAGAGACGAGGGAATTGTGAATAATTTAGCTTGGAAGGGATTTCCAAGCCATTCAGTCTGGGATGTTATGCCAAGTAGGTTTGGTTAGGTCAGTTTGCAGGGCCTTGTCCAGTGAAGCTTTGAATATTACTATAAATCTCACTGACTTGAGACTTCCACCCTTATGTCATCATAAGCCTATTTCACACCTTAGAGAACTTTTGTGTATGTCTGTCTTTACAACCTTTTTGGATGCTGTGGTGTTAGAGATAGTGCTACATGCATGGAGCTTTGCAAGAAGTGGCAGAGCCTTGCAAGCAGAGTCCTCCACAGCATTCACATGGTTACGTGTGGCACTGGAGATAAGCCATGTTCTCTCAGCTGCTTGTAGCTCCAGTAAAATTAATGCAGTTTTGCTTTCTCGTGAAGAACTCATCACATCTGTACAAGTTATATAAGTACCTGGCTGTTACTATTACAAAAGCAGAACATAATAGCAAAACAAAAAATTAAATTAAGAGAACTCAATGAAAGCATCATGTAAAAATGATGAAAAGCTGTTGGGAGCTATCAAGAATATTTTGAAATGGGGTTGGCAGTCATAGGCAGTACTAGAACCAAAATACTTTTCAGCAGCCAGAGGATCATCCAAAATGCAAAACTGAAAGTTCAAAGTGAGAGTGGTCTTTCTACAACTCTCCAATCCACAAATTACAGCCTGGCCGCTTCCATGTCATGTGCACCTTTCAAAAGTGCACATTACAAGCTGAGCATGTCACGAAAACAGAGAGCTCAATCTTTTGCAGAGAATCCAGACCACAACTGTATGCAGATCCATTTAACTGTGATGTTTGCTGCCGTGTCTGTTCCACATTGTATCCATGTTTTTCCTTTGCTATTGCTATATATTCATCCAACTTGGCATTTTGAAAGCTGTGAGCTTGGGCTGTTCTGTGAGGAAGTCTGTGGTAACAGCAGACATTACTGCTTTGTTGGGATTAGCCATGGCATAGGCATGCTTTGCTTTTCTAAAATCATGCAACATTGTTAGGGCACACGTGCCAAAAGTATGGAAAGATATTACATAGAGGTGAAGACATCAGAAGAAAAGGGCCTGAAACAAAAAAATTAGAAGGTTCATCGCTGGGTTTTTTTCCTCAGTGAAAGTATGTGTTTCAGCCCCTTTTAGATCTGCAAATCAGAAGCTTATTGAAACTGTCATTCAAACCATACATGAGGGAGAAGTATTACCTTTAGTACGTTTTGTGCCTTGTTTATTATGAATGTTGAAAGTGAATTGTTGTGATTTCTGGTGAGAGTACGGCTTCTTTGCTACTCTTCCTCTGTGTAGGCACTCATGGAATAACTGCTTGACTTGTCCGTATTGCAAGCATTTTTCTTTATCAGTGATTTTATTAAATCCCTAAATAATACATTGATAAGTTAATGTGAACTATGGACAATAATGCTTGACCGTATGGCTCAGTTTTATCAGACTTATTTGCTATACTTAATAAATTTCTTAAGATAAAATTAATTTTATGTGCAAAGCATCACTGACAACTATATAAATTTAGTATATGAGTCTTGACTGTACTCTCTGGGTTTTGACTTGTGTTGATACAGTGGGCAGAAGTGGCTTTCATTCCTGTGTCCTGACAAAATCATGTGCTAACCAAGCGGATTTGCTTGAGTCTTAGCAGGTTGGGCAGGCTGGCTGAAGAAAAGCCACTTCCGTAATGGATAGAGTTGACTGATCCAAACTGTTTCTTCAGTTTGCGGCTTATCAGTTCCTCCTGGCTATCCACGTGGTGATTTGCTTTTGTCACTAATGTTTGGTCAAAAGGGTGAATCTTTTCTGTTTGGTCCAGGTCGCTTCAGCTGTGACTCACACCAGTGACACCTCCAGGCTGCAGAACTGCAGCATGAACTTCACAGTGATACCTATCTCCCATTTACTTTCAAAGTGTATTTGAGTGTGTAATCCTAAAACATCTGCAGCTGTTAGATCCTGGTCCTTTAATATTGTATCCCTTCCTTTAGGACATTGTAGCAGCTGATCACAGCAGAGGTGCCTGAGATGGTACTGTGGGTTCGAATGCAAGGGAACTGGGGACATGAGATCTTCTAAGCAATTGGGGTTTCATTTTGTGTTCTTACTCCCTGTCATAACATTAGTTTTTAATCTCTTTTGACTAGCAGGTCTATCTTGCATAACTTACCCTGTGTGCAAGCTTTCTTCTGGTGGAAATGCAAGGCATTGGGTAGGATAGTAGAAGGCTTTTAATTGTCTAGCTGATTGCGATGTTAAAAGACAAGTTTATCTTGTACATGTTGGGGTTTTTTTTCTTATGAATTTTTAAATTGTTCATGTATACAAGATGTTGGGGCTCTGTTTGCTGCTGAGCCACTACTTGTAATTTTTGTCAGGAAGAGCTTCCATTGTCTGTAGGGTCTGATGCAAGTCTGGCTGTCTGACTAGAGCTCTAGTTAATGTGTGACAAAGACTTAATGAGAAGAACTGGAAAGTGGGGAGCATGAGGTATGTTGAGTTATATTTGCCACCAGCTCACTTGTGTTGCTTTTTTAGAGTAGGTTGTTCTTGTGATTGCTTTCATATACACTTTTCCCTGTGTGTTGCTAGGGTTCCTAGCTACTTAACTCCTTCCTGATGAGATTGGCACTCATGGACCACAAGGATACTATAGCTGGGATTAATTTAGTTCCAGCAATATGCAAGCTGAGGACAAAATGGCTCTTCCACATCTACATGGCCTCCCCAGAGTTCCATGTATGTACTTGAGCTTACATTTGCACCATTGCAAGGAGTTGCTTTTCTGACCATGCTTGCTTAGCATGGAAAAACTCATGACTCCTCCTGAATCTTCCAGGGAAAGAGCCAGAGGCATAACTCATAGAAATGAAAGTGACACAGAGACAATATGAGAAACCATTTTTGGAACCACAGATTGCTTGTCAGGCTTTAGAGGAGAAGCGGAGAAAGAACTATTTCAGGTCAATCAGCTGTGAAGAATGTGCCAGAACCTCCCAACGTATTTGTAACTTCTTTCTTTGCCATGATAGTTTTAATGTTTCCTAACCGTACCTTGACATTACCAGCCATCATCTTTAGGGAAAAGTAACACTGATGGCACTAGAGAAATAAGCTATTCATGCTCAGAGTGATAAACAGCCATTTATTTTTGCTAAACACCCATTACAGAGAGGCAGAATATTTTGCCAGAAGTCTCTAAATATTGCTGTAATGTAGGAAAAAGCTATTAACCTGATATTCAGATAAATGTGAGTATGGGGACTTCAGACTCATCTACTTCTCTGTTCTGTAATGCCTCTGTAAGAAAAAGAGAAATGCTTCTGATGTAGTCTATGGCTGTACAGATATATAGAGTTTAGATATTTATACTTTACAGAGCTTGATACTTTATATGAGTATAAAGCTCTATGAGGTCATTTCTCCTTATATCTGTTACACTATCCTGTCACTACAGATATGTAAGGCATCAGCTGGAACTATGTGTTTTTCAGTTTTTCAGGTTTGAATACATTTTGAATGTTCCCAAGGGCTTATGCAGTCTATCTGTAACATTGAGGTTTTTCCCTCTGAGCCTTTTGAAATACATTTTTCCCCCTCTTATAATTTGATGCATTGAATTCTTTTGAGGGGATAGGTGAGTGGAGAAAGTGGAGAGAAAATTCGGAAAGAATTTGAAATGACAAGGTAATTGACAGTTTCTGATAATTGTTAAATTGGAACATAATTGATCATTACCTTGTCCTTCCATTAGTGTACCTAGACAACAGTTAGGATGCCACTTAAAGCTGTTCAAGTGGCTGATGTCCATCTGATTCATGTTCTGTGTAGGGTTGGATCAGTGTCATTGGACATGAAAGAGAGTATCAGTGAAATGAAATATTCTTAACCCTATAATATTTCCAGGGTATTCCTTTTTCCTAGTTATTGTCTGCATTTCTTTCCAAGAAATCCTTGAACTGGTTTTGCATCTTAAGACTCCCTATAATTAAGCTTCACAGATATCTAAATTGTTATAAATACATACATTGCTCCCAAATTTTCCCATTTTTTAAAAGGGAAATTCCATTTAATAATGGAATTAAAGCCTCTCTGAGCCTTGCCAATCTGTAGTCATTTGCTGAGATGCTTTACCACTAGGGTCTCTATCATTTATGAATGACAGAAATGGCATGGTGGGACTGACCAGTTGTGGCTCTGTTGCATGGCCAATGTGTTGCCCATATAGACACAAGGTATACTGCAAATAGAGGAGGAGGGGGTGGTAGAGAAACTTCGGGATCAGCACATCTGGAAAGTTTTTTGCTTTGCATCTCCCCACCGTGCCTTCCCACACATATGCACATACTTCCTTTGTTCAGGGTGGTGGCTTAGCAGAAACGTTTGTATTAATGAAAGGCAGACTGAACCCGGCCTTATGCTACAATTCCACCCCAAATACCAATGACAAAAGGTGCTAGACCTATTCAGAGAGTTAGTTTTAGCTGCAGTTCTTGTCCTTGTGAAACTGGATGTTAATCGAATACATAAGGTACAGGCACAGCAGGGGCTCTGGCATGAAGCCAGAGAAGCGATTGTGTAGCATTAGTGTCAGTCTTGCAGCCAGAAAAAAAAAAAGTATATAATCTTTCCTTGAGTGCACCTAAGTTCTGGGTATAACAAAATAAATGCCTCCTATACTAGTTGTGGTCACATGCATAAATCATGTTATGTTAATAAGGAGGTTGACACTGTCAGGAAGGAAATTGAAAACTGGCACAAAGCCTTGGTAAGGAGGTTTAGGCATTTCCCTGCACAGTCTTGCAATTTGACGTTATAAGTAGTTCCAGTATTTGCTCGGGGTGAGAGAACTACCAGAGAAATGTCTCTTCATGCTTTCTGTTTGAGAGGAAATCCGCCAGGTCAGGCACACTGGAGATATGGAGAACCTGTTTCTTTCTCTCCATATGGGGGCTTATGGAGAAATGCAGTGTCCAGGCTCCCTCCTGCTGGGAGGCCCTGGGGATTGCAGTATTCCTGTTTTATAACTGGGGGAGGGCTTGAGCTTGAATCACTGCTGTGATGAGAGGCACCCAGAGAGAATGCGGGTGACTTGGTATGATTACCTACCTGTTCAGGGGAGACTTGATTTCTTCTGTGTTACTCTGTGGTATGGTGCCAGCGATTGGGCTGTAGCAGCTACCTCTGCAATGAACACAGATGAGGAGCGTAGGAAGTATTTTTGACAAATTTCTCAGGCTGATGACCAGAAGAATCAAGATCAGTTTGGTGAGGGCAAGCTCCCTTCCTCTGCTGACATCTGTATGTAGAATCTACCTGTTTGTTTAGGGGTCATTCTGTAAGAGATTATACTGTAAACATCCATAGGGTTTAAAGAATACGTTCCAAAAGGATAACTTAGATGGAGAAAGGCGGCTGTCTTCAGTGTGTTGCAGAACATTGTACAGCAGAGCTGCTGGTCAGCTGAAGCTTATAGATCTCAGGTTGATTAGGACCAGTCTTCCTGGGTGACGGTACAGACTTGTGGTCTGTGGTTTTGATGTCTGACACTAAGAATGTTTGTATGTATGTTGGTCAGTAGATTAGCTAAATAAATACTGGCAAATAGGGACATTTGTCCTTAGGCTTTGCCTGATGTAGTTATTTTTATATGCAGTTTCTCTCACAAATATTTTGTATTTTTTCAGCAGTAGTATTGCTAAAGGAAGCTGCCAAGTAGAACTAGATTAAGTGTTTTCATTTGATCAGTTTATTAGCTGAAACATGCAGATTTATCTTGACTGTATCCATTTGTGAATTTAGTTGAACTTGGCAAGTGTTTATGAAAAAGGAAATGGAAAGGCAAACATAAAAATATTATGACATTTAATATAAAAATATTTTGACTTTTCATTTTTAACCATTTCTCAGCATTTAATTTATTCTAAAATTATCTCCTTTCCCAGTCAGTGAGAACAAAACCTTCTGGTTACCAGTGAAACAAAATGTTTTGATAGCACACTTTAGGTTGGAAAGGGGTCTCTGGAGTTCTGCAGTCCAACTTGCTGCTCAGAACAGGGCCAGCTCTTTAAAATTTTTCTTACTTTTTTTTTGGGGGGGGGAGGGTGTGTGTGTGTGTCATTTCTGACTTCTCTAGGACTGCAGCCTTTCAAAGGTGATTGATGGTGTCCTTGCATCGACGGTGGCTGGCTCCCTCAATATGTCTGGTTGCAGCCTTTCTGGTCCTATGTATTTATGTATGTCAGAAACTGTGGAGGCCTGAGGGCAGACCTTGCCATTGAATACCACAGCAAAGAAGGCATTGACTGAGTACTTCAGACCTTTTCAGCTTTGAATTTAAAAAGCTCGGTATAGAACTGTTTCTGGGTTATTTTTTTGGGGTGCAATTTTTGGTCCAGAAAAGCAAGGACATTTTCAGATTCGCCCGAAGTGGTTTTCTTTTCCTTCCTCTGATGTTTCCAATCTGTTCACTGAACCAAAAATGCCTCCTGTTTTTTGTATTCCTCATATGCCAAATACAGTCTGTGTTGTGGCAGCACCTCTGTCGTCCAATTCCTGTTCTGCACACGTGTCTGCATATAGTATAAATATTCACTTTAATGTCATAATGTGATATACAGGGTATTATATTCTATCAGCTAGCATTCTTCAGTAGATAATCAGATGTGGCTTACGGAAGAGGAAATTCACAGCAAAGGTGCTTTTTCACATTCCATTTCTTTATATGCTGAAGGGATATTTCTTTATGTGTTGGTGGGAGAGCAGATGTTTTGTACATCATTTTTGACTATGTGGCTATTGCATAGTTGACTATAAATATAAAAGACTAAATTTGCTGATCCAGATGGCTGTCCTAGATTGGTGTTCTGATACAAAGAGTCTTTTTATTGTTCTTTGCATGAAACCATGTGCCTGCATTTGACACATCATTAAAAGTCAGCATTGGTATAAAACTAGAAGCTGTTTTGCTTTGTGATGCTAGTGATGTTGAATGAGAAATTAGAAATCCTTTAATTCCAACTCATCACAGTAGTACTTGCCACTTCTTTTACTCTCTACCTTCTTGAAATTACTACAGTGAGGTGAAGCCATATTAAAAGTGATCCAGTTGCCTGCAGGCTTGTACAGATAGCTTGGTTTATAGGTAAAACTTCGGTTACCTATTTGATATTAAGCATGCTATGTGTTATACAAATGTTTATCAACTTTTAAAACTGGACCTGGGAGTGAATGAAAGACGACACATCTATAAATGCTCAGCTTCCTATAAAACGGGAGTTGAAGCATAGCAGCACTCAGTCATTTATTGAGGCTTTGAATTTATGTACCTTTGTCTGATTCTTGCAGAGGGATGTGCTTTGTAGTTCCTATCAGCACCTCTGAAAATCAAGCTGCCATTGATGTCATGCGGGCTGCATTTATTAACACCGAACTGCTATACATTTAAGATACTGTTAATTAATCTTTGCAGTGAAAAAGCGTCAGAATTTAACCGATTTCTTTTCCCTCCTTTTGGGGGTGAGGGGAAGTGAGAGAAAACCTGGAGCCTCTTTCTAGTAAAAGCGAGGGGTGTAAAACGCGGCGGTGGCTGCGGCAGAGCCGCTCCGGCGCTGCGCGGCCGCGGGCGGTCGCTAG